>JBBCBC010000031.1:7032457-7553869 GCA_037126765.1 Stenogyne calaminthoides | reverse complement strand
GAGTAACAAATGTATATAAATTCGTACAAAATACCCATTATTCGTCCAATTCTATCATTTCAGCTGAAAATTCGCTGGTTATTTTTATATCTAATTAGGTTAAGCGAATTTTTTCAAAAAGTTTACGTTAAGATTTGCTCACATACATATATCACTATAAGTACATATATGTGTTACTGAGAACAAGTAACATACATTTGTCTTTATATTAGCACATCTAAAGTATAAAAATTGTGTTAGTTTATACTTTATATACATAAATATGTTACAATAAAGAAAAAAGTTTATTATTGTATGAACAAAACGACACTCCCTCTATTTTATCTTCTCCCCCTTCTATTTTAATTTGTCAAATAACACCATTGAATTAGTGCAAATAAAAAGAAGATGAAATTTTACGGATCTTACGTCGAACCGGATCAAGTGATTTAAAAAAAAAAAACCATGCAAAGATAATACAGAAAAACTCGCTCCTAGTCTGTGTTACTACAAAAATAAATACTACCTCCGCCACAATTTTCTGTTCACAGTTATTGATTTCTCGTGTTTTAGAGAATGAAATTTTTATTAGTATTTGAAATGATAAAGTAATTTTTAAGGAGACATGTGATAGAGGATAAATAAATCTATTATATCCCTTCTTAAAAGTCACTTTATCGTTTTAAATACTAATAAATAATTCGTTCGCTAAAACACGAAAAAAAATGTGATGTGAAGAAAGGGTTGGGACGGAGGGAGGGAGTATATATTGCTATAAAAGACCTTTTTCTTTATCAAAAAAATAGTTCAACAATAAATAAAAGGGTTTGATATAAGATATGCCTAGTTATTGAAGTTCAAATTCTACAAATTATGAGGACAAGCATTTATTATTATGTGATAAAAAAATTTATTAATTAAATGGTGTAATTTGATGGTTTGAGTCTTTACTTAAGACAATTGATCATAAGTCATAAAGAAAAGCAGATAATAAATAAAGCGGGAAATAGATGAAGAGTCATTTTGTTCATATAGTAACAAATTTTTTTCTTTCACAGTAATACAATTTTTAATATTTTACATGCGTGACTAAAATGACGAATATTTATATAGGCGTGAAAAAGAGGTTTTCTATTTTGACTTGGTACAATTTTTTTAGAAAAATTTGTCCGAAGTCTGACTCACAAAAATTCGTATATTTTCAATCAAGAAAAAAAATATAAGATGAGAATCTAAATCGATTATTTTATTAAAAACAAAAAATCTAAAACTTTTAAACCATAAATCGGTTTAAAAGTCGGGCCCCCGCTAAAAACCTCGACAAGGTAAAACTCCCCTTGTGACAAAACCCTTGGTCGGAGGGAAAAAGAAACAATCTTCTAAAATGTTCAAACACTACAAGAGAAAGATGGCATACCATCTGAAAGTAGAGAAAATGGATAACTGCCAAACAAGACCACATGCGGTCTTGGGCAAAAAAGATCAAAGGTAGAAACCAAAACAAGCAACAAAACAAGAAAAGCCTACTATCTAGTGTAAGAAATGTTAAGATCATTATACAAATGAGCATCCAGCCAGTGGGGCTTGGTATCCCACCAGTAGAAAATATCATCACCACTGTAGTTAGCAAGAGCATCTGCACAAGCATTAGCTTCTCTATAAGTATGGGAGGCAAACCACTGGATCTGACTCAGGTAGCTCCTAATAAACCTCCACTTCTCTAGACATTTCCAAGGCATTTTGGGGTTCATAGAGTTTAGCATGTATATGACATACATTGAGTCACTTTCAATCCATAATCTACTACATCCCTTCTCATATGCAATCTCAACTCCCTACAAGGCAACAGCCAACTCTGCTTCAAAAGCAAAACCAAACCCAAGATTAGCAGTAAAACCCCCAGGGAAAGTACATGTTTCATCTCTGAATAGTCTCCCCGGAGTTGTCCTGGAGCACCCATAGCATTGTCATCCGTATTACACTTAATCCATCCTGATTGAGGCTTCAACCATTTGACTTGGATATGCTGCCTTCCCACTCTGATCCTCTTGGATACCCTGAAAACATCAAGAGCATTATTGTTAGTGGAGTCTTCACAAAACCCATGGAAAACCATATTGAGCTCCCCATGTGAGCCCAAAATCTGGTGTGGGTGTCATGTAAAGGCCTTGTCCTAAAAAATAGACATATTCCTAAAATGCCAAATCATCCAGATATAAAACCAAGAACTCATGTGTGAGTTGTAAATTAATGTCATGATTATGCTACAACCTCCACGCGGGGGTGCAAATCATGGACGAAAATTACCTTCGGGGCGTGAACTTGTGTGCGAGCGCGACCTGCGTAAACGAATGTCGCACCGATTTGGTGGCGGGCGAGCAAATCCAACATGGCTGTTCAAATTTGAATCAATTTTCGAATTTATTTATTTGCATGGCAGTTTCACAAGCCTGAATTTAGTGCCATAAAAGGTTACATGAAGTTGAATTTGAATTTTGGGCAGTTTTTGGTTAGCCATGTTTATGGCTCATCAAAGCCAATCCATCAGTTTCAAATTTCTGCAGTTCAGAATGAAGAAAGCACATAACGAATTTGAGATTTGACATACATTGTTCCAGCACTTTGCTATACACATATTTCCTGCATTTTCGTTGGCCCTCCGGTGGTATAAGTTCAGACGATTTTCCGGTTCGTCAGAGCAGAATATCAGTGCTACATATTCTGTTATACTTGTTGTATCCTGCCAAGCGGACGTTCCAAGAGTCACTAGCACTGAGAGTGAGGGACGTATTTCATTTTAAGGAAATCGTATTTTACGAGCCTCAAGTTGTTTATTTTTTGTTTGTTGTTTATTTCTTTATTTTCAATCATCTACGGTGTAACATATTCTTACAAGAATGTGTCTTCTCTTAACCAAATTGCAATTGTTAATGAGCCTATTCTTAATGAAAACACTACCCTCATCAGTAGAACAGAAAATATCCCACAGGAACTTGAGCAAAATTGATATGAACATATTGTACCAATTTAATATCCATACGATATTATGTATAAAAGTTTGCCCATGGAAAAAATAAATTATATAAATGAGTAGATGCATGTTTATCTGCCTTCACAACTGTAAGATCAAGCTTTGAAATATTTTTTCGATAGAGCATTTATATATTATCATAAATCACAATCATGTATGATATATTTACCAAATATATAATGCTATTAAATTTAATACTTTATAATCTGATATGATTTACTTAATTGCGGTAACTACATTAATTCCAATTGTATATTTTTGCTGCCAACATTAATTTAAATATGTGTACTAAATACTCCACGATTCCAAATAGGAAAAATTTGACAAAATAAAATAAATAATATATTTTTTAATAGTTTTCATCAAACTTGTTTATAATATAAAATTTATATCATTAAATTTATAAATTAACAGTTTAACACTTATCAACTAATATTATTACATTTATAAGTTTCACATTAGAGTTTTTGTATATATTTTTACTATGTCTGTTGACATATTTTAAATTTTAATTTCAGGAATTTCATGCTTTCAAAAAAAAAATCAGGAATTTCATATCCTTTTTCATTTCCTATTAATTATTCTTTAATTTATTATAGTTCGTTTGAATTGTAATGTAATCTCATATATACTGAATTTTTACTAAATAATCATATAAAATTTTAACAAACAAAATTATCATTGTAGTTTAAATGTCAAGTTGTATATAGAATATTTTAAAAGTCGCGTAACATGCTGGATCTACACTAATTTCAAATCATTCATAGGTTAAAATATTTTTTAAATACAAGTAAATAAATTATATAAACTCATCAAAAAATATATGCATAAGTGAAGACAAATTATTGAATGAGACAGCTGATTAATGCCAAATGAATTCTAAAATGTATAGAAATTGAAAACATCTTACTCATTTATTCACTAAGTTAATTTGATTTTTTTATTACTTAACAAAAATTTAATTATTATGCATATATATTTTAGAGAATTTTAAGTGTTTTGGATAATTTGTTTTATTTTTCATTAATTTTTGGGGCCGAAACATACCCCTCCACCTTATCTATTAATTATAATCACTCTATTTCCAAATACAATTTATATAAAATTAAATTTATGATATATTATACTATTCAATTTTTAATTTGAAACATTGGTCTTATTAGAATTAATCTTAATCTCCCAATAAATTTCATATGGTAAAGAAATACTTACTTTATTTATATTTTTCTAATAAAGTATAATATTATATGACTAACTTTGTTTTAGATTAAACATTTCAAATATTCATATAGTTTGATTCATTCAATTTACTTATAATAATGTATTTATTGTTAAATTATAAATAATATGTATTATATTTTAAATTGTACAACATTTTTTCAGAAAGATAATCAATTACAATAGTTCCCTAAAATAATCAATTACAATAGTTCCTTCTATCACCAGACACGTAACACATTTTTTCGTCTCGCTATATCGCATGTTAACTTTTAATAAATCTAATAAAATTGTATTTTTAATCTCGTATTCACGCGGGGTTACACTCTAGTGCATAATATAATTAGGATTAAATCTTGTATGTATGCAGGTACACATTGTACTCATAGTGCATTTTAAAATTATACAACTTATTTATACTGAATCGTGTAATGTGAAAAAAAATATTAGCACAATTCAATGTAAGTAAATTGAACTATATTTTAATATAATAAATTATATAGTTTTAAAATGCACTATAAGTGCTGAATGCACACTTATTAGATTCAAAATCAAATATTGTTTCTTGTTGTTGTGTGATTGCAATTTGATTTAATTTTGAAAGTTTCCATTATAAAAGAAAATAAAAAAAGAAAACACACACAATAAATTATTTGCTTCCAAAATTTAACTTTTACCTCCATATATTAACGTCTCAAATCAGAGACACGTATATATACGTCTCTATGCGTTTATAGAGAGAGCAGTAAGTGTGTACAAAGTTTTTTTTTTTTTTTGCTTATTTCAGCATTCTCTCCCAACGCCTGGTACTCTCGCTTTCTCTCTCTACAATTGAAATTTTCCGTTTTTTTTTTCCGGTTATGAATTTCTAGTGCTGGATTCGTGTTCTTCTGCTTCGGGAAGAAACGCCGAATTGATTTTCGCAGAAATTGCTATTGATAATTATTGTTCTCCGTTTCTATTGATTTTTTTAATTGGTGCCAGAAGATTAGATTTCAATTTTTAATTCTGTTTTATGTTTTTGTGAATTGTTTTGGTGCTTGATTTTTTGTTAATTTTCTTTATTTGAATTTGGATAAATTATTGGAGGGTGTGAATGTTGTGAGTTGATTTCGATCTAGGGTTTCTTTTGGGGATTATGATTTTTGGGGGTGAATCAGATCGATTTGGTTAGTTTTGATTCCCTTTGGGGAAGTCTAGATTGAGGATAACGTCTGTTTGCATTTTTGGTTGAGTTTATATGGAAATTTAATGGGATCGAATATCTTGATTATTTGATTTAGTAACTTGGCATTATATGAGAGGCTATTTATTGAGAAAAATGTTGATCTTGCTATTTGTGGAATATTACTGTATCCTGCTGATGGTGTATAGATTTACTGGGCTAGTATTTGATACTGAAATCATATTGGGGGGGCCGTTTCTTATGGTCTTGAATGTTTTGCTATAAGAATGAATTAAGAAATAATATATTGTTAGCATTCTGGATATGCATCTTAAAAGCTTATAAGAGAAAGAAATTTCTCAGTTTTATCCAGTCTTTTTGGTAGCATACTTATGTGCAGTGTGTAGACTTCTGTTTATTTTAATTCCAAATCATTTCTTCAATTGTGGTGAATTAGCATATGGCAAGGGGAAGCAAAATCGGTCACAAACGCAAGACTAGGAACAAGGTACAGTTGGAGAAGAGGGGTTCAGATGAGTCTGATGAAGATTATAACATTGATGAAGATGAGGAGTTTAACGAATCAGAGGATGATTACTGCTCTTCTCTAGCCGAGGATGAATCAGAAGATAGTTTAGGGGGATTTGAGGATGAAGAGGAAGAGTGGGGACAAAAGAAGGTTAAAAATAAGAAGGTTGAGAAGCCAAAAGGGCGAAGGGGTGTTCGGACGAGAAAGAAAAATGGGGCTGTGAAACCAAAAAGGAGAAATATAGTCCATAGTGATGAAGGAGAGGATACTGACGATTATTATTCTTCTTCTGGTGCTAAGAGACAAAAGAAAAGTAGAGTATCAGATAAAGAAGACGAAAACGATGACACTGGGATTATGTGTGATGAAGATGGATTTATTGATGTAAAGGCAAGAAAGAAATCCATGGTTTCAAAAACTGAGGATTGTTACAGTGAGGATCCTGAAGAGAAAGATAAAGTTTCATACGTTGAAGAAGAAAAGGAAGATAAGGAAGACGATGATGATGATTATGATGAGTCTGACGATGATGATGATGAGGAGGAATTTACTCCAAGCGAGGCCTTGAAGGTCACTCGAAGGAACCCGGTGAAGAAATGGAGTTTAAGGAGAAAAAACAGATCCGGTAATCCTAAGGATAACAGAGCTATCAATCCTGCCAAACGGGAAAAGAAAACAATCAAGGAATGGGGTTGGGGCAGGCGGAAGAAAGCAACAACTGCGAGTTCTGATTCAGATTTTGTGAGCTCAGCATCTTCTGATTTCGATTACACCGTTTCAGAGGAAGAGAGAGAACAGGTTAGAAAAGCTACGGCGTTATGCAGAAGGGTGACCTCTAATTTGAGGGGTTCAACTTCTTTGAAGACGTTTAAAAAGGAAGATTCCGTACCTCCAAAAAGGGAACGCCCAGTAAGAAAGGGTAAACGGAAGGTGGTAGATTTGAATATCGAGATAGGGACGCAAGTTTGTGGGATTTGTCTATCTGAAGAAGGGAAAAGAACAGTTAGAGGAGTGCTGAATTGTTGCAGTCATTACTTTTGTTTCGCTTGCATCCTGGAGTGGTCAAAGGTGGAATCTAGATGCCCACTTTGCAAGCAGCGGTTTGCAACCATCAGTAGAACTTCTCGAGCGGAAGGTGGCCATGATTTAAGCTGCGCCGTTTTTCCAGTTCCTGAACGTGATCAGGTATTGAGATACATAATCCTTCAAATTATATGAGCCGGAAAAAAACTTTTGCAATTATATTCTCTCTTATAACTATATGTATAAAAATGACTAATATACCCCATCAATGAACCATTTATTGTCATTTATAGTAAATTCTGTATTAAGAGAAGTGCATAGTTGGAAAAAAAATTTAATTTCTCTTAGAAAACCAAAAGCACAGGGTAAATACCACCGTGCAACAAGTGCATTTTTTTAATTGTTTTAGTTGTTTTATTAAAAGGTATTTCTATAGTATTAGTTGTCTAAAAGGTATTAGTTGGTCAGTCTTAGTTGTTTTACTAAAAGGTATTAGTTTGTCAGTCTTAGTTGTTTTCACTTAATAGTATTAGTTGTTTCCATTGAAAAGTAATTGTTGTGCATCAGTTGCACCGTGCTAGTGTTGCTCCTTAAACTTCTTAACTATACTTGCCTCACTATTTAACAATTCCTACAGGTTTATCAGCCATCTGAAGAAGAGCTCAGGGGCTATCTCGATCCATATGAAAATTTCCATTGCACCGAGTGCCATCAAGGTGGGGACGATGCGCTTATGCTTCTTTGTGATCTTTGTGACTCTCCAGCTCACACTTATTGCGTAGGTCTAGGGCGTGAAGTGCCCGACGGAAATTGGTACTGCGACAGCTGTAGGCCAACTGCTCTCGCTTCCTCAAATGCACAGAGTCTGAATCCCGAAAACGGGTCAAGTAACAATTTGTCAGTCGGGTCATCACCCGTGACAAATGTCCGTGAAACTTTTGATCTCAACGAGGCATACGTACCAGAGACCCCATTGTCTCAAGTGAGTCAATCACCAAGGCATTCAATGGGATTTTTCCCGCCCATTTCACCTTCTGGATCTGGATCAGGGGCGTTTACTCTCTATGATAGACGAAGAATCCAGCGCCAGATACAGCAGGTTCTTATTAACAGAAGTAGACAAGCTGAAAGGAGTGATGGTGTGGCATCATCGTCTTCGATCAATCTTTTCGGTTCACCGATTGGTCGTGGGGTTGTTCATCAGAACACGATTATGCCTTCAAGAATGGGGCCCACAAATATCTATCTCCAGGGGAGACTACCGGAGTATAATAACATACCTTTGTTGTATAACAGGGATGCGAGATTAAGCAGTATGAGGGAGGAAACCATTCACAATCAAGCCTCTACATCCAACGGTCATAATTTGATGGGTGGAGGTTTAGGTCATCAGCAACTGCATCCGTGCAGCGCTACATCGAACACAGGGGCCGATGCTAATACGTCGCCATTTCAATTTCCAGAGGTGAGCCGCTCTTCTAAGGGTGTTCATACGTTCTTTTTTAATGAAAATTATAGTTAAAAGAGTTGGTATCTCAGATTGCAATGGCTGTGTTGTTTGATGTCGGTTTTTTTATTACCTTTGTGTTGATTTTGTGTGCAAAATAAGTTTAGCAACTGATTTATAAATCCATATTTTTCCTGACTTTTGATTCATATGTTGCATTTGGCAGGCTACTGGAGTGCCTTCAAGAACATTGCAAGGATCTCTGCACAGACCATTTTAGCTGCAGTTGCTTACACTTGAGCAGCCTCGATATTTTTACTCCCTCTTTTTTTTCTTTTTCTTTTTCAAATTTTTATTGGCAAATGCTGGATTTATTCAATTTTGTTGAACATGAATATTGACTAACAGAGATAGACTTAGGTGGTTGACTATATTTGTAATTGGTATGTGCAATATATTTATTCATGGAGTTAAATACGAGTTTGGACATTGGGGTTTATAAATTGTTTTTAAAAAATTTATTATATTGTCTTAATTTTTTATATTTATTATGGTAGTATTTATTTTAAAACTGAACTTTTCAAAATATATATATATATATATATGTTCTGGAAAAAAAAATGATTTGGGTAATATAAAATTATTTATAACTATTTGAAAGAGATTATTATTATATGATATAGTGGGGGTTACATTAAGATATACATGAATTTGTTTAGATTAAATTAACTTTTCATAATATATTTGAAAGTATGCTTATCTATTATTTGGAATTATTTTTAACAATTAATTTTGTATATGTATATAAATTTTATAATTTTGATTATTATAACTATTAAATTATTTTATTAGATATAAAATGAATTAATTGTTAAATATTATTGACATATACAAAAGAAAAATATCTAGTTAACAAATCTTTTTGTTTTTGAGATTACGCCCACTTATTCCTCGTATTATTACACAGAAAACATTAACGGGGACAAAAACATTGAAAATGTTCAAAATTCAGTTTTCAATATTGAAAATAGTCAATGGGAAACATTAGGACATCAACTTGTTTAACAAAGGGTAAAGGGTGTTCGCACATCTGTTTTGACTTTCACACTTTGCTCTTAAAATTAGGATTTGTTTCCACATGGGTTTTGATTTTCACATTTTGCTCTTAAATTTAGGAATTCACATTAATATGCAATTATCTTTTTCTCGTTCCACACCTTATCATTTATATGAATTAGGATTTATACATAAACTCTATCATCACTATTATATATAAAAATTGTCACTATTATACATAAAAATCTATCATTATTTAAAAAATTATTTTAATTTTCAAATAGTGATGATTTTTTACATAATAATAATATTTTCTTATATATATAATATTGATATTTTCTTACATAGCATGTCAGTAGTACTAATAAAATCAAGTTCACCATAAAACTCAAATTCACATAAATTTTTGTGACCTATTAATTGTTCTTACTGATTCATGATAGATTTATCATGTATGATGGAATAATAAAATGGAATATAAAACATAAATTCACTATATCCCACTAATATGCATAAATATAAATAATACTTCCGTTGATTTTAAATAATTATTATTTTAAGAGAAATAATTTATTTCTAGTTAAGTGTTTTTTTAAAACTTTTTTTCCCATTTTCTTTCTTCTCTTACCCTACCCTAATCCCACTAATCTTTCTGGTGACTAAAATTAAAGAATATGAATTTGATAAAAAGGTTACTTCCATAAGATTATATTTTGTCACTTTATAATATATTTGTTTTAATTTTATTATAATTCCTAAAACAATACTCTACATCCCGAATTCAATTGAACATCTATTAAAAAAATCATTTCAAATTAGATTAAACATTTTATTTCTCTTAAACAAGAGAGATTGAACATTTTCTAAGGTAACAATAAAACAACTCAATTAATTTAAATTATTCACTTTAAATATCTCAATATTATACCACGTATCATTATTTTTTCTATATAATCCTTAAAAAAACACTTATATTAATAAAAGATTTTTATATTAATTTTTATATAAATAATAAATGTTGAATTGATTTCGGGAAGCATGAAATAATTATTTAGAATAGAGGGAGTAAACGGTAATATCTCAATCTCAAATTTATGTGCAACTATTCTTCTCAAAACTGAAAAAGAAAATCATATTTCTCTACACTCTCTCAAACGGTAGGAAATAGCTGGCATTAAAAAAAAACGTTTAGAATAAAAAAGAGGTGAAAAAAGTTGTCAACCCAGCTGTACACCCTTTCTATCTCATGAATTCTTTGGACAAAAAATCCTCTCTCTTGTTCATTAAAGTTGGCAAGTTGCACAACAATTTTAAACTACTTTTTCCATCCATCAAATTGTGTCTTTGAACTGGTTCCATCCATGCTATAGAGATATATACTTCATCTTTAATTTTTTTTCCTCTTTTGATATCCAAATGTGTTTTTAGGAGGCTTGATTATAACATGTAAAAGAAAAATTAAATAATTAAATTAACAATTATATTTCATTTATCAATAATTATACAAAGAGTAAGACTCATGTCAACCAGGTTTTCACCATACATAAACTCTAATTCAATATGACCCGTTTGGAGGATGAGTTGACCCGAATTTTCACTCACAGTCCATTCACTTTTACTCTCGTGCGGCCATGCCATCACTCTTCCTCCATGCCTCACGTCACGTCACTCTTCCTCAACGATCTCATATCACTTTGCTCTCACTCCCTTTCAACACTCTAGTTCTCGCGCACTCTCAAAATACGCATAATAAGGTCTCAAAATTAAGATAAGATACGAAAATTAAAGGGCCCAACCGAAGATAACAAATAAGATCTCAAAATTAGGTACCAAAAAGATTAAGGATGCGAGAAAAAGCCTGACCTGAAAAAATGAACCCAAAATTTATTTCAGAATTTTAGATATTAATTATTATTTATAATAATAAGAATAGTTATATTAATTCAAATTAAATTATATGAAAATATCTAAATTACTTCTTATTACCATTTATTTTTTAAAATTTTAAAATTAGGTAAAATATGATGGCAATAATAACATTGGGGGATTTAAATCAATTTGGTCTCGTAACTTTGCATCTTTATTGAAAAAGTCTCGTATGTATCACATGTTTAAATTTAGTCCCGTATGTTTTCAATTTGTGCCGATTTCATCCCAAACTGTCGGGATTTAAATCAATTTGGTTCCGTAACTTTGCACCTTTATTGAAAAGGTCCCGTATATATCACATGTTTTAATTTAGTCTCGTATGTTTTTAATTTGTGTCGATTTCGTTCCAAACTGCCGAAAGTCGACCAAAACGCTCAAAACAACGTCGTTTTGGGGCGCGTTTCGGCCACGCACTCCTAATTTTTATCGGAAACTGCTGAGTCAGATTGTTTTGTATATGTGGCATCCTAAATGTGTAATAAATACAATTAAAAAAATTGAAAAAAAAAAAAAGTCAACTCAATTAAAATAATAAAAATAAACCTAAAATTAAATTATAAACCAAAATTTTTTAAAAATTACAATTTTTTAAAAAAGATAGTACATCTTCTCCCCAAAAACCGGCGGCTTCTTCTCCCCCTCTCCCCCGCCGCCACCGTCTCCTCCTCCACCTTCTCTCCACCCCTGCCACCGTCTCCTCCTCCACCTTCTCTCCACCCCAGCCACCTTCTCTTCGGCCTCCGCCGTCTATTTCAAGCTCTGAAATCAAAATCCCAAAATCTATTTAAATCTCAACCCTAACTTTCAAATCCCCAAAATCCACAAAATCAGACAATGGGAGTGGTGATAATCGACAGATCAACAGTCCGTTCCTTTGTGAACGACGACGCTCCGGGTCTGGGTCGAGACCTGGAGCTCCGGCCAGACCCGCCTCCGCATCGGCGAGGCCCAACTTGAGGACCTCGTTATTGGGGTCAATTTGGAGACCCTTTGGGTAGCAGAAACTGGAGGCCCATATGCGCCGCGCCTAGCCGCGAGTATCCCTTTCCCCAATCGGGCTTGAGTTCGACGGAATTCGCATCGGGGAAGGCGTCGGAGAAATTGCAGAGCGAGGCGAAGGCGGCGGAGCGGTTGGAGTAGAGGACGAGGTTGGTGGGGCTAAGCTGGTTGTGTCGGACAGAGAGGAATTTTTCAACGAGTTGGATTTTTTAATTGAATGGGATTCATAATTTAATTTTAAATTTATTTTTATTATTTTATTGAGTTGGATTTTTGTTTTAATTTTTAATTTTTTTAATTGTGGCAATGCCACATATGCAGAACAATCCAACTCAACATTTTCCGGCGAAAATTAGGGGCGCGTGGTCGAAACGCACCCCAAAACAACGTTGTTTTGAGCGTTTTGGTCGACCTCTAGCAGTTTGGGACGAAATCGGCACAAATCAAAAATATACGAGACTAAATTAAAATACGTGATACATACGAAACATTTTCAATAAAAGTGCAAAGTTACGGGATCAAATTGATTTAAATCTCGTAACATTGGTAAATGGGTTGTAGCCCGCAGGTCTTACACCCCACCTACATTGACAAAAAACGGTGCTAGTTGGGGGTAAAATTGATTAAAAAAAACACATTTTTTTAGTGGATAGTAAGAAAATTTTGGGTCATGTACTTGGCAGTAACTTTAAAATCTCAATTGCACCCATTAATCTTTCCCCGAACAATTAATGTGGTTCTTGATGAGTTGCATATTCTTCTTTGCCATTTCTTGTCCTTCAATTTCGATTGCTACTAATTTCCATATGCAAAAAGAATTGCGAGTGATGATGGATCTTCGATTTGATTAATAAAATTTGTTTCCCCTTAAAAAAAATTAAAGATCCTGGAATTATGGCAAACTGACAAATGACGATAAATCATAACAAATGTCCAATTTCTGTTTTCTGAGGTCCTTTAAAAAGTTTTAATACACATCAACAATTAACAATTAAATTAATTGTTGATGACATTGAATTGGAACATGATAATTCAAAATTTAAAAATCGGAGCACACACTCGCTTAAATAAACGCATCCACACATTAAATTGCGCCACTTGGGTTACCTACCTTTTTAATATTTTTAACAATCATATTTTATTACAACAAACTGATAACCAACATTAAATTTTTCACATACCAGTTGCCTATTCTTTGGGGTTTTTTTGTCTTTAATAAATTCTGAAAAACTCCACAATTATTTTATGTATTTAAAACATTTACAACTAAAAAACGAAATTCAAATTTGAATACTAGTATCTATAAGATATAATTTTATGTATTTAAAACATTTACAACTAAAAAACGAAATTCAAAATTTGAATACTAATATGCTATAAGATATAAAGAAGAGGACAAAAACACTGAACATTATTTTTAATTCATGACATTTGACCTCTACTCAGTGAATAATATGGGTCAAGTTTAGTGGTTTAGAAAAATATGTTGAAAATGAGTGAAATTGATCAAATAATTCAAGTTTATAGTATAGACCTGGTTCATGGGAGACCAACTCAAAGAAGAGGCACACGCAACAGATAATCTCACGGTAAAACTAGACATAATTTGAGCATTAACACTTTAACACTTTGAGATGGGTGAATTTTAATTTGTGATTTTAACACTTTAAGAGGGGTGGATCATGGATGTTAATTTGTGCTAGGTTGTACCTGCCTCATGTCATATGAATTTTTATCTATAAAAATAGGTGACAAATGAGGTGCTGAGCATCCACGTTTGCCAAATCCTATAATTATCATAATAAAAAAAAAAATAATAATAATAATAATAATAATAATAATCAACAAGTATGTAAATCATGAGATAATAACGCAAGAAGTTTAATAATAATCATCTTCATCAAAGCATGAACATAAACCAGAAACCATAACCAAAAACAAATAATATCAATCTTGAACCTAAAAAACTAACTCTACACAGCATAGATTACATTATTTTTACTACAACAAACTTATTTCTTCTTCGCCTTTCCATTTCGATAAACGAGCGCCACCACAATAGGCGGGTCGGTCAGTAGTGCAGTTTCCCGACCAACTTATAAATTGTCATCGTCAAGCATCATCGATAGCAGCAATCCCTGAACGAAGTCGCTTCTTTTTGTCTTCTCCTCCTGGTCCTTGATCGACATGGGGGGTTGCACCACTTTTCTGTACAACAGAATACAATAACATACGTTAAGACCAAAAAAAAAAAACGAGCTTCAAGAGAAGGAGGATTCAAGTGAAGTGCAAAATGCGGTTCAAAATCAAAATTCATCCACATCAGAAGGTGCTTCTTGCTTAGTTGCTTTACTCAATTTGATTCACTGTTTGGATATGGTTTAGATTATGAAATCTACAATCACCTAAAGTCACTTTTTTTCAATTTTAGTCCACTCACTATCAATTTTGATCCTGGAAATACACTCTCTCTCACATTTGGTCTCAACGTTAGTTGACCGTCTATTCACTAGCAGAATCAACTATTTGGGGTATCAAATGTAATTACTTAAAAGTTTTTTAAACATAATTATTAATAAAATAAATTAACTTTTAAATATTACATTTAACCCCCACATATTACTTTGAAATTCAATGGACGGTCGACTAATGGTGAGACCAAATGTGGGAAGTGTACTTTCACGGCAAAATTTAATGGTGAACGATGAGGACCAAAACTTGAAAAGGTAAAATTTAGGGGACCAAAAATGTAATTATTCCTTAAAAACAGAACACGAATTTTCTGACCCACACCAACTTGGTAGGAAATTAGGAATGCAGTACCCTGCATAGCATCACCATCCTCTATTTTCCATTTTATTTCTTGATAAAATGATCCGTGACATGAGTTAAGTGTAACCATCTCACCCCAAGGATAATTTAATCAGGAGTCAGAATCAAGAATTAAAAAGATGTGGAGGAGAGGAGGATTATGGATACAAGAAGAAGAAATCCATCATCCCTGCCTCTGAATTAGGCTATTAGCAAGATCAGTCTCTAAAAAGAACAATAGAAGTATGATGAAGAAAAGGGCAAAGATGGGAGAAGATCAATATACATGATTATGGACAGATCTTTTGAGTCTGAAATCAAACAGCCTAAGATTACTAAAGGTGAACCATGTGTCTAAACCAGTCTAAGATCAATAAGAATCTCAGAAGAGGATGATGATGAAGAATTGAACCTTCAGTTGAATTAGTGGGATATTGTGGAGGCAATACCAAGAAACAAAAAAAAAGGGAAAAAGATGAGGATAGCCTAGAGAATGTCCTCCACAATATTCTCTAAATCGTGATGCTTTTGGGTTTTATAAGTACCAAACTGGCATTAACATTCAGTCACCAAATCAAATTCTGGAAACAATACTTAACACCTACAAGGCATTCCTAAACAAATGCATCTGATAAGACACCTAAACTAGCCTTAACATTCTACATAAACATAGTTATTCAGTAATGGAACTCCCCATTATTCCAGTGATAAGCACAACTACTTTACCATATCATGAAAAACGTAGTTGAACTTAGTAATGGTCCTAATGGAACTCCCCATTGTCCCCAAAATGTACGCAATGACATTAGCAGTACTTAAAAGGCAATGCAAGAAAGAATAATGGATATAAGATAACCATAACCTGCCATCTTAATTTGAAGAACCATCAAATAAAGATGGTTGTTTTTGTATTTTGTGGGTCCACATATACACTAAGGGATTTGAAATTTAATCGAACTTATTTGAAATCCACCCGAAACCCCCAAAAACTATTTTAAAATGAGAGTGACAGACTTCAAACCCATACCAATCAAAACCACCACCAACAGATTTGGTACCATGCATTTCAAATTCTTGATCCTTCAGATGAAATGCAACCTCAATAAATACATTACAAAAAACATAAAGAAAGAAAAAGAAATAGAAAAATAGTTTGCACCAATATGGCAAGTCAGCATGTGATATAACAAAAACAAAGATAGTAAAACAAATGGAGCAAAAAATGTGGCGGGAAATGAATGGATTACCTTTCTGAAATGCTGCCAGACATGCTTGTCTTGCCTAAAGCCGGTTCAGCTGAAGGGTGTGTTGGAACACTTTCATAATCTTCAACCATTGGCAAGATAAATGATGACAAAAGTGGATCAGGGGCTGCATTACTTGAAGAAACTATGCAGGAAGACCCTCCAAATAGGGACTGTAAATTCCCTTCTCTCAGCTCCCTCCTCAACAAAGATAGAGTCGAATGTGAACCAGATTTTCGTGATTTTCTCTTGCGCTGCATGTATTATCTAGTCAAGGAACTCATACTAGGTAATTAAGTTGTTAGAGAAGAACATGTAATGGTATATGTTATAGAAGCAAAGTTCTATTGCACAAAAGAAAATATGAAGAGATTGTGATGAAGCTACTTTGGTGATTAAAAAAAACGGTTAATTGCAAAAAAATCACGACATTTTGCGTTTTTTCAATTACAACATATGTTTTTAAATTTGCAATTCGATACACGACCTTTCAAATTGTTTTAATTAAACAAACATGAAAAGGTCGTGATTTTTTATGCAATTAACCCTTGAAAGAATTATCGCACAAGCAACAATATATTAAGTTGACCGGTCTGAAAAATCAAGAATGATTCAATAACGCCTAATGATCTCAAGAGAAGTATAAAATAGCTGAAAATGATAACTGCATTAAAAAGGATATCTTAAAGATACTCCCATGTTGCAAGGTTATATGAGCCACCATATCAACCACCACCCTCATCCCGCAAACTGGACACACCTGCAACAATAATAATTATGTTAAAAGATGTTATCTAATACATCTAATAATGCATATATAACACCAGTATTATACTATTATAAAACAAGAGTACACCAAGTTCTCAAGGGGGGTTTAAGAATTCGAGGGAATTAAAATGTTTGTTCGGCAGCAAAGCTGTAAGCTTTCCAGTGAGATCTCTTAATCATTAGGAGCAAATGAGGTCAGAATGACTAAAATGTCTCTCCTTTGTCCTAACAAAGCTAGTATGAAGCTGAAGTCATACCTCAATACATTTGTACAGCATCATCTACATATTTCATGCAACAGATAATATTAATTACGCTATAGAGCAGATATAAGAGAATCGTCATATATTTCTCAGATTGCAAATTAAATAATGTAGCAGGTCGGTAAATTTCTTAATGCTTCAGTCGAACTTCAACGATTGTCCATCCATAATTATACGTTAATATAACTGGGAAAAATTAGAGCCTTACCCCATTCTTGGCTTCTGTAGGATGCTCATCGTCGATGTGGCAACAGAGTCCCACAATATCAAAATAATCCGAACAAAAAGGGCACGGGTATTCCTCCCTTATATCATCATCCATGTCTATTTCCTCAAAGCCCATCAGCATTTCTGTATCCAAGCTGTCCCATTTCATTCCTACAATAAAACATACATTCGTAAGAAATTCATCAAACCCAGGACTCATCATGCCCCCCATAGAAATCCAATCTTTAAGGTCAATACCATAAATCTTCACATAGAAAACACAATTTGAATCATTCTTTGACATCTACAAACCCCAACATACACAAGACCCATAAAAACCAAAATTTGAATCAATTCAACAAACCCTAGATTACAAATTCCCCAATCGTCAACACGAAATTACAGCACCTACAAACGCAAGAGCGCATAAAGAAATTCAAATCCGCCAATCTTTAATCAATTCAACACCAAACAACAAACCCAGATGCAAAAAACCACACATTTCAAAAATGCGAACAACGCGTTTACCAGATCGAGATTGGAGAGCAGATTGATAACGCTTAGAGGCGGAAGACAAACGCGCAGCCCAAGAATTAGCATCCATGGCTTCCTTTCTTCTCAACCCCAAAATTGGAAAAAATGCGTCGCAAATCTGAGCTCCCTTTTTCTCTCAAGAGCCGATTAACCCAATCAAGGGCGTCCCTGCCTCCTCAATTTGATAATCTCACCCAGAAATCCTCTGATTCGTGAATTTTGATTGAGACGGCGATGGCGGTGGGATGAGAGAGAGAGGAGAGAGAAAGAGAGGGCTGGCCTTTGCAGGGTGAAATGAAAATCCACCGAAAGGGAGCACAGCTGTCTTCCACACACCTTTTATATTCTTTTTTTCATTTTCATTTTTCTTTTTTCTTTTAATGGATTTTTGGTTTATCTGACAGCTTCACCTGGTGATGTTGTCTCATTTTAATTGCTCCGAAATCTATGAACAGATTTACCAGCATAAATTGGGCAGTATATCTGCATTTTGGTTAAAAGTTAGATGTACATTTTAAAAATAAAATCAAAATGTTAATTTTAATAAAACACCACATCATTACATTTCTTTTAAATAGGGAAAATTAAATTTTTAGGACATTGTCTTATTTTATTGAACTAGTAAAATTAGGACATTGTCCCCTTAAAAAGATATAGGATATTATTTATACATATTTGCATAATTACGATATTATTTTTATTGACTTATGAAATTAGGACATCCTAAAATTAGGACGTTATTTTTTTAATTTGGCAAATTTAAATCAAATTTCACTGGATCAAATCTCAAGCTGAAAAGCTCAATTTCAGCCCTCAAGTGAGATTGGACTTTCCGGTCGCGAGATTTAACCTGAATTTGGTAAAATTAAACTAATGTCCTAATTTTACAATTTCATAAGGCTCCATTTGGGTAGAAAGGATTTGAAATGAATAGATGTAAGAATGCATATATTTCAAATCATGAATTGTCAAAAGATGAAAGTGAAAGGAGAAGAGAGAGAAAGGGTGGGGGAAAGAGAATTTCAAATGACATGATTCTCCCATTTAAAACTAAACTTAAATTTAAATATTTATAAATTTATTTAACTCTGGTTGAGAGAGTGGTAATTTGTGCGTGAAATTCACTCATTCAAATGGAGTTTAAAAATAGTGTCCTGGTTTCACTAACTACAGATGATAATGTCCTTAAAAAATCCTTTTTAAATATGGGATTGGTTAAAATTTCAAGTGATTCGTAAAAAAAAATGTGTTTTTTCTCTTTGTATTGGTTCTCCTAATTTTAGTGCTA
This sequence comes from Stenogyne calaminthoides, assembly GCA_037126765.1. Taxonomy (NCBI): domain Eukaryota; kingdom Viridiplantae; phylum Streptophyta; class Magnoliopsida; order Lamiales; family Lamiaceae; genus Stenogyne; species Stenogyne calaminthoides. The sequence goes on along the minus strand of JBBCBC010000031.1, from coordinate 7,534,378 downwards.
ATCTCTTAATTTTCTAATCGATTATAGATTTATTTTTAATGTTATTCGTATGATTTTAAAAGTCTTTTCTTTTCGAATAGTTATTTTAAATTAAAATAAAATCATGTTATTTTGGTATCAATTTGTTAGTTTACTACTACTAATTCTTATGTGTGATGCACAAATTGAATATTATTAATTTTTAAATGTGAGATTATGTGATGAAATAAACTTTAATTAAATTAAATTAAATTTATTTTGTTCACCTAATATGAACAAGTTTCACATGAGAGTTTGTGATACTAATACCTTCTACTACTATTTTTAACTAATTGTGTGATGCACAAATTGAATATTATTCATTTTTAAATGTGAGATTATGTGATGAAATAAACTTTAATTAAATTAAATTAAATTTATTTTGTTCACCTAATATGAACAAGTTTCACATGAGAGTTTGTGATACTAATACCTTCTACTATTGTAATTATTTAATTAATCGTATGACTCTTAATTATTGGTTTATAGACTTGAGACTTAGGAGTCTCCTCTCTAGTTCTCATGTTCGAAATCCCTTGTGCACAGTCAATTCCTGAGATGAGTCAGTTCGTACAAAATTTTGCTCTAGTTTGAAGTGAGGACCCTGCTAATGGATGATAGGTTCTAGTTTCCCGAATTAGTCGGTCTTTGGGCCGAATACCAAATATTTAAAAAAGAAATCAGTATTTTAAATGTCCTTTACAAAAGGCCATTTTTATAATTTAAATAAAATCATTTTAATTTGAGTATTAATCCACTAATTTTGTTAAATATTAATAAATTTATTTTTTAAGTGTGTTGTGTGATGAATGGATTCAGATGCGGTGCTGTACAGGAGGGTCCCACCATTGGATCACACACACCTCGTGATGAATATTAACAACCCATCTTAAAAGCTAAGAAGCACATATCCAAACGATGGGGCTCATGCTCACTGGACTTGCCAAAATGATTACAACTTACAAATCGATGGTATTGTAAAAGTTTGGTACATTTCTAATTCTATTTTAGAGTAACCAGAAAAAATTAGAAAGAAAGGTGTACCGAGTAAAGTATGAATTTCGAATCATAAAAGAAAACAACGCATAATATTTTAAAACTTAAATAATTAAAAAAATTATGAAAAGGGGAAAATACGGTGAACTTTTTATTCTATTTTATTGAATAACCTGACTTTTGTGGTTAATTTATAGGACACATTGCAAAAATAAATCTATCTTTGTCATTAGTTGCATTTTGATGATCGAATTTCAACTTTTATACGGTAGGTGTTAGAACTTTCAAATTGTTGCAAAAATGGCCTTAGATAAATTTTGTCAATTTGCATGTGATGATTTTACTTGCAAATTTGCCCAAGATCACTTTTTTACTATAAATTGAAAATTCAATATGTTGTGTGTGAATTATGCAAGGTGGACCCCACCCCATGATTATCCACTCTGCAAAAGGGAAAAGAGGAAAAAAATTCTATAAGCTTTGGATCTCGATTGATCGGAATTATTAAGCTCGCATGTTTAACCAAGAGAGCCATTTTGGACTGTTCGAAGAAGCCGAGGTCGAGCACCTAGATCCAGCTTAACAAGGAGTGTTAACTAGGATGTGACGTGTGTCAGAGATCGAGCACGGAGGATCTTCCCAAACCATGCTTAATTCAGAAGAAAATTGGCAAATGACAGAGTCAGCCGCCTACTTTGGGTAGCTACAGCAGGGTTTTAGCTTAAAACTAGAATTATGTGTCGAACGAACTACGACAAAGTCAAGCGAGAAGGGTCGAGCTCGATCAACCTCACGCGAGCTCTGTCCTGGTGAATGGAAGCCCGACTGGTGAGTTTCAGCTTCATAAAGGGTTTAAATAGGGGGATCCTCTCCCACCCTTCATGTTCCTCGTTGCAGCGGAAGGGCTCAGTTGTCTCATGAAGAAAGCAGTGGATGTGGGGGAATTCGATGGTCTTGAGATTGGAGGAGACAAGATTCCTCTTAGTCGACACAGTCCTATTGGGAAAAGCATCCGTGAAGAACGCAAAAGCAATGAGAGGTGTCCTTCGTATATTTGAAGTTGGATCGGGGTTAAAAGTGAATTTTCACAAAAGCTCCATCCATGGAGTTAATATGAATAGCCAAAGTGTGGAGAATTTGGCGGAATTGATGAACTGCAATGTGGGCAAGCTTCATTTTGTGTACCTAGGTCTACCAATTGGAGCGAACATTAGGCGAGAGGAAACTTGGAAACCGTTGATGGACAGGTTCAAGAGGAAATTATCGGGATGGAAAAGACGACATCTATCATTTGGAGGGAGACTAGTGATGCTGAATTCGGTATTATCGGCTCTACCTGTTTACTATCTATCATTCTTTAAAACCCCTGAGTGCATAATAAAATCCATTTTGAAGCTTCAACGAAATTTTTTTTTTTTCTTTTGGGGGGGGGTAGGGGTCGAGTCTTAAAGTGGCATGGGTCAGGTGGGAGTCGGTATGTAGGAGTAAGGGGTCGGGTGGTCTTGGAGTGAGGGATGTCAAATTGTTTAATTTAACATTACTGTGTAAGTGGTTATGGAGGTGGGTGTCAGGAGAGAAGTCGTTATGGGTTAAAATTATGGAGTCTAGGTACGGGTCTCTTAGTCGAGTATCGAATTTTGATGAGGTGTCTAAAAGTTGGTCTCTATGGTGGATGGATTTGTACTAGTTATGGTAGAGTCCGGTGGGAATTTATTTGGAGATAATCTGTCTTTTGTATTAGGAGATGGGTGTCGGGTCAAGTTTTGGTCGGACCCTTGGTTAAGTGGTAAGGGTAAGTTGAAAGATAGGTTCCCTAGGTTGTTTGAATTGTCGGTTCAAAAGTCGGTGTCAGTGAGGGAGTGTTGGTCAGATGAGAGGTCGTCTAGGTGCTTTTCATGGGAAAAATTCTTTAACATTAATGAAATTCACGATTATTTGGATATGTGGAATTGTATCTGTAGGCATTCGGTTCGATCGGAGGTGGATGACTCATGGCGTTGGATTGGATCTAAGGAGGGTTGCTTCTCCACGAAGGATATGTACAATATTTTAATGGAAGTGAGGCCCGATGAGGATTCAATGGTGTTCCCTTGGTTAAAGTTATGGTGGAGAGCCACGCCGTCAAAGGTGTCTGCTTTTGCATGGAAGACGATTCGTGAAAGGATTCCTACAAAGGATAATATATTGAAGAGATGCCTGTCAGTTGTCTCAGATGCAGGAGTTTGCTCTCTATGTTTGGGCCCGGTTGAAACTACAAACCATTTGTTGTTAATATGTCCTGTGGCTTTGCTGGTCTAAATTCAATCTCATCTTGGCTCGGGAAGCCCCTATCTTATTCGACTTCGACTTGGGACCACATTCTTGAATTCTACTAGTCTGAATTGGGTAAAGTCCGGAAAAGAGTGGTCGACTTGATTTGGCAAAGTACTATATGGAAAATCTGGAAGATGCGTATTGTGTGGATCTTCAAAGAAAGCTTGTACACTTTAGATGAACTGATTGATAGCATAAAATTCGAATCTTGGAAATTGATTCGATCCCACTACCCAATATCGTTTACTGTTCCGTTTTCCTCTTGGGATTTGAATACCCCTTGTACTCAGTTTATATAAATCATTTTTACCTTTAAAAAAATATATTCACAACTAACCAATCATATTCATTACTTATTTGTATTATTAAAATCCTAAGCCACAATTAAATATTTTAACTTTGTTATTTTAATACACAAAATAATACTTATCTTAAAAAAAAATTAAAGTTTGATCCTTGAAATGCAATTAGTATATAAAAAAAAGAGTGATGTTTTATAATTTGTTCGATTTATATCCAACAAACTTATTCTCATTTTCCCTGAATTTTAACCAAAATCAACTATAGTACGTCTTTGCAAACGGGCCCCACTGTAAATACCTAAATAGGTCCCACGTAAAACCCACCTTCCTTTTTCCACTCTTCTTCTGGCGCGTAGGCGTAAATTCCCGTATCAGAAAACTCGCCTATCTAACGCAGCCCGAATTTCAGCCCGAAAATTTCACCATTCTCGATCGACCCCTTTGAAGTCGGGCGGGCCTAGCGAGGGATTCCGCACTTCGCCATCCGCAGATCTACTTTGAACTGAAGCAATTTCGCGATTTGATCTCTGAATATACGTTTTGTGTTGGAAAAAATTGTGAAGATATTGGTATTTTTTAGTTTTGAATAAAATTTAATGGCGACGAGGAATAGGACGATTTTGTATAGAAGGTGTAGGGATGCGTTGAAAAGCGTCAGGGTTCCGGCAGGCTCTCCGGCGGCGAGCTCCGGTGGCAGTGGAGGTCCAGTGATCGAGCTCTCGACGACGTCGTTGCTTAACCCTAACAGATCTTACGCTCCTCTGAGTACTGAAGATCCTGGAACGTTCAGGTATTTGATTTAATAGTAATGTTATTGCTTGTATGCTGTACGCTTGCTGATTTTTCTTTTCAATTTCGTTTTCTATTTGTTGAATTTATCTTCCACTGTCTGGCGATCTATTCAAATATTGTATACCAGTTTAGTGAGTTGGATTACATTGTTTTGCCCGATTGGACTAATGCACTGGAAGTGCATCGATGGATATGGAGTTTCCTCATGATAGTGTCTCAAACCTTGGATCCTTGCAAAACCTTGAAAGGGTTCTCGTTTGTAGTTTAAGTAATTCGTATTGAAGGGAAATGACTGAACAACTTTTTTCTTTTACGCTAAATCTTAAGTATGTTTCAGATGTCTGCTGCCATGACTTGCTTTTTGTTTGATTTAGTGCCTAGTCCAAGAGGAAGGGTAAGTTATGTTGATAGCTTTGGGCCTTTTGTCCACTTTTCACCTTATAAAAATTGCAACTGGAAAGCACAATGGCAGAGAATGGTTTTGTATTCCTGATTGTGAATATTGTGTCTTGGGACATGGTGGTTTATCCAAAATGGCCTTACCTTGATATTACCTTAGTTCTACTGCTCAAACTCAGGCGTGAACTCCATATTTGTCCTTTACAATGACTCAAAAACTTAAATGATATGGCAATATAAATAGAACGAGGCTACTGTCTAGTAATGAAGTCCAATTCGAAATACTAATTATCTGCTATTACTTATTAGTATTATTGATATTTACAGGCCTATATAAGGATAGACCACTTTCCATTCCGATTATATATTTGCTTTCATGTGTGCATATAGTCTCATATCCGTATCACCATATTCACGATCGTGCACCATTAACATGTGGCACACACAAAAAAAAAAATAGTGTGTTGTAATATTTTTAGGCTATCTGGTTCATTGAGTTGCTCTGTGAAAAGGTTGAAGAAATCTGATAACTCATGCAAATAGTATTTTGGGTCCATTATCTATAAACTTTCATTTTTTAAATGAACAGCATTCTAAAATGCCTAACATAATACCAAATATAGAGTTTGATTCTTTTGTAGGGCTGGAGGCATAAAATTTATGCAATTACAAACACACGGGTAATAGAAGTTTAAGTTGGTTTATGGGATACAATTTTTTAGTTTCAGAGAGACTTGCTAGAACTTGATATTTTCCTGGCTTAAAGAGAACAAAAATACCTATTTTGCAGCCTGAAAAGCAGTCTTCCTGGAAATTGAAATATTATATGCAGTGCTTGTAATCATAAATCCAAGGCAGCAAGGCCTAGTTACCTAGGAATGATATAAAGAACTAAGGGAGGAACATGCCTATGAACATTTCCACTATTCAACAGGAAGGAAGTTCTGTTTCGTTCCAATGGACTGATTCTTCAGAGTTATGCAGTGAGCCTGATGCATCATTGCACATGTTTTTTTTCATCTAGCAAGTTTGATCCATGACATTGAAGACATCCAGCTTACTAGTAAAGCCTTCCAAACAAATGGCTTAAAATCTATAAAACTATTTTCTTAATAATTTATTGTATATGTTATTCCAGTATCTGCAATTACTAATTCACTAGATATTTCCTTTTAAGTATCCTCAATTTCACCAAACTTTGTCTGCTTTATTCTTTATGCTTGACTTTTATGGATCTTCCTGTTGGATAGGAGAATTGCTTTAGTAGTTGGTTCTGGCAGTCTAGGGAATTCATCCTTGCTGTTGATTATCTCTATGCTGTTTGGAAATCCTGTTTATTGGAGCGTACCCTTTATGTGTCTTTCCATGAGATATATCATGTACATATGTTAGAATATGTGGACAATTTAAATATTTTGAAGTACTCTATTTCAAACTGAGATTAAATATGAAATTAACTAAACTAGAAATGTTGAGGATGACTGTTTGTACTTTTTAGGATCCAGTGCTTCCTTTGCCATAGTGCTAAAAACTGTAATATATAAAAACGTATAGCTTGAACAATATGCTAGTCCAAAACCCACTTTTGATTGTTTAATCCTTGCTCGTCTAAGAAGTTGGATAGATAAGAAGCCAGGCAAGTACACGGACTAGAAGTAACAAAAGAGAAATAAAAAAGGATATAAGAGAATGGTGTGACCGAGTGACTGATTGAGTCTTCTTATTTAACTTATTTACTTGATAACAGTTTTTATTCAAAGTCTGATCCAAATATTCCCATGTATTGCCATAAGTTAAGATTCCCTCCCACCTGGTCTAAGGTTTTCTCTTATAACAGTAGGGGAACAGTTGCAGTAGGTTTACCACCAGCTTGGGTTGATGTATCTGAAGAAATTGCAGCTTATATACAACGTGTGAGGGGAAAGATGGCTGAGTTATCAAAGGCTCATGCCAAGGCTCTAATGCCTTCGTTTGGAGATGGTAAAGAGGATCAACGACTTATTGAGGCACTTACACAAGAGATAACTGATCTATTGAAAACATCAGAGAAAAGATTACAAAGACTCTCTGCTGGTGGACCTTCAGAGGATTCCAATATCAGGAAAAATGTCCAGGTATGATGTATTGTCTTCTATTTCATGTGATTATAAGCAATTATTATGATCTTCTGCATCCTGAATTATGTGTGATTATAAGCAGTTGCAATAATTTTCTGTTTGCTGAAATGTGTGTATTGTAGACGTGTAGGACTACTAACAGTTATAGCAGTACTAAATTACTAATGCACTGAAACTACATTACTCAGTTTGTTGATAAAATTAATTTCTGACAATAGCAAAAGAAACAGTATTTTCTTGGACGATTATTGTACATAGGCAGAATGCTTTGGACTGAGGATTTATTTCTGTAATTTTAAATACTAAATGAGAATGAGTAGACTTAACTGATGCATATCTCATCCTTATGTGGTTTCCCTGTATCTGGACACTTTCCATTACTGTAGCGTGTAGGAAGTCTACTCTGAGTTGCAATAATTAAATAAAACAAAGTAAACATAACCTTGTTGCTGTGGCGTTATTAATGATCTAGATTTTCACATCCAAACTACGCATTGCTCATGTTGGCAGTATATTGCTGCTCACTCGCATGTTTAAGAGCTGCACCTTCTTTGTGAAATACTGATTGATCAGTCCAAGTCTTTATTATACTTTATCTTATTGAAGATTGTGCTTAGAGTGTATTATTTCTTTGACAGAGGTCATTAGCTACTGATCTTCAGACCCTCTCAATGGAGTTACGTAAGAAACAGTCCACATATTTGAAACGACTTCGGCAGCAGAAAGAGGTATACTTTCCTCTACATTTAGACAAATCTAAATGTCATATCATGACGTTTGACCTTCTTTATTGTAATTAGATTGTTTCTTTTGATGTTTAACTTTCTGAATTGCGTAATGCCGTCAAATTGGTCATTCAGCAGCTTCCTGCCTTATTGTTCCTCTATGCTCTTGTATATGCTTCCAAGTTTTTGATGTCCTCCCGTTTGTGTAGGGCCCTGATGGGGTTGACTTGGAAATGAATTTGAATGGGAGCAATTCTAACAGGGATGATGATGATTTCGATGACATTGTAAGTGGATTCCTCTTTCGGTTTTGACATAGCCTTATATGTGTAAAGTTCTATTTTATTGCTCGAATACATAGCAACTCTTAGATAAGTGGACAAATGCTTTGCGAGTGCGTGCATATGTACACACATGCACATGTAATGTGTTACATGTATACTCCCTCCCTTCCAATTTAACTGTCGCTTTTGGGTGTTTCACATATATTAAGAAAGTGATTACCCATAATTATTTATATAAAATGACTAATATACCCTTTTGTGTATTTTACATAGATTCTTGTATCTCAATAAATGAGATATCACAAAAATTAAGAAAAGGGTAAAGTTGAAAAAAAATATTTAAGTTTTCTTGGAAAATCAACACAACAAATATTTTGGAACAATCCGTTTTCTAAAACGACAGTTACATTGGAACGAAGGGAGAATATGTTAGGATGGATTAAACGATGAGTTCTAGACTGCAATATTTGCCTGTAGAGGTATTTTCAATATGGTTGAATCTGATTCATATGTTCTATATTTGTGTACGGATGTATAATCTCTGGATCTCTCTATTTTTATTATTTAATATAAGGGTTGTGACAAAGATTCCTGTGACCTGAAGACTCTCTTTAAATCATTGAACTGGCTGCACAACATGTGGTACTCATTACATTTTACTTTGATAGCAGCAATATTAAGATTTGCGAATCTGAAGCTGCATATATAGCTTACTGGTCCTAGCCCTTAGAGAGACACATGTGTATATATAATCTTGACCTAATTAAGACAGTTCTTCACGACCAAGGTACTAAGAATAGGATCAACTTTTTCAAGTAATTTTGCATTATGCCCACCAGGAATCTCACAGGGTAAATGCTCCAACACTTTCTAGGGGTAATCTTTGGTTTCTTTCACTTCCCAAGTGGCTTAGGTACCAGCATTAAGGGTATGTTTGTTTTGGAATTATAGTGGGCGTGGGAAATCCTGGACTTTGAAGTCCTAGAATTTCAAAATCTTGATGAATTGTTAAGATATATGTTTGTTGTGAGATTTTATAGGGTAGGATGATGAAAAGTTGATTGATGTGATATTATTATATTATTTTGAGTATATTGGGAGAATAAAAAAGTAGATGATGTGAGTATATTGAAAGAATAAAAAGTAGAGTAGTAGTAGGTGATGAAATAGAGTAGGATTAATAGGATTTCAAAATCCTTACTTTAAGTTTCAGAACAAATGGAGGCTTGAGATTGTAAAGTCCAAAGTCCGACCGGGATAGTCGGGAAACAAACACACCCTAAGGCTTTATGCACAATACTCTTCATTTATGTTGTGACGTTGTTGCCTTAACCTCAAATACATTGCTAACATTACTGTGTTTTAGGGGTTCAATGAACATCAAATGGCCAAACTAAAGAAAAACGAGGCATTCACTGCAGAAAGGGAAAGAGAAATACAGCAGGTGAGTTTAAAGATTTGGACTTTCAATATGCCTGATGACTATAAAAAATTTTCTCCTTTAATATTTTTGGTGGTTCCAGGTGGTGGAATCTGTCAATGACCTTGCCCAAATAATGAAGGACTTGTCAGTTTTAGTGATTGATCAGGTTGGACATTATGCACCTTTTCAATTAGCTAGTCATGCGACAAATTTGAATTTCGGCTGATTTTTTTTTTGGCTCCGAACAGGGGACTATTGTTGATAGGATCGATTACAATATAACAAATGTTGCAGCCTCAGTTGAAGATGGTTTGAAACAGCTTGAGAAGGTCCTCTATCTTTTGCTTCCCCATTTTTTTACAACAGCCTATCTCATGAATATTAGCGGTGTTTTTAACATCTTAAAGCTGAAAATTTAAACAGCTTCTTCTTTGCAAAAGCTAATTTGAGTATTTTCAAATTGAATGCTTTTGCTTAAAATAATCACCTAGAATCCAAAATCTAAAAGCTGGAAAAGTTATGTTTCTAGCCGTTTCTGCTCGTGTACAATGTTTTACGTCTTACCCAACACTCAACTTCTTGTTTCTGCAAATTTTGCAAACACACCACTTTTACTTTTAAATAATTTTTCTCACAATCACTAAATTAAACAACTTTCTCAAGATCACAATGTTTTGCAAACACTCACATTATACACATTATTTTGGTGACTTTTAGCTTCCATTTTGCCCATGTGTTTAATTTTGTAATAAAATGAACCAAATTGCAGGCAGAAAGAAGTCAAAAACAAGGTGGCATGGTTATGTGCGCCTCCGTTCTTGTTATTATGTGCTTCGTCATGTTGGTTCTCTTAGTTCTGAAGGAGATAATCTTCTAAGCTATAATCATAGGCATCTTCATCCAAATTATTCCATTTCTCATTCTCTCCCCTCCTTTTATCATTTTTTTTTTCTTTTTTTTTTTTTTTTATTAAAGGGGGTTGGTGGTGGAGGATTGTTAAATATGTATCAGTGGAACGATGGACTGATCCGGGGATATGTACAGTCTGAACGACTCGATTATTCTTTTCCCCGGAAGATTTTGTAGTTTTGTTCACATATGCTCTCGACTAGTTTTGAGTCGATGATGTGAAATCCTGTGTTTGCAAGGAAGGATTCATTGTTGAGGTGGTAAGTAAAGGAACATTTTGTAGCAGGTTCATACTAATTTTGAACTATTATTCACTTGATATATATACTTACACTTGAATATATGATGGTGTTGGGTTTCTCGTTACTCCTTTGGTAGATCGAAAACGTAGTTTTGTTGGTATATCTGGTAAATGTCAATTTTATTAAGAATATGAGCTTATTTGGTATCAATTGAAAATGAAAAGGGTTTAGACGTCTCAAAAAAATAGACAAGGAATCTATTTGATTCTCACTTATAAGATGACTAAATTGACGTCTTTCTCTTTCAGTTTTTGTATGGAGTATATTTAAATCGATTTTGTTCGGTTTTGAATTCAATTTGACAATCGAATCGATCATTGCCCAAATGTACACCGAATGATTATCTTTGCTCTGTTAAGTCAACTTCTTAGTCGAAAATCACGCACTTAGGCTTAATTGAATATTGCATGATGTTCTGGGGACTATGGGCTTGCACCTTGCCTAGTCAAGCACATGTAATTTTTAGGGAAAGTTACTAAAAAGTGTTACTCCCTCCGTCCCATAGTTAACCGCATAATTACTGTGTGCTCGGGTTTTAAGAAAAAATGATAAAGTGTTGAGAGTAGAAAGAATTGTTTATTAGTATTTAATGTGATAAAGTGATAAAGTGGGTATTTTCATTTAAGAGAATGCCCAGTTAAGTATGGAACGCCCAAAAGGGAAATAGTTCAGTTAAGTATGAGACGGATTGAGTATTTTACAAGATGTATTACTCTTAGGTCCTACCATTTTTTAGTAGAACTTTTAAGTGCAATAGTTGACATTTATTCCCTTATGCTTAAAAAATAATAAACTAGATTTATTTTTTTCTAAAAAAGACTAGTCAAAAGCCCACAAACACAAACATTTTATAGTAAAAATATTTTATAAATGACACCTCATTGTAAATGCCCCATATCAAAATAGAGATTTCGAAATCTAAAGTCAGATTTTTTTTAGAATATATTCTCTCCTTTCAACATTAGTTTTCACACTTTCCTTTTTTGTTTGTCCCATATCAATTTTCACACTCTAAAATGGACACTTTTTACACAACTTTTACTCACAAAAAAATATATTTATTTACCTTATATGTCATTACTTTATGCAAAAAGTACATTTTCCTTGGTTTGCGGTCTCAAATCAGTGTGAAAACTGATCTGGGACGGGGGAGTAGTAGTTTTTAAAAATTCAATAGTCCACCCTTACATAACTCTATAAATATTTTTTTATGTCACACTCTGCCTGTAATAACTCATTAATGCATATCTGATTTTTTCCCACTCTTATATTAATTATCATGCTTCACATCTTCTCAATCTCACTTTTGCAAAATATTAATTATTACTCAATCATTCGATCATATAATTACCATCAACAATAATAATATAACATCACACACTTTTAATATAAATTTGACATAAAATTAAATCATACCATATTTAAATCTCAAAACAAACTAATATCATTATTGTTAAGTATTAATCATGATTTTGAAATTCACTAAATTTTTTAAACCAATTTTTAAACATACCCTAGGACTCTATAGGGTTACTAGAATCATGTTGAACTCTCCAAAATAGTAGACAGAGTATTATAAAATTATGGAGGATTCTAGAGGATTTCTTTGAACCATCTTATTCCATAAAATTTTAGATCCACGTAGAGAATTATTGAGGATTAAGTTGTAAATTTTTTACAATTGTAAATGCATATATAATATTGATTTTTTCTTGTGTGATATATAATCTCCCTTATTAAATCTTTCAATTGAAGAGGTGGAATGTATTAGAAAAAGAATAAGTTATTTCGAGTTTATTATTATTAAAACAAAATAAATTATGGTATAATTGTTGAAGCACGTTTGTTAAATTCACTGACATCCGACTCTGTTATAATGTAGTAGAAAAAATTCACAATAAATAATTATAAAATAGATATTTCATAAATATGAAAAATCAACTAATCACTGGGTTAGTGACGGCAGGTATGAAGGAAGAGATGCACTTGTCCACGCCCATTTCATTTTTATATGTACATATATATTATGCATTTAAAAAAATCAAAGTATTATGTATAAAAATTAATTTAATTTTTATGTATGTTTGATAATTATTAAATAATCTTAAAATATATTTTAAAAAATTAGTAATGCAATTATTTCACAACGTTAAAATAATGATGCATATCAAAAAAAAAACATTAAAATTGTAATGAAGGCAAATCCAACATCAATTGTAACACTTGCAATGTGGATCATCTACAGGGAGCTTCCTTTGGAAATTGAGATACACAGAGTAGTTGTGATAGATGGATACTTGATACCATCGTATCTTCATTTGGGCTTTGTTGTGTTGCTCCACTTCTAATTTTATCCCGTTCATCATATTCCAACTAATCCCGAAAAGAAGAGTTGTTAAAGAAGAACATCAATCATCGTGGACAAAAATTTGAATAAATTCTTGACGGATAATTCCTTTTTTGTAGTGTCGTTAATCCCAATCTATGGCGAATGATTGCTTTCTGTTGCAGATGATTCTTTTCTTAGTGTACGGTCATTAATGACAATCTGATACAAAGAGGAAGCATCAATGAGATTTAAAACATAAAATTAAAACATAATAATATATAGACAATACCAAAGTTAATTCCTATGTTACTAGGGGATGCTAAAGAATTTAATAAAAATGAATTAAAGGTTAATAAATTTAATTTTTTTTTATTTTTATTTTTGACACGTGGAACTTTTAGGGGCAATGACTAATAAATACAAGTTGACTTACAATATTGTAATTGGTTACAATTTGACTAAAAACTTACTACCCAATACAAATTTTTGACGTGCTCTACCTATTATGCCATTTCTTTTGTTTTCACTTTCCATTTTTCAAAAACATGACCCCAACAAAAGTATTTTGTCTTTATGTCTTGTCAGCAATTATTTCACTTTTTTAGTATGGTGAGACATAACTTCTTTTTTTTTATCGCTTAAACATGATTTAATTAAATTTTCTGATTTCTTATTTTTAAAGACATATGTAGACATAAATGAATTAGGAGAGGTGCATGTAGACGGAAATGAGTTTTTTTTATTATTTATTTTCCAACAAAAAATAACAAATACTAATATTTACGATTTTAACTTTTAAACTTTATTCAATTTATTTGAAAATAATTCTTCTAATTTATTTCCTTTTAATTCTACTAATTATTTAATTTAATAATAATTAGTTAATTAATTAATAATAAAAATGCTATTGTTCATGAAAAAATACGTTGGTAAAAATTGCATTGTACAAGATAAAAGTTCATAAAAGTGACATGAAAAAAACATTGTTAAAATAAGTTGCATATATAGTACATATATTGCATAGAACATCAATATATTGCATATAAATTAAATATTTTGTATACCTACATAATACATTGCATAAAAAAATAAATTTTGTATATATAAATGCAAAAACTAACAAAATCAATCAAAAAAATCCAAACACATACCAAAAGCTTCCTGCACATAAATCTTTATGCAAAAAAAATTGGCTGAAATTGTGTGTTATTCACACCTACATTTAAAAAAAATAATAATAATAATTTACAAAGATGTACATATACATGGTCAAAACGTGATAAAAGGGGGAAGAAATCTTCCAACTATCTAGCCTAAAAACTAGCAATTATAACATAACAAATTATATGCAAAAATCCCCAAATAGGGAAATAAATAAAAAACGAGAATATTTACAGTATTGTCTTCATCCAAAAAATAGGTAAAACAGTTTTTTCAACATAGCATCCTGGATCCAATCTCTAAAAAAAATCTAAACCAGAGGAAAATCAAATGAGAAGAAATAGACGAAGAATCTGAGAAAATATTTTGGCCAATTTGACCAATCATCACCGGTTGCCTCCATTCGCCCTCTACCCCCCAAAACCCACCGCCATCGCTCCATCCCCTTCACCAACAACGCCGTTGCGTCCAGATCCGGCGAGTCCTTTTCCATCGCCACCGCTCCATCCCTTTCACCAACAACGTCGTTGCGTCCAGATCCGGCGAGTCCTTCCCCACAGTCACAAACTCTGTCCCGTTCACGTCCCTCCCCATCTCTTCCTCATCAATCTTTGACACCACCGTCAATTTCATCACCCCCGACCACCCACTTCGTCGTCGCCCACCCACTATCGTTTCCGTCGCTCCAAAACCCAAACCACGCGGCGTCGTCACAGTATACAATCCCCCAATTTCACCAGTGGTTTTTGGATTGAGTGAGAGAGAGAGAGAGAGGGTGTTAAGAGAGAGAAGAACAAATTTGAAATAATGAGGTATGACTTTGCCTTGTAGTGGTCACGTGGGTGTGGGGTGTGTTGACAGCTTTGAAAAAGTAAAAGAAGGGCACTAATGATATTTTAAATCCATTTTGTATCTCCTAGCAATTGGGCTCCCAAATTTGTATCTCATAGTAATTACACCAGAGCTTTTATGGCTCATTTTACCAAGTGAAATTGACTAAACATCATAAAACTCTGGTACAAGACCACATCAACAATAAAAATTATGATCTACCACTCTTATTTCACCGTACATGGTCCACATCTGAAGAAGACACTTATGAAAAAATAATCTTTTGAAAGCAAACAAAGATGATAGATTCATGATAGAATTAAAGAGGATGTTAAGTTCAAATGACGAAGCTCCATTTCTACACTTTGGTGCTTGAATTCAGTAATGGAACCATTAATTTTGTATAGAAAACTCAATTAATATTACCACGCGAATGAAATAGTATGATTCAAACATCTCAATTCATTAATAAAAATTAAACATATTGATTTTCATTTTATTTCATCTTAGAATGTAAAGTACCGAGTTTGCTAAAATGTTACTCCATATTGATAGCAAATTTTATTTCAAAAAAAAAAAATTACTTTCTTTTCTAGCTTTCTATTATCGAAATCAAATGAGTAACACTGCTTTGAATCAGATTTATACATAACAGTGATAATTTTATACATAATAGTGATAATATTTATGCATAACAGTGATACTAAAAATATTGAGTCTATGATGAATTCGGGTTTGTTGTTACATAGATTTTACGTCTACGCCACAAACAAGTAATATATGAATCATGAATGAATAATAGAAAACGTGAAGAACACTCGAGTTTGTTGACCTAGTTCGTCCGGAAGGACTACGTCTGGGGGCATACCAAGCCAGGATATTTTACTTTTTTTTCCTATGTATTTTTCATGTGTTTTCTCTTGGGGTTTGTCCCCTATTTATAACAATTAAAAGGTACAAAGATGAAAACCCTAACGAGCCACTTAATGGGCCTTCTAAACAGGGAAATACAAGATACACTAAATCTTCGCCCGGATCTTCAATAGATGTGTAAGATCTTCTATTTCCATAATAAACACTGGGAATCTTGTTTATCTTTGATATATGGATGCCGACCTTGCTCTTGGGGCGACTTCGGGGGAGGTCGCCCATTCAACTGGTCCCTATTCTCTTCTTTCCGACCTCTTTTGGACCGTCCTAGGAGGAGGTCGCTTGCTAAGGCGAGCTCGATCTTCTCTGCTCGTTGTTAGGTCGCACTATGAGGGCCGACCTTGGCATTCTTGTACTCTACTGCCGAACTCGGTTTTGGCTGCCACATTACCACCATTTGCCACGTCATCACTATTTACCATGTGGCCGTTGGCTGATTATTATGGCTACAACAATTGCCCCCAAGAGCGGACTTCGACTTTGTTCGGAGGTCGGTCTTGATCTTTGTTCAAATAAGACTTATCTGATTTTCGCCCTTGAGGATGCATTCTTTGCCCTTATGTAAGTTTTGAATGCCTTCATGAGGTATTGATTGTTCATACTTTGATGATAATAGTTCTGGTATCAAGTTTGGATCTTCAACTTCAGACTTGGGTGTGTTTTAGCGGGCTCGATTCTCCCTCGTGCCCCAGGGTCGGAGGTTTAATCTTGTGCTCGCTGCTTGTAAGGAGTTTAATCATTTTGTTGAGATTAAGCTCGTCGAGAGGCTGGGCTCGTCGAGAGTCTCGATCGCTAGTTCAGGTTGCGACTTTGTAGGTATTTGATTTTCTTTTTTGTGCTCGCACTTTGAGTTGAATCTCTTTGTGAGAGACTTTTCTGTGCTCGCACTTTGAGTTGAATCTCTTTGTGCGAGACTTTTCTGTGCTCGCACTTTGAGTTGAATCTCTTTGTGCGAGTCTTTTCTGTGCTCGCACTTTGAGTTGAATCTCTTTGAGCGAGTCTTTTCTGTGCTCGCACTTTGAGTTGAACCTCTTTGTGAGAGTCTTGTTTGCGCTCATCGACGACCATTTCTGGCCGAGCGGTTCGCGACTTGATGTATCTAGCCTTTAGGCCTTCCGTCAATGAAACTCATTTATTTTTCTACCTTTAGCATGCCGACTTGATTTCCTTATGCGACTTTAAAATTGCATACATTCCTGTCGTCTTATTTGGATGCGGCTTATTTACGAACTTTTGCTTAGTCGTCTTACAAAGTAGGGGGAGGACCGCACTGTTGGGGAATAATTTGCACAGATCTATTCGGGGTGAATATTTAAATACAAATTTAATTCTTTTAATTATTACTAGCATGAATTAATCCTATATTAATTCAAATAATAATCCAACAACATATCATACATATAATTAATTCACGTAAATCCTACGCATGCGGAATTCTACGAGTTTACGTGAACGTACCTCTTGGGACGACAATGATCTGGCTGATTAGACTAACCAAAAGAACTTCCCAAGTATTCCCTTAGTCCTTGTTCGACTATCCGGTGGTAGGACACTTGTGAACAATTAACAAAAGAAAAATAAATTATGTTGCACCACCTTTGTGGATTTACTAATTTTTCCAGCACATGGAATTGTACTTGGGAATGAAAGAATCATCCCCTATTTATAGAGCACAAGTGGTCGAAAATTGTGGGCAAAACAATGTGGGAAAATCTTTTCTTGATCTCCAAGAAATCTTGAATATATCTCCTATATTCTTTTTCCTATAATTATAATATTCCACAAAATCCCACTTACTCTTTGTTATGGATAATTTTGAAAATTATGGGTCAAGATTCCAAGATTTGGATCTTCTTGAATTTATGAGATATTCTTGTATTTCAAGAAATACATATCTTCAATAATATCTTTTCAAGAAAATCAAGAAAATCTTTCTTGCCCTTAATTTATCAAAATTTTCGAAATTCTCTTATAGATAACCAAGTGGGAGATTTCTTGAATTTAATGAGATAATCTTGTATTCCAAGAATACATATCTTCATTCCATAACAAAATTCAAAGAAAAACTTTCTCTCCTTTTATCCATAAATTTCGAATTTAATGAGGAAAAATAAGCAACAATATTTATTTTATTTTAAACATATTTTTCAGTTATTGGACTATATGTTGGGTTACTCAGGGGGCCTTTAGGAGAATTAAGATTGGACCTTTCAATGGATCTTGAATTATCAATATTGAGCCACAATATTATTCAAGCCCATAAATATTAATTAATCCCACTACATAATTAATATCAAGACTATCCATCTTAACCCATATTACGATCAATATGGCTCCGGTTATTATTTCCGTGTTTAAGATTATCTAGCCCATTAATTAATTCAAGCCTTTGAAATAGCTTTCCATTAATTAATATCTTTTGTCCTTGGTCAAGGAAGCGATTCAACATTATTATCCATCTGGGAAACTAATTCCACTTGCAAGATTTGGTATGATAAAACTTATGAACCTCCCAAGGGGGCAAATCAAACAAAGCGTGCTTGCTGCGATTCGATTCTCGTATTAAATCTTAGCAATCACATGTGACCAATAATATTGCCCAAGATAAAAAGTATTGAATCTCGTTGATTCTCTACCCATGATAAGTCAAAGCAATAGTTACCAACCACACGTGATCCTATTTAAGGAATGAAGATTAAGAAATAGCGAACCACTGAGGTCTAATTCTTCCTTGTCCGATTCAAGAATTTGTCCTCCTCAGAGGTCCTATTCAAAGGCATCATCATGCACTAGTGTAATCTCTTGGTCAAGACAAGTCAATCTCGAGTCTTACACTTCAACCTTTCACGATGGGTTGTTCATTTCCATCTAGGTCGTGAATGGCGTACTTTTTAGTTACAAGAGGATCGTTAATTTAATCTTCTGTGATCTGGTATCACTAAATTAACTACAATGTAACACGTACGATTTATTGAACAGTTATGCAGTAAATATATGTAACATTCGATAATATTTAAAGCATCAGTGATAAACAATTTATTTCAGTAAATAAGTCCAAAATTCAGTTTTGATTATACAAAGTAAAAAGCATACTTTCCAGTATAATCCCAACAATCTCCCACTTATACTCAAAGTCTGCTTTTAAGTATACTACAACATGTCTCGTGTAGTTCCTAATTCGTGACATCTAATGTCACCTACACGAACCTAATAATTTCTCCCACTTATACTCAAAGCAGTTGACAACGGTCTTGACACCCATTCCTTCCACATGTCTCGAATGTATTCAGAGGCGACCCTTTGTGAATGGATCACTAGGTTGTCTTTCACGCGCGATCTATGCCAATCTATATATCTCTCTTAACGATTTATCGTGATAAGATGTCTTTCCTTAGGTGTGCTTGTTTGACTCGTGGACTCTTGGTTCCTTGAATTCAGAATCGCCCTAGCAAATATTGCTAGACAAATTCGAACTCCATCCAAGTCCACTAAGAAGGTCCAGAGCCAAATTGGTTCTTTTCACTACTTCACAAACAAATGATTACTTACCCGATTTCCATGGTTGAGTCGTTGATGCATTTTGCTTCACACTCGTCCATTTGATGGCTACACTTCCCAAATGGAAACACACTAACCGAGAAAGATAGTTTTCGAATCTAAGTCCGATTGGAAATCCGAGTCCGTGTGCCGATGGGGATTAGACTATCGATCGATAAATTAACATTCTATCCCGAGTTCTTTTCGGATACTTCGTAATGTTTTTTAATCGCCAATCAATGTTCTTTCCCTCGGTTACTTTGATATCTTGGCACCATGCCAACGGCAAAGCAGATATCCGGTCTCAGATACAAAGATTGCATACATAAGGCTTCCGACGGTACCGAAACATAAGGAATGCCTCTCATGTCATCTATCATTTTTAAGGTCTTAGGCACATTTTCTTGGATAGATGGATTCCATGTCTGAAAGGTACGAAGCCTTTCTTGGAATCTTGCATGCTGAATTGTTTCAAGATAGTGTCTATGTATGAAGCTTGCGATAAGCCTATCATCCTTTTCTTGCGATCTCGAATGATCTTGATCCCAAGGATGTGTGCGGCTTCCCCTAAGTCCTTCATATCAAAACCGCTTTTGAAAGCCATGCCCTTACGTCTGATAACACCTTTACATCGTTCCCGATGATCAGAATGTCGTCTACATATAGTACTAAGAATACCAATGCAGTTCCGACACGCTTTTTGTACACACAACTTTCGAACTCATTTTGATCGAACCCATAAGACTTTATAACATGATCAAAACATTAGTTCCAAGCCCTGGATGCCTATTTGAGTCCGTAAATGGACTCCATGAGCTTACAAACTAGGTGTTCTTGGCCTTTTTCAATAAAGCCTTGGGGTTGTTGCATATAGATCTCTTCATCAAGACTTCCGTTAAGGAAAGCCGTCTTGACATCCATTTGCCGATTTCAAAGTCGAGATCTTGCTTGAAGAATCGATAAGAGAATTCGGATGGACTTAAGCATGGCTACTGGGCGAAAAAGTTTCCTCATAATCGATCCCTTTTTTCGAAAGTATAACCTTTCACCATTTAGTCTTGCTTTGAAGGTTTCCACCTTCCCGTCCCGGCCCTCTTTTTCTCTTATACACCCACTTGCAACCAATGTGTTTGACCCCATTAAGTGGTTCGACTAGCTCTACACTCTGTTATGAAACATAGAACCCATTTTGGCTTTTTTTCTTTGTTTGCCAAGAATCAGATCCTTGTCTTGGATTGCCTCGTCATATGTCCATGGGTGCGATTCGTCTTGTCGGGAATCAAGTCCGAGGACTCTCCTATTCCCATGAATCTCGGTTGTTTCACAACCCTCCCACTACTGACGAGGTTCCGGTTGTGTAAGTGTGTATTTTGGTATATCATCTTGTACAGTTGGCATTGAGGTTAGCCCCCTTAGCTCATTTAAGGTAATCTCACTTCTGGGTCTTCTTTCGTTCATATAGTCTTCTTCCAAAAATCTAAAATGGGTGTTTATTACCACCTTTTTGATCTTTGGGACCATAGAACATACACCCTTTTTGTTCCCTGGGGTATCCCACAAACAACCTTAATTACGATCGAGGATCCAATTTTTCGGCTTCCTTGTCCAACACGTAGGCCGGACACCCCCAAATCCTCATGTGTCTCATACTAAAGGCTTGCGCTGGGTCCAAAATTCTTTGGGAGTTTTGGGAACCGATTTGGATGACACCAAGTTTAGAATGTAAAGTTCTTTGTTTCCAAGGCATGACCCCGTAAGCGACTTGGGAAGATCAAAGATAACACATCATAGATCTAACCATTTCCAAAAAAGAGTTCTGCTTTTCTTCGCTCTGCAACCCCATTTTGTTGAGGGGTTCAGGGTGGAGTGAGCTGGGATGCAATCCCTTCATCAGATAAGTAGTTCAAAAACTCATCGCTGAGGTATTCGCCTCCACGATCGGATCATAGAGACTTGATACGTTTTTCCCTATGATTCTCTGCTTGAGCCTTAAATTCTTTGAATTTCTCAAAGGTCTCAGATTTATGCTTCATAAGAACAATATAACCGTACCTTGAGTAATCATCAATAAAAGTGACAAAATACTCATAACCTCCTCTTGCTTTGGTTGACATTGGACCACATACATCTGGGTGAACGATCTCTAACACTTCTTTGGCTCTATTCCCCTTGGCTCCAAATGCCCTCTTGGTCATTTTACCCTCCAAACATGATTAGCAGGTTGGAATTGGTTCAACTTGGAGAAACTCCAGTGAACCGTCTTTCACCAACCTTTGGATCCTCTTTGGATTTATATGACCTAATCTTAGATGCCATAGAAGTGTCTCGTTCACGTCTGATGAACGTTTTCTTTTCTCGGAAATAGTTGATGTGTTATAGGATACATTTCGTGAGTGGTGTGCACAGTTAATTGTATAGAGATTTTACATCAATGTCCCATAACAGATACACTCATCATTTCAAGAAATGATTTCATTCTTATTAGAAGAAACTAAGTGTCTATTAACAGAATTTTAGAAACTGAAAGTGAATTCTTTCTAAAACTGGGAACATAAAGAACATCTCTTAAAATTAGAACTCTGTCTTCAAAAGACAGGTGCACTTCTCCCACTGCTTCAGCTGCCACTCTCGTAGCATCGCCCAGTGTGATGAGGATCTCACTGCCACTAAGTTGTCGGATCAGTTTGAACCAGTGAAGCATACATGATTAGTGGATCCCGTATCAACTACCCACGAATGAGAAGTATACGCCGCTAAACAAGTTTCAACAATTAGTGCGTGAGAATTACCTTTCTTTCCGGTCTTTTGGGGTTGGAACAGGCAAACCTCCATTGTCCTCTTTCACCGCAACTTAAGCACTTCCTCTTTGGATTTTTCCTTGACACCACAAGCATTCCTCATCTTACCATTGCATTTGGCAACAGTTGAGTTTAATTGCTTATGACTCTTGGTCCTCTTCTTTTTCTTGCCTCCCCTTGGCCTAAAAAATGAAGACAAACCACTTGCCGTCAAAGCTTGAGTTTGGTGCCCCATCAACATCTCTGCCGAGACCCAAGCTTGCAACAAATCAGCTAGCGAGGCCAAAATGCTCAGAAACTTTTGGGCAGAGAGTGAAATACCAAATTCATCTGAGTCTCCAGATTGTAATCTGCACTCAGAACCTCAAGTTTGTTCAGATGGACCATCAATTTTTGAGGACGTAATCCCTTACGGGTTCGTCCTCCACCATTTTCAGCGACGACATCTCTCGCAAGGTGATCTGACAGGTCTCGCATTTTTGACCCGTCAGTTGGCTCATTTGATTTTGGTGTGTCAAGAATCCACTTGTGCTTTTGTGCAGTTTGGACAATTATAATTTTTCGTTTCCAATCATTATAGTTTCCGTACATATTGTATTGACTTTAAGTATATTAACAGTTGATTAAAAGGTTGCGACATGCTGAACTGAAATAAATAATAATATGCATACGCACAAATATATCACAAGGTTTGATCACATGTTTCATATTAAAATCTCAAAAAAATATGAACATGCATCAGCCAACATCTCAAAACAGTTTAAATAAGCCACGTGGGGTGGGTCATTATTTAAACACATTCAAGCAGGTTACAAACAAGAAAAATTACAAACCTTTAATATCCAGATTAATAGTTGGCTCCCACTTGACCAATATAAAATTGACAGGGACTTCGGGGAAGTATATGCATATCAATTTTATACCTAAGTAATAACCATGATTAAATACATGATTATTATTTCGCTTTGAACGAGCCTCGTGGGGAGGGTCATCGTCGCCACTAGTAATAATCCACAATCATCCATTTGGAATTCATTCATGTGAAAGCTAACTTTTGACCATCCCGTGGGGGGAATTTCTCCAAAAGAATTCACAAATAAATAAATCATGGAGGTCAAAATTAATTCAATTTTATTATCCAGAATAAAATTGTCAATTAATTATTTAAACATACTTAGTAATTTTTTACGGTGAGATTTTTCATTGGGCAACTCTCATGCAAACACATTTAAACAAATTAAATAAAGCATAAGATAACACAATAATAAATCAAGCAAAGTAGAAAAATAAACATATTGGGCACAAATTATCCAATTGTCATGGTTTGATTTTTCTTGGCTTGATCTTGAAGAAATGCCGTATTAAATTTCTCCCACTCGATCGTCTCAAAAAGATACCCCATCTCGAAACGCCACACCAAGTAGCTCGCTTGGTAGGATGTAAGCCCAAGATCCACCCGACCCACTTGGCTAAGTCAAACCTCAAAGACCTCAAAGACTCGTTTCGGCGGCAAAGACTCCCAAGCAGATCCGAAAGCCTGGTGGTCTGGCTCTCGACAGCACTCGCCACATCTGAGCACTCGTGACCACGAGCGACATCCGCCGTGGAGCCACGGCCAAGACGCCATTTGCCTCTGTCTTTGTCCGCCGCCATTTCCACATGGACGTCGCCTTTGAGCCCGTCCCCGATCTTTTCGATCCTTTCGGCCCTCTCGGCCCCACCCCTGCGCATCACATCCATCCGGCCTCGCGTGCCTTGGCACGCTTACACGACGACACCGCCACGCCTTGGGTTCGAATTTTATCCTTTAATTCTTCATCTCGTCTTCATTTTTGATCCGTTTACAATTTATTTATAAAAAATAAATAAACCTAGATCTAGACTAGTCTATTACATTGATCAAATCAAACAAATCCTAATCTACTTCGTGATTTTTCTCACGAGGCAAAAACGAATCCGAAGCGTAATCGAATTAAAAAACCACAATTTATATGCATGCATAAATAAACACATTAAATTCCATGACAATTGGATACCTGCAAAACAGATCTAGCAATTCTACTATCCAATTTCAAATTTAATGTCAGTGAATTAAATTACAATTTAAAAAATTCAGAGCCCGAAACCGTGACTCTGATACCAGTTGTTGGGAATAATTTGCACAGATCTATTCGGGGTGAATATTTAAATACAAATTTAATTATTATAATTATTACTAGCATGAATTAATCCTATATTAATTCAAAAAATAATCCAACAACATATCATGTATATAATTAATTCAACATAAATCCTACGCATGCGGAATTCTACGAGTTTACGTGAACGTACCTCTTGGGACGACAATGATCTGACTGATTAGACTAACCAAAAGAACTTTCCAAGTATTCTCTTAGTCCTTGTTCGACTATCCGGTGGTAGGACACTTGTGAACAATTAACAAAAGGAAAATAAATTATGTTGCATCACCTTTGTTGATTTACTAATTTTTCCAGCACATGGAATTGTACTTGGGAATGAAAGAATCATCCCCTATTTATAGAGCACAAGTGGTCGAAAATTGTGGGCAAAACAATGTGGGAAAATCTTTTCTTGATCTCCAAGAAATCTTGAATATATCTCCTATATTCTTGTTGGGAGATGAATTTAATAAAAGATATTTGATTTTGATTAAGATCCCAAAACCCCTGAGTATGACATGTTCAGAATGATCTTGATAGTTGAGTCAGGATTCAGTTTTAGAGTATTCAGGATATTATCTGCAAAATGTATAGTCAGCAGATATAGTTCAGGATAGGTTCTGAAGACTCTGAAGAACTCAGTATGTTTCTGAAGAAACTGAAGTTTTCAAGTATGAAACTGAAGTTTCAAGACTCAAAGGAGAAATCGAGAATCAAGACTCAAAGGAGAAATCGAGATATCAAGACTCAAGATGATATCGAGAATCAAGACTCAAAGATGAAGACTCAAGATATCACCAAGATATCACTAAAGACTCGAAGACTAAGACTCAAGAGAAGACCTCAAGACTCGGAAGACTCTAAGACTCGAGAAGACCTCAAGACTCGTAAGACTCAAGACGCAAGACTAAAATCGAGAAATGAAGATCAAGAATATCAAGGTTAAAGTAATTATCAAGACTCAAGAATGTAATCAATGCTCAAGATAAACCCGAATGTTCCGAGGCAATCAATATATCTATTTGAAGGATGCGATCATCGAGAAGATCACGATTCTTAGATAAAAGATATTTGTCAAGACATTCAAATGTAGACAAAATGAACTAAGTCAGAAGTGTTGTTAAGGTTATATCAACTCAGAGTTTGTAACCAAAAGAGTCGTTGAAGGTGTCTACCTTTAATTGGAGACAAAAGTAAAAAAAAAGACAACATCGCACCATACCGACGAGCGGTGATGTGTTTGAAAAAAAAGATGTCAAGTACAAAAGTTCGCATCGCGAAAAAAAGTGAAGACCGGCTACATGAAAGGCTATTGCCTAAAACGTGTTAGGGAGTTTCAAACCCTAAATATAGTCGTTCTCACACATCATAAGAGGAAACTCACGGCTATCTCTCCAACGGATAGTTTTCAAGAGTGACCTTGGTGTATGCCTATAAATACTTGGTGACCCTCTACATTGTAAGGTTACGGGAAATTTATACCAACTCAAGAGCTCAAACTTATTCTTGCAAAAGTTAAAGCACTCAAAAAAAACTTAGAATTTCCCAAGTGCTTCTATATTGAAGAGAGCTCACTATACTAAGCCTAGCTTGATAAGAATTATCCAAAGCTTAGTCGAGATATCCTAACCCTTTGCATTGTACTTCATTGTAAAGGATATCTCATCCTAGTTGAAAACCAACCGAGAAACCCCAAACCCTTGAGAAGGTAGTTGGAGTGTGTTTGTTGGTGAGAAGAGTTGTAAAGAGTTAGTAAACTACGCGGAGTAGTCGTAAAACTCCCAGAGGAGAAGTTAGTAAGCCACGGGGTAGTCCGAAAGCTTGTTTGTGTTTGAGTAAGTAAACTACGGAGGTAGTCGAAAAGCTCAAGGTCGGGTTGAGTAAGTAAACTACGTGGAGTAGTCAGAAAACTCAAGGCCGAGTTGAGTAAGTAAACTACGCGAGGTAGTCAGAAAGCTCAGAAGTGATTAGTGAATTTCTCTGAGGATCAGAGAGAGTGGATGTAGGAGCTTGAGTCTCTGAACCACTATAATTGTTGTGTTGTTTATTGCTTTCCTTATCTGTGCTTAACTGTTGCATTGACTTGATTTTGAAAGCATACTTTTCACTGATATTCGGTTGGAATCAATCCACTGAAGTTGCATAACTGAATCACAGCCTAATCACTATTCCATTCAGGAAGGTATTCAAAGAAAGCTTAAAAACGAATATAAACTAAGGGCCAACCATTCAAGACATCATCGAGTAAGCTAGAACGAGATAGTTACCAAACTAAACTCTCTTCCGAGGATTGATGAAGTTAGTTATCCGATCCAAGCAACTCGGGATCTCGACACTCGGGACTCGGTTGGGATTATCTCGAGGTATCCGAAAGCGATTTCGGGGATCACCGTCTCGAGAGACTTTGACTCGAGCGATCGTCTGGCTTCTCGTAACCTAATCTTGAGGATTATCGACCCAAGTGACCTCGAAGAAAAAAAGTTTTAAAAACACTAAACACGTGTATTCCCCATACACGCGTGTAAGACTCGTTGCACGGGACCAACAAGTGGTATCGAAGCGTTGGTTCAACTTGACCACCGCTTTGTTGACCAAAGTTTTATTTTTGCTAAAAATACTTGTAGGGTCTATCCGAATCGATCTTATTTTGTCGATTTGTTTTTCAATAGGCTCGGATAAAAAATGTCTTCTAAAAACTTCCCATGTTCTCGGTGGAGAACTATGATCTATGGAGATCGAGAACGCAGGCTCATCTCGTATTCCAAACATGGCGATGTGGAGAGTGGTCTCTCAAGGACCATTCCAATTTCTTTGTGGTGAATCCCATAGGAACATAAGATGAGAGAATTGATCCTAGAGCGAGAATTTCCTAAGTCGATGACCAACCGACTCACGAGGGGAGAGAAAGTTAGTCAATCTAGACTACATTGCAAAAGACACACTACTATAAGACAATTGATGATGGTGTGATGGGAATGATCTCTCACTTGTAATATCTTGCTAAAGAAATTTGGGATACACTATCAGAATGTGCCAAGGCACAGATCATATAAAAGAAAACAAACTTTTCAATTGGCAATTGGAAAGTTTGATAGTTTTGAAATGGATGATGGTGAATCAATAGACAAATTGGAAGTCAGATTCACTAACATCATGAATGATCTAAATGCACTTGGAAAGAAATATCCACAAAAGAAGTTGCATTGAAAATTCTTAGAGGTCTTTCTAAGAAATGAGATATTCATGCAAAGGGTGATTGAAAACACCAAGAACATTAATTCAATGCCATACCAACAAGTCTTCTCTCGAAATGAAGGCCTATGAATTTGTAATTGATAAGAAATCCAAAAAAGTCGACGACATCAAAGATGAGTCATCATCTAGTAAGAATGTGGCTTTAAAAGCCAAAGATAAAACCTGTAAAACTAGAGAGTCTGAGAACCCCCATGCCAAAAATCAGGATGAACTTGTGGAAAAGCTAGCACGGATGGCAAGGAGGTTTGAAAGACTTAATAGTAGATTTGGAAAATACAAAAACTATTACAGGGAACCCGTGTGCGGAAGAAACCCGAGGATGATCAACCGAGAAGAAGAAGGACACGAAAGCCGAGGGATCTTCATCCGAAAAAAAGGACTCAAAGTCCAAAGAAAAGAAAGTGATCGGGATGATGATACCAACAGATGCTATAATTGCCAAAAGAAAGGTCACTTCCAAAGATGATTGTCCGATTTGAGTGCTAAGGAGAGAGAAGAGAAAGGCAAGCTAAAAGAGACAAGATGTTCTCTAGCAAAAGGTCATGGTTGCGGAAGAAGAACACTCGAGGAGGATCTAGCTCTTCGGATGAGATATTCTCGGGACAGTGAAAATGATGACATCTGTCGATGGCCATTGAGGAGGTAAACTCTTCTTTCTCTGTTGTTGCTCCTACACTAGCACAAGAGTTTTCAAGTTCCATCGAAAACATTCATATTTTGACTGATGGATTCTTTTTGAGAATCGATGAAGGACTATCTTTGCTTTTACAAGAAGCGCTAAATAGAACTCAAGAGCGAATAAGAATCGAAAGTTTGAAAATCTAAAATGGAAAGACTTTAGCAATATGAAATCACTTCTCAATTAATGGGGAGCTATCTTGATGAACTGGATGTTAAAGTACAACTCTCGAGAGAAAGAGAAGTTGATAATGACCCTAAGCGAAAAAGCTAGAGAGAAATCCCCCAAGAGATTCAAATTTAATCGGGACTAAGTTCAATGACCTCTCCGAGAAGCATGAAACTCTACAGAATGTGAGGATAGTGCGAAGAAGAAGTTAACTCTATTGAATAATGCATCTAATGTAATAGATGAAATTGAGTTACCAGAGATCCGCCACTATAAAACTGGATTGGGATACATTCGGGGGAACCTCACAAGGTCATCTGAATCTTCAGATCAAGTAGCAAGAAGACAATCTTTGTAAAACCAATGGCACCTACACTTCAAATCAAGAAATGCCCAAGGTGTTAGACAATGGAAAAGGACTTATGGTCTCTCAAAAACCGAAAGATCGGGTTAGAAAGCCCAAACCTCGGTGAAGGCTAGAAAACCGACAAATATTGGAAAATTCGAGCAAGTACTTCAAAGCCTCAGTTAAGAATGCAAAACCCGAAAGGCTCCACATCGAACCATCGAGAGGAATCCTCGGATGAGAAACACTCAACAGAGACATTCTCAACTAAAGAGACCAAGTCCTCAAGACAATCGAAAGACCCAGATTTCAAGATGCATAACTGAACCCCACTTGCTTAAGGGTAAAGGTTATTCGAACCCGAGTCATCAAAGATTTAGATTTAGGCCGCACAAAAAGCCTAAGCATCTGAACAAAAGGCCTGAACCAAAGAAGAATTCAAAAGCCCATGTTCATGTTAAAGCTAGCACACATACAGAAAAAATGCTAAGGCACCCGTGAGTAGTAGATGTGTATGTTGATGTTTATGGAAGACAAATTAGCCACTCTAAAGTGATTAGAGTTGTCAGGTGATTTGGATTAGAAAGGTACATCTAACCTTGTAGGACCCTACACAAATTGGGTACCTAAAAATTGATCATTTTTCGGGAGGAAAAACAAGGGCACTAAGCCGATTAAAGATCACATAAAGACCGATGAAAGAGATGAAAAAGGCCACGATGTATGGTATCTTGACAATTGGATGCTCAAGACATATGACAAGATTCAAGAAGATACTCAAATGACTATGTTGAACAAAAAAGAGGCCCTGAGATCACTTTTTGGAGATAACTCAAGCGGACGATCAAGGATATGGAACTTTGGAAATCGACTCGATTCATATCCATGGTGTTTCATATGTATCTGGATTGAAACATTATTTGCTTTCAATAAGCCAATTATGTGATAAGGGTTTTAATGTTGAGTTCTCTAAGAACTTATGTTTTGTGAAAGATGATACATCACGAAAAAAGTATTCGACCGTGGTACAAGAAAATGAAATGTGTATCTTTGGCGATTGGAGTTCAACTCCTAAAGATACATGTTTGGTTGCTAAAAGTTCCACAGAGATACCGGTTGGTTATGGCATAAAAGAATGAATCACCTAAATTTCAAAACCCTGAACAAGCTTGCAAGATTAGCTCTTGTGAGAGGGTTGCCTAATGAAGTATTCAGTAAGGAACATATTTGTGATGCGTGCCAGAAAGGAAAACAAATAAGAGCATCATTTAAAAGTAAAGTTGATGTTTCTACTGAAAGAATACTTCAGTTACTGCATATGGATCTCTTTGGTCCTATAACACCAAAGTGAGCACTAATGGCAGGAAATACACATTGGTAGTAGTTGATGACTACTCAAGATATACTTGGGTCATATTCTTACTCAGTAAGAAAGAGACTCAGATAAAGCTGCCAGAATTACTGAAAAAGCTCAGTATTGAGAAAAATCTGAGTGTGGTCAAAATCATATCTGACAAAGGAACTGAATTTATAAATCATATCATATCGATTATTTGGCAAACAAATGGAATTTCACATGAAACATCACCGCAAGGACCCTCAACAAAATGGTGTTCTTTGAAAAGAGGAAGCAGGACTCGAAAGAAGCTCGCAAGAACAATGATAGTGAAGTTGATATTCCTAAAAGATTTTGGGTCAAGCCGCCAACACCGCATGCTACTCTCGAAGCAGATCCATCTTGACCAAGAGTCAAGGCAAAACACCCTATGAGCTTTGGAATGAAAGGAAGCCTCTTGTTTCTTTTTTTTTCGCAGTGTGTTTTGGTTGCAAGTGTTTCATACACAATAATGGTAAAGATTAGTTGAAAACATTTGATAGTAAAAGTTCGATGAAGGAATATTCTTAGGATATTCTCGAAGTCAATAAAGCTTTCGAGTTTACATTTGTAGGACTCTTATTGTGGAGAAACACCTCATGTTGTTTTTTGATGAATCTACTTGTGTTCGGAAGAAACAGAACATGATGATGCAGATGAACTAACTAAGAGGATCACCAGATTAAGCCCAAATGTAGAAAGATAAATCATCCTTGAACACGTAAAAAGAAGGTTTCACCACATCCTATGATTGGAGTGACTCAAACTCGAATAAAGAAGTTCAGGATGGAACTCGGGATGGTGAGACTCGGGAAAACCAACACTAAAGATGACCAATCCGAGCAGACACGATTCGGACTTCGGGTATGTGATGCCAATGAAGATGTGGTCAAATCGAGGCAAATTTCGAATCTATCAACCAAAGGGGAACAAATGTCTCTCGACAATGTTCGAATATAATTTCCACGAGGAAGATGATTCTCTTTCTCCTTTTCTCGTTGTTCCTCGAAGTTTATCGATTTAATCGAACCTAACATTTCAAATGTTGAGGATACTCTTGAAGGGGAACATCAAGAAGGAAATGGTTAGATAGTCATCCTACAAGTCAGTTGTGGGTGATCTAACCGAAGGTGTTAAAACAAGAAGGTTCCATGGTGAGAGTGCACTATTCTCGCTGCTTCCTATCGGGAGAAAGAACTCCGCTTTGAGATTGGTGAAGCTCTACAAGATTCTCATTGGATTCTCTTGCTATGCAAGATGAAATTTGAATCAATTCTCAAGGAATGAAGTATGGAGCTAGTAGATAGACACGAAAAGCACAATGTCATTGGAACCAAGTGGGTTTTCAAGAATAAAAAGAGATGAAAACAACAACATTGTAAGAAACAAGGCAAGGCTAGTTGCACAAGGTTATTCAAGAAGAAGGCTTGGATTATGATGAAACCTTTGCACTGTTGCAAGACTAGAAGCCATCAGATTGTTTCTTGCATATCTTTGCCCACATGAAGTTCACGATCCCATCAAATGGATGTGAAAAGTGCATTTCTGAACGGGTGTGCTTAAAGAAGAGGTTTATGTGGAACAACCTCCGGTTTCAAAAGCAGAATGACCAAGTTTATAGGCTCGAGAAAAAGCTTTGTATGGTCTCAAGCAAAGCACCAGAGCATGGTATGATACTCTTTCTCGGTTTCTTACTAACCATGGTTTTGTCAAAGGGATCGTTGATAGAACTCGTTCAGGATAGAAGATGGGGAAGATATCTTATCGGGTTGGATATATGTTGATGATATCATTTTTGGATCTCCAAACCATCACTATGTGAAAAGTTTTCAACACCGATGAAAGGCAAGTTTGAGATGTCAATGATGGGAGAGATGAATTTCTTTTCTAGGTCTTCAAGTGAAACAATCAAAGGAAGGAATATTCATCAACCAGCAAAGTACACCGAGATCTAATTGTCAAATATGGTGTGCAGATTGTAATGCGATTAGATTCCTATGAATACTAACTACAAGATGGATCCTCGATTTCAAGGCAAATCAAATGGAGTCATAACGATTATAGAGGAATCATTTGATCATTGATCTATCTCACAAAGTAAGTAGGGATATAAAATTTCTTTGTTGGGATATGTGCAAGATACCAAGCTAATCCTAAAAGGCTAGTCACATGGAAGTCGCCAAAAATCTCAAGTATCTTAAGGGCACAATGAATAGAGGATTATGGTATCCGGTGATGATAACCTTGAGTTAACCGGGTTACTCGGGATGTCGATTATGGAGGTTTCTGAATTGATGAGGAAGTCCACTACAGAACTTGTCAATTTCTAGGAAATAAGTCGATATCTTGGTTTTGAAAAATGGACCTCAATAGCAACCAAGATCTTCTTCGAAGCTAAATACATGGGTGCGAGGAAGTCACAGTGCTTTCGATTCTTTCGCTCAAACAACAATTAAGGGATTACAAAGTTGTAACTAAATGAAGTACCAATATTTTGTGACAATAATAGTGTCATTGCTATTTCACAAAATCCGGTATTGCACACTAGATGCAAGCATGTGGATATCAGACATCACTTCATCAGAGATCATGTCGAGAAAAAGGACATAAGGATGGAGAAAATTCATCTTGATAATAAAAAGAGTCGATATCTTGACTAAACCTTTCGGGTATTTGAATCAAGATTTCGTGAACTTTCAATTGAATTAGGGATGTTAGATCGGTGTATAGAGTAAAATTTTAAAAAAAAATTGAAGGTTTTCGGATGCATGAAGTTTTTCGAATTCTACCGAGAAACTCGAGGGATAAAATGAAAATCTTGAATCGAAGTCTCGTGAAACTCAGATTTATTGAAGGTCAAGATTTCAAGAGTATATTGAACCCATTCAAGACTTTCAAAGATCATCTCGACATTTTATCAAGGTCAGTACTCAGTAAGACTGATAGAGAGAAATTAGTCTGAAGAAGTAATGACTCATGCAACTCATTTATTGCTTAAGTGAAGCTCAGTAATCATTTGCAATAAATACAAAACACCTGAGGAATATTTTTGGGCCGGATCGTTTGAAATTCCGAAGAAAGTCAACAGTCATTAAATGCTCTGTTACATTTCTTGACCAATGAGGATATTTTGGCGGCTTACTTTTCGGAGATCGTCTGTTCGTATACCCGATTAATCGGAGATTAATCTCAACTGTTGCTTTTCACCTAACCAACGTGAATCCCCACGATTCACCGTTGCTTGTCATTACTGAGCTTTTCACCTAACTAACACCGATAAAGATGGCAGTGAATCGGAAGAGATTCAACCTGAGGGCCAAACCGCTCAGAGTTCGCCATTGCAAGTTTTGGCTCAGGTTATCTCTAAGGCATAAGAACGGATCGAGGAGCGTGTCTTCTAAGGTGCTTGAGACTTGTTAAGTTCAGATAAAATTTTCGAGAAAATTTTCAAAGGAACTCAGCCTCGAGATTCCATGAAGAAGTGTCGGCTCAGATACGTATGAAGAGACAACTCGAGTCAATTTGAAGGCGTGCGCTACCAGGCCCCGTAACCCACTCGAGATCAACCGAGGACTCGGTAAGATAACGTTCAGAGATCGGCCGAGACTCGGGGAGTAAAATATTCTTGATAGCTCCCGAGTGACCTCCATCGCTTGATCCTCACCGATGCTTCAATCGAACCCGAGAGCCCTAGATGGAAGAAGGGAGAGCCAAGAAGGCGAGTGGATGAGCAAGGGGGAACGGTTCATTCTTGACCGCTACCCCGAGCTCAACTCATACCCCGATCCGCAAGATGTCTTCTTCAGATTAAGGTCGATTGTTCATCCTCAACCGAGACTCTTCCAGATGCTTGACATTGCCGCATTCGGGATGGGAAGACCGGTGGAACGAGGAGACAACATTCCCGACCGACTTCTCGTGGTTCGGTGAGGACAAAGCTCAGGATGAAAAACTTCGATTTTGATGAGTCGGTTCAGAGGAAGATAGTGAAAGGACTGACCATCGGGTTGGTGCCCCTAAGCAATGGAGACAAATCTCAAGATGGAGATGGGGACCAACAGGGAGAAGCCGAGGATCGGCCCTCGATGGAAAAGCGAGACTTCGGTGCCGATCAACCCGAATCATTCAACCTCAGATGAAGTTAGCACTCTTTCAGTACCTTTTCGCACTATTAACAATTATGCCAAAGTTATCGAAAAGTACTATCCTTAATTCTCAATTGTCTCGATAAAATGATCGAGGCTCGATTGGAGACCGGAGCTCGTGGATGAAGTTCAAGCTCGGGATGATCAAACAACAAAGAAGAAGCGCAGAAGGTTCCGAGATTGACCTCACTCCCTTGATGGAGAAACTTGAGAAGGTTGAGCCAATGATGATCAAGATTGCTCGGGATGGAAGAAACATTGGCCAATCAAGCGGGGACGATGGAAAGTCTTAGTCACTCTTCGTAGAGCTAGTGCTAATCCAAAACATTCGACCTCACAGATGACCTCCATGGAAGATAAGTTCGAATGAAAAGTTTGGAGGAGTCAAGGCCGAGCCTGATGAAATGAAATGAAAGTACACCGTGAGTCTAATGTGATTTCTAGAGGTGAAATCGGGCAGAGAGGAATGAAGTTGATGATCAAACTGCTATTGAGGAAATGAGCTCGGTGCTCATGACCAAGATGACAGAGATGTTTAAGGAAGCTCTCTCCGGCGGTTGTCCATTTATCCAAGAATTTTTCGTGGCCAAGAACCATCTCGGGTGAGGTGGAAGATTTAACAAGATCGAATAGCGGGAGAGGTCTATTTGTGTGAGCAAAGAACAATATCACATGGACACAACACTCTCAGATTTCTTCCAAATTACGGTGCCAAGAAGGGGAAAAGGAAGGTGAAGACTTCAGAAATTATGGCACGTACTTTGAAGAAAAAGGCCTTTAAAGATCTTTGAAATGTATAACCTATCCAAAGCCTTAAATGAAGTCAAAGCTCTTCGACAAGATGAAGTTCGCTCGGTGGAGAAGCCTATCTACACTCGAAGTTTTCGAGGAAACCATGCTTGAAAGAGAGAAGCCGAAAGTCTTTAGAGAGCAAAGGTTGGAACAAGCCAGCCGCCTTTGAATTGCCTATGTGAAGAGGAAAGCCTTGGATTTTTTTCAACAGAAGTTAAGCAAGCGGGGGCTTTAAGCCAATCCAGAAAGTCGATTCGGATGATGAAGAAATCAAGAGTCCGGCAGGTTACAGGAAGAAGAAAGTCTTCAACATGAAGAATGCTCAAGACACTCCGGATAGAACAGTTAAGAAAGCGGTGCCGGGCCTCAGAGTACTGCGGATCAAGAAAAAGATCAAGAAGAGTCAAGCGGGCGAGTTGATTCAAGAAGTTTTGAAAGCAAAAGGAGAGAGACATCAAAAGCATCGAAGTTGGGCCCCACGTTGATAAATGGATGTCATTCAAACTCAACGATATGTGGGGAAGAGGTCAAGAGAACCTTCGGTTCTATTATGATGTTCTATTATGAGAGGGAAACTCGGATCGAATGAAGATTCATTGAAATCTCCTAATATCCAAAGAGAGTCGATTAAGGATGAAGGAGATCAATATCGGGTCCATATTCCTATCCTATCCAAACTTGGTAATGGCTTGGTGAACGAGAAGGGATTCAAGAAATTGCTCGGATGATTGGGTTTGACAGAAACTTGATCAGGATATCATTAGAGGTAGATAAGAGCCCCCGGTCCATATTCCTATCCTCCTCCAAGACTTGGTAATGGCTTGGTGAATGAGAAGGCCATTACTCAAGAAATTGCTCGATATCTTTGGTCGGGTCACTGGGTTTGACAGAAAAAATCCGGATATCATTAAGGAGAGAAATGAGCTGAAAAGGAGATTTTTCGGAATGTTCAACCTGGAGGTGCCCGCTGATGAAGTTGAAATAAATGAAGCAAAGCAAGAGAAAAATCAAGGCCAAAACTAAAGACTAAAGACTCAGAAGATTCCGTAATCTTTAAATTTTTGTCTTTTTGATTTTGTTGATAAATTTCATTATAATCTGTAATGGTATACTCATCATCAATGAAAATTTATCATTTATGCTCACAAGATAATATCTCATTATCTTATTTACATGTCTTTTATTTTTTATATGCTGAATGAATGTCTCTGAATTAATTGTTTAAGTATTTGGTGATGAACTATTTAAGAAGATTCATTACTGAAGAAATTGTTAATTGTTGGGAGATTCTCTAAAAGTGTTGGGAGATTCTCTTATTTAAATTGTTGGGAGACAACCAATCTTGTAATAGGATAAACTGAAACCTGAGTATAGGTTATATGTTTGTAACAAGATAGGTTTTGGCATCATCAAAAAGGGGGAAATTGTTGGGAGATGAATTTAATAAAAAATATTTGATTTTGATTAAGATCCAAAACCCCTGAGTATGACATGTTCAGAATGATCTTGATAGTTGAGTCAGGATTCAATTTTAGAGTATTCAGGATATTATCTGCAAAATGTATAGTCAGCAGATATAGTTCAGGATAGGTTACGAACAAGACTCAAGAACTCAAGATATGTTTCAAGAAAGTTTTCAAGTATGAAACTGAAGTTTCAAGACTCGATGAGAAATCGAGAATCAAGACTCGATTGAGAAACCGAGATATCAAGACTCAAGATGATATCGAGAATCAAGACTCAAAGATGAAGACTCAAGATATCACCAAGATATCACTAAAGACTCAAGACTAAGAAGACCTCAAGACTCGGAAGACTCAAGACTCGTAAGACTTCAAGACTCGTAAGACTCTCAAGACGCAAGACCGGAGATCGAGAATCAAGATCAAGAATATCAAGGCACAATAATTATCAAGACTCAGAAGAATGTAATCAATGTTCAAAGATAAACCTGAATGTTCCAAGGCACTGAATATATCTATTTGAAGGATGCAATACTGAGAAGATCGCGATTCCTTAGATAAAAGATATTTGCCAAGACATTCAAATGCAGACAAAATGAACTAAGTGAGAAGTGTTGTTAAGGTTATATCAACTCAGAGTTTGTAACCAAAAGAGCCGTTGAAGGTGTCTACCTTTAACTGGAGACAAAAGTAAAAAAGAGGAAGACAACATCGCACTATACCATTAATCGACAAAAGATGATGTCCCCAAAAAGATGTCAAGTACAAAAGTTCGATCGCAAAAAAGTGAAGACCGGCTACATGAAAGGCTATTGCCTAAAACGTGTTAGGGAGTTTCAAACCCTAAATATAGCCGTTCCTCACACACCATAAGAGGAAACTCACGAAGCTATCTCTCCAACGGATAGTTTTCAAGAGTGACCTTGGTGTATGCCTATAAATACTGGTGACCCTCTACATTGTAAGGTTACGGGAAATTTATACGCAACTCAAGAGCTCAAACTTATTCTTGCAAAAGTTAAAGCACTCGAAAAACTTAGAATTTCCCAAGTGCTTCTATATTGAAGAGAGCTCACTATACTAAGCCTAGCTTGATAAGAATTATCCAAAGCTTAGTCGAGATATCCTAACCCTTTGC
Organism: Stenogyne calaminthoides; assembly: GCA_037126765.1. Classification (NCBI taxonomy): domain Eukaryota; kingdom Viridiplantae; phylum Streptophyta; class Magnoliopsida; order Lamiales; family Lamiaceae; genus Stenogyne; species Stenogyne calaminthoides. The sequence continues at coordinate 7,496,671 of JBBCBC010000031.1, read as the reverse complement.
ATTGTACTTCATTGTAAAGGATATCTCATCCTAGTTGGAAACCAACCGAGAAACCCCAAACCTTTGAGAAGGTAGTTGGAGTGTGTTTGTTGGTGAGAAGAGTTGTAAAGAGTTAGTAAACTACGCGGAGTAGTCGAAAAAACTCTAGAGGATAAGTTAGTAAGCTTCTGAGGGGTAGTCCGAAAAGCTTGTTTGTGTTTGAGTAAGTAAACTACGGAGGTAGTCGAAAAGCTCAAGGTCGGGTTGAGTAAGTAAACTACGTGGAGTAATCGTAAAAACTCAGGGCGAAGTTGAGTAAGTAAACTACGAGAGGTAGAATGTAAAGCTCGAAGTGATTAGTGAATTTTCTCGAGGATCGAGAGAGTGGATGTAGGAGCTTGAGTCTCGAACCACTATAATTCTTTGTGTTGTTTATTGCTTTCCTTATCCGTGCTTAATTGCATTGACTTGATTTTGAAAGCATACTTTTCACCGATATTCGGTTGGAATCAATCCATTTTGAAGTTGCATAAATCAATCACAGCCCTAATCATTATTCCATTCGGGAAGGTTTTCAATTAAAAGCTTAAAACGAGTATAAACTATGGGCCAACCATTTCGCACATTTGAGTAGCTAGAACAGATAGTTACCAAACTGAACTCTCTTCTGAGGATTCAGTAAGTTAGTTATCTGATCCAAGCAACTCGGGATCTCGACACTCAAGACTCGGTTGGGATTATTTGAGGTATCCGAAAAAGTTATTTCGGGATCACCGTCTCGATGAGACTTTGACTCAGAGCGATATGTGCTTCTCAGAACCTAATCTTCAGGATTATCTGACCCAAGCTGACCTCAGTAAGAAAAAGTTTTAAAAACACTAAACACGTGTATTCCCACCCCATACACGTGTAAGACTCGTTTGCACCGGGACCAACAATTCTTTTTCCCATAATTATAATATTCCACAAAATCCCACTTACTCTTTGTTATGGATAATTTCGAAAATTATGGGTCAAGATTCCAAGATTTGGATCTTCTTGAATTTATGAGATATTCTTGTATTTCAAGAAATACATATCTTCCATAATATCTTTTCAAGAAAATCAAGAAAATCTTTCTTGCCCTTAATTTATCAAAATTTTCAAAATTCTCTTATAGATAACCAAGTGGGAGATTTCTTGAATTTAATGAGATAATCTTGTATTCCAAGAATACATATCTTCATTCCATAACAAAATTCAAAGAAAATCTTTCTCCCCTTTTATCCATAAATTTCAAATTTAATGAGGAAAAATAAGCAACAATATTTATTTTATTTTAAACATTTTTTTCAGTTATTGGACTATATGTTGGGCTACTCAGGGGGCCTTTAGGAGAATTAAGATTGGATCTTCCAATGGATCTTGAATTATCAATATTGAGCCACAATATTATTCAAGCCCATAAATATTAATTAATCCCACTACATAATTAATATTGCACTATCCATCTTAACCCATATTACGATCAATATGGCTCCGGTTATTATTTCCGTGTTTAAGATTATCTAGTCCATTAATTAATTCAAGCCATTTGAAATAGCTTTCCATTAATTAATATCTTTTGTCCTTGGTCAAGGAACGGTTCAACATTATTATCCATAAGGAAACTAATTCCACTTGCAAAATTTGGTATGATAAAGTTTTATGAACCTCCCAAGGAGCAAATCAAACAAAGCGTCTTTGCACACGATTCTCCGTATTAAATCTTAGCAATCACACGTGACCAATAATATTGCCCAAGATAAAAAGTATTGAATCTCGTTGATTCTCTACCCATGATAAGTCAAAGCAATAGTTACCAACCACACGTGATCCTATTTAAGGAGCGAAGATTAAAATAAATAGCGAACCGAGAGGTCTAATTCTTCCATGTTCGATTTCAAGAATTGTCCTCCAGAGGTCCTATTCGGCCAGCATCATCATGCACTAGTGTAATCTCTTGATCAAGACAAGCCAATCGAGCCTTACACTTCAACCTTTCACGATGGGTTGGTCATTTCCATCTAGGTCGTGAATGGCGTACTTTTTAGTTACAAAGATTTGTTAATTTAATCTTACGTGATCTGGTATCATTAAATTAACTACAATGTAACACGCACGATTTATTGAACAGTTATGCAGTAAATATATGTAACATTCGATAATATTTAAAGCATCAGTGATAAACAATTTATTTAAGTAAATAAGTCCGAAATTCAGTTTTGATTATACAAAGTAAAAAGCATACTTTCCAGTATAATCCCAACACGCACCTGCTAGGGTGGCGATCTCGTCGAAAGTTGTACCTCAGGGGTTCGTGTTTATTCATGCGACCTCCTTCAATTTAACACTCAGGAATTATGAAAAGAAAGGTAACATTTTATTTGACTTGTATTGGCTTATGATAGATAAAATCAGTGAATCTCGCCGAGTAGGCGAAAAGCCGATGCCGAAGAGGCGGGCAGGTCGACGCCTTAGAGGCGGACATAATCATCGCCACGAAGGTGGAATGCCAGCGCCGAGGAGGCGGGCTGGTCGACGCCTTTGCGGCGGACAAAATCATCGCCAAGAAGGCGGTAATGCCATGGTTTGTTCGACCATTTGAGGAAATTCTTTGGGAGAGATATATTTAGATTAAAAGACTCTTGAAAAATTTGTAAAGATATTATTTAGGAGGTCAGAAAAGGTTTCTGATATCTTTTGATAAAAATGACTTTTATCAGTGTTCGAAAAAGAGACTTGAACTTCGAGATTATTAACAAGATCTTCTTCGGTTTTTGTGGTATAAAATAACCTTGGAGATTTTTGGGGTTTTGCCACCAGGATCGGGTTTTGATATCTGTTTAAAAACATCTTTCATGGATGTGCAAAGGTTTGGGATCTCTAGGGTCTTGCCCCAGGATCTAGATTTGATTCTCGTTTGTATAGATCGTTTGTACCAGAGAGATTTATTGTTTCAAGATTGTGAAAGAGGGTTGGCACATAGGTTTATAGTCATTACGGACTGTTTGCTAGTGACTTGAATAACTTCTGCGACTGTGAATCGAGTTATGTTCTTATCGGCTTATTGACATTGCGATTTAAATGAACTTGTTCTTTGTCGTCTTATGAAGTCGTGACAAGAATCGAGCCATTTAGGCCGCGACCTCATCGACCTTGGGATTCGAAAGTCATGGCTGTGATGTGAGCTGGAGGATATTTTGAAATGTGACTTTAAACAAGTGTTTTAACTCGGGGTTAGCTTGGATTGAGATATTCATTTGATACGAAAAGGTCGTCTTTCGAGGTCGTTTTATTGAGGTTACAACTCTCTTTGACTTGTGATTTGAAGGAATTATTTGTCGTCTTACTTAAATTGCGACTTGATTGCCTTCTGATTTGACCATTGCGCCTGTCGGGGTTGACAAGGTCATTTTTTGGAACTGTGGCCTTGTTAATTTGAGGTCGTCGGGTCTTGTTTGTTTAAGACCGCGACTTCGTGATTTCGACGTTGTCGGGTCTTCTAGTTTGAGACCGCAACTTTATGAATTTGAGTATTTTTCCTTAATTGCTTGATACGATGTAAGCTTGAAGTCGAATTATAAGTCTGTTTCATCTGTATAAGACTTTCGAGTGCTCGTAGATGGATTTTGTGATAGTCCCTTTTTGAGGGTTTATGTTATTATTAAGGATTTGGAGTTCGTTTTAAATAACTCTCCAAATTTAGACATGCTAGTTTGAGTTTCTAATGTCAACTAGTGTTCTGAAATTAACTCGAATAGCTCGAGATATGAGCACATATGCCCCCGCCTTTTAATATATGTGAAAGTGTGAATATATTGTAACATATATCAAAAGGAAGTAAGTAAAAAAAGAACTGATGCGGAGGCCTAAATTAAAAGTAGATTCTTTGAGTTTCTCCGAAACTTCGTAAGTTTGCCGTCTGATTTTTAAATTTTACAAGAGTCACGAGTATTTTTCCTCGCAAAAAATAAATAACTCGTTAAATGTCAAGTTATTCATATAGCCTAAAACCGGAAGATAGTATTGAACATCAAAATATATATATACATAAATATATGTATATAAGATTTTTTTTAATTATTGGGCTCACAAAATTATTAGTGAATAATAACTTTGGCCCAACAGCTCATTTGAAAATAAAAGGTTGGCCCGAATGATGAACCTGCCAGCCCATTAAGAAAACTCCCAGATATCAGGCCAGTCTTGCTGGCTAACTGAAATTCAGCATATAGGCCCACTAAGACCCAATTTCACATTATATTCTCCGCCTCTTTTGACGCGGCGAACCCAAATTCCACGCTAAAATTCCCAAATTCCCATCCGCAAATCTTTCCATCCAAACTTCCTCCCCCATTCACGCTTCTTCCTCGATCAACGATGCGCGGCTTCAGGCGACGGATTGACGCTGCGAATCATGGCGACAGGCGAGGCTTCGGCCCTTTCGACACAGCGACGTACCCCCGGCGGATCCGTTCGGCGAGAGATGTGGTGATGGCGCGCTGAAAGCCATGGCGCAAAGGTCGCTCTAACTATCGCGCTCGGCGGGGCGGTCCAGCGAGGCTGCGACTTCGCGTCGATTCCTGGACACAGGCTCATATCCATCAGGTGCACACAGTTCGTGCGTCTGTGCGCGTCAGACGGCAACGGCTGAGCCCGAAGAACCAACGGAGGCGGCGGGTTTCTGTATACGCAACGATGGCGATGCGAGGGCGGCTGTTGGAGGTAGCTCTCGATACAGCGACGCGCGACGGCGATGCGGGGTGAAGCAGGGGCCTTAATTTGGCGCTCGGCCTGTTTCTGGTTGCAAACCGGCAGTGACGGTATTCGACTGATCATGAGATGGTTGGGCGAAGATATGGTGCTTCAATTGGGCGTCGGGAGCTGCCCCAGTGCAACGCCGAGACGAACCGCTCGGCCCAACGCTGATGCCGCCATGATACATCCGCCAAACGCAGATGTTAATTCCAATTTCAACGTGATTGTCGAATCTTAGTTGCGAAGCGATCTTGTGTTCACGAAAATCTGACCTCCTTGGATTTTTGGTTCTTCGATCGCAAGGGTCTAGAGTTTTTGGTGGTCAACTGTAAAAAGTAATTAGGTGGTAGAGTATTGATGAGTGATTTTCTAATGTTTTTGCGAAATGTGGGGGCGTGTAAATCTGTCGTGAAGGGACGACAACTGGATATGTTTTTTGATGTAAGGGGATGAATTTTTGGATGAACAGGGTGTTTTTGGGATGTAGATTTCGATGGGTTTTTCGTGAAAGTTTGAAGAACAGACTATATGTATATGAATGTGATTTTTTCTGGAATTTTGGGTTTGAGTTTTGGATGAACAAGGGTTTCATCCGGATTTTTATTTATGAGTCCTACTAATTATTCATTGAAAATTCGATAGATGATTCCCACAGGGGGCGCCAATTGTTGTAACAATGATTTTATGTCTACGCCACAAACAAGTAATATATGAATCATGAATGAATAATAGAAAACATGAAGAACACTCGAGTTTGTTGACCCAATTCGTCCGGAAAGACTACGTTTGGGGGCATACCAAGTCCAGGATATTTTACTATCTTTTTCCTATGTATTTTTCGTGTGTTTTCTTTTGGGGTTTGTTCCCTATTTATAACAATTACAAGATACAAAGATGAAAACCCAAACGAACCACTTAATGGGTCTTCTAAACAGGGAAAATACAAGATACACTAAATCTTCGCTCGAATCTTCAATAGATGTGTAAGATCTTCTATTTTCATAATAAACACTGAGAATCTTACTTATCTTCGATATATGGATGCCGACCTTGCCCGGATCTTCAATAGATGTGTAAGATCTTCTATTTTCATAATAAACACTGAGAATCTTACTTATCTTCGATATATGGATGCCGACCTTGCTCGTGGAGCGACTTCGGGAGAGGTCGCCCATTCAATAGATGTTTAGAGATCTTCGTCCTAGGAGGATAATAAAAAAAGCGAGCTCGATCTTCTCTTACTTCGATTTTCATAATAAACACTGAGAATCTTACTTATCTTCGATATATGGATGCCGACCTTGCTCGTGGAGCGACTTCGAGAGAGGTCGCCCATTCAACGGGTCCCTATTCTCTTCTTTCAGACATCGCTTTTGGACCGTCCTAGGAGGAGGTCGCTTGCTAAGGCGAGCTCGATCTTCTCTACTCGTTGTCAGGTCGACCTATGAGGGCCGACCTTGACATTCTCGTACTCTACTGCCGAACTCGGTTTTGGTTGCCACGTCCCCACCATTTGCCACGTCATCACTATTTACCATGTGGCCGTTGACTGATTATTATGGCTACAACAGGGTTCACACAAATTTTTGCCAAACCAAATACCAATATCTGTTCAAATTAAAAAAAAAAATCAAGTATTTTATTTATTAATTGTATAATGGATGCCCTCAAATTTATCCAAAAATATCTATAAATATTTAATATTTATACAATACAGTAGACTCTTTTTTTAAAATCAATTATAAATTATTAAATTATTACTATCAATTCTTTCAATTTACAATCATATATTTCTGCAAGCCGTTTATACAATGAGTTGGTATATTATGAAATTTGTTCATCGCAAAACTAGTTCATTTTTTTTACAGGCAGGACCATTCAGTTATCACAATACTCTTTTGTAATATAAGACACACTCTTCAGCTATCAGTCTATCACTACTAATAGTCTAATACCCCTATTGTAATATAAGTCACACCATTAAATGTTATGAGTAATACTTTTTATAGTAAAAAGTCTCACCCTTCTGTTATCACAAGTAATATATTTTAGTAATATAAGTTACACTCCTTAACTAGTTTCACAAATTCTTGTGTGAAACTTATTCACCCTATATTTTACCTTATACAATATACTTCCTCCATCCCAACCTTGTTTACCCCTTTGCTTTTGGCATGAGTTTTAATGTGGGAGTGAATATTTCTATTTTATTGTTACAGTAGATGACTTTTTGTGGATAAAATTAATGACATGAGATGTAATTTTGAGATATTGAAAGAAGATAGTTGAAATATGTATATTTACTTTATGTCTTCTATAAAAAGGGGTAAATAAGTTTGGAACGAATCGATTGAAAAAAAGTCAAATAAGTTTGGGACGGAGAACAGTAATTTTTCATTTAGAATTCCATTATCATTTATTACTATCAATTTTCTTATTTTTCAATCATTATATTTTAGCTATCAATTTTCTTATTTTTCAATCATTATATTTTAGCAAGCTTTAGCGTGGTAAATTTAAAGGAATGTGAAAGAGTATGGGTTTGAAAGGGTTAATAAATAAAACTCGTACATCCCATTTTGTAGATGAATGGTTGATGTTCTAAACCAAGCATCCACTTAGTCATATGTTTTTCTTGATTATTTCAGCCAATCACAGAATTTATGAAAGAAAATGTAAAGATGATTGATTGATAAATACCGAAGATGTCCACCAAATGTTTTGAATACAAGTACACAATTCCCCGTTACAAGAACAACTAGTTTCTCTAAACCTTTGCTTGCTATACATCAAGTCAATCTAATATGACCAGATTTCATATCATTAATAAAGAATGAGATGAAGTTGCTACAACAAAGTGATTCAAGTCATGACTACTTAAAGCACCCTTGAATCAATCCAGATACTGGCAACTCTAAGTCAATTGTAAGTCTCTGTAGAATCAACGCTAACGTGTGTACGTCTGATAAGGCTCTGTGTGCTGGACCGTTTAATGGAATCTGATAGTGCTCACGGAGGGCTTGCAGTGATATCTTTGTAGGAACTTTTGGTCCTGAAAACCAAACAACAAAAAACTTCAGAATCTATGTGTAGTCAAATACAAATGGATGTGCATGCACAGATTCACATACACCAGGAGTAACACGTTGCACAGTGCAATTTTGATGCAATTTTGCAAAAAATTCCAACCAGAGGTTTTTTTTAAAATGATTTTTCGACGAATCATAGGACAAAATGGTCGAAAAGTATTAGTCCACGTGATGAAAAGTATCAGTTGTATATTGAAAAGGGTGCTAATACTGTTCAGTCTACAAACTAGTACTTTTATTTTGTATGAGCTTATATTTTTCTTCATATGAATTAATACTAACTATAAATTTCAGTTTTTTTCCAAATAAGCCAAATTTAGGTCAAAATTGCACTATGCAACTTACGCATAAAAGTTTTTAGGGGAGTTGATTAAAAACCTTTAGACTTCATCAATAAACGAGCCAGGGGAAGGGTGTCGGCAAACAACCAATCTGGAGGAATCTCATAAGAGCAGCGACTAAATTCCTTTTTCAGAAAGGGGACATCAAATGTTCGGCCATTATGAGATATTAAAACCACCACTCCACCTGGTATTTGGCGGCTTCTGACATATTGAAGTAGGACCGGAATGAAGTCCTTCATCCTACAAAACCAAGATAGAGCACATATGTTCATTTAGAGAAAGCTTATTTATTTTAGCTAAAATTGAGAGGAATCAGATGCCTAAAAATTAAGAAACATATGGTTTTTCAATGAGAGACATTTCAGATCAAACATAAGTAGATACGATCATAAATTACCAGGGAAGTGCACATACACTTAAAACAAGATATGTTACTACAGCAACTTAAGACATATATAATAGGAATTTTTTTTTTTTTAGGCCTGTAAGTTACCCCTATTTAGGTTTCAGCCATGTCGACTTTCACGAATTGAAAATAGTCCTATAACTTTCAATTTTTTGACATTTTGGTCCTGTAACCGGATGAAGGAGGTGAAACATCCGGTTGACACCCACGTGGGTGACATGGAAGAATCTGATATGTCCACGTGAACCGGATGTTTCACCTCCTACAGCTGGTTATCGGACCAAAATGTCAAAATTGAAAGTTACGCGACTATTTTAAATTCGTTAAAGACGATAACTTACCGGAAAAAAAAACTACTTTTCCTATATAATAAACCCAGCCTAAATTTTATTTGATACAATGAAAGTAACTGTTCTTGTCCAACACATTCTTCATCTGCTATGGCGTCAAAGTGAAAGATGTAAAATTTACCTTGGTACATCGTGTCTGTTAACCATACGGGTAGAAATTCCATGAATACGTTCATTGAGTACAACACGCTCTGGATTCACTAAGGTCTGCAAAGTGCTGTTTTCACCCCCTCGTAAATCTTGGCACGCAAACTCAATTATCCTATCCTTTTCTCTGCCAAACCCGGTGGTCTCAATATCAAAACATATAATAGTAGCACGTTTGGCCAGTTCAACATAATTCTGATCTGATTCTATCTCTGTTGTCTCTGCACTATATGTAATGATTCCCGTGTGTGTACTTTCAGAAACGATCTTGCTTTCAATACTTAATTTCTTGGTCCTTTGTACCTTAGTTTTTCCTAAATTGGTCTCGCTGCTAGTTTCAGAAATGATCTTGTTTCTGATACTCGTATTGCTATTTAAGCTCTCGGTTTTTGTATTTATAGATCGTTTTATCAACCTCCTGCTGTATCCTCCTTCAGGCTCATACTTAGTTGCACAAAGGACCCTGTAATTGGAATGACGGCCACTATTTCTACCTAAGTTGTGAAAACCTTCCCACCAATAATTAGCTAACGAATGAATTCTGCATCGAGGAAATTGCAAGAGAGAGAAGCACATGGTTATTGCTTTCATCCAAGCCACCAAAGTGATAGAGCTAAGTGTGTCAATAAATACAATGGCTTGACCTGCAGAGGATGATACGAGGGGTATTAGAGAATGGACAAATACAAGACACTCATATACGATATATATTTAAAAACATAATTTTAGGACATAAAACTAAGAAGAACTAAGCAATTGATATGCTTGTACTTCTCATATTTGTTAGCTATCTGGATTCTGGAGAATACCCTCTGGGATAATATTACACATAAATGAAGTACGAAAACTCTAGCTTACACAAAAGGAATTTTAGAAGATATCAATAAGAATGATCAACCATTATATGACAAATATCATGTTGCAAGCTAACCTCCCAAAACTAAGATCCATCTTCATTTATTTAATTAATTTTGAGCCTAAAATAGGAGCCCCTTAGCTTTTTTACAAATGAAAACTTCATCCACCAACTATCTACTGCATAAGCCGATGAACAAACTCATACATCCACTAGTGGGTGCAAAGTAAGTCTTACAAATTAAGACAAACTAAGAGTTACTTATTAACACCATGGAACCCACCAGTTCATCTGCTGATTTATCGTGTATTACAAGCATTCTGCTAGCAGGTTAGCCAAAATAAGTCGCAATTTGAAGAAACCATCGTCACAAAATGTATTTGAGCATCAAAAGATGATTTTCATAATCCGTACAGAATATCAGCTTATCAAATCAAGACAAAAGGAACCGGTAAACAAAAATGTTCTACAGTAGACGTCCTCATATGCTACTGACTACTGAGGGACAAATTCAATACAAACTCAAAGCAAAAACATGGTCTCTAAAAAAAATTATGTTTGACAAATAGGAATTATATATGTCCAATTCAGATCCATATTATCTCCAAAACAATTTTCTAGTGTGATTCTTTTCCCAACTATAACAAATATCTAGGAATATTTCCTCCACAAGAACAAATATGCCCAATAAAATTTCAGCTATCACAAAACTATAGCTCTACAGAAGATCTACAGGATTAACATTAACAACCAGACAAAGGAATATGAATAAATATGAATCCAGAAGTATCAATTTTCTACATTCCACAAACCAAATGGTACTATTACAGACCCACCTATTCAGCTTTTCAGTGATATTAACCGTTAGCACAAAATGCAACGAATATACCACCAAAATGTACAAAAATACGCAAGAATGGAGAAACCCACGGCTTCAATTCAACCCTCTCAAAAATATCTCATGTTAAATCAAAAACTAATTCTAACCAATGAAAAAAAGGAAAACAAATAAATAAATCATGCTTTCACGCAACAAGGTCAAGGAGACGTAACCTCAGAGAACTCAATTTCAAACGCCACAAAAACAAATCAAAATCTCGAAAATGAAAGCGAAAAGTGCAGATAAAATCAGAAACCATACCTGGTGCGCGGCGTATTCGAAATGCAAAGCATTCACTTCAAAATCTATGCTTGAAAAAATCCGTTTAGGAATACATCTGCTTAAATCAAGCGATGAATGCGTGTATATGTGAAGTGCGAGAAATAATTTTTTTGGGGGGAAGAAATGGAGTAGAGGTAAAGCCAAGTAATGAATGAAGAAAGCGTGCAGATTTTTTTTTAATTGAAATTAAATACGAAATCTGTTTAATAAATAAAATTGGAAAAAAAACGAGTGAAGTGAAAAATAGGTTAACCGTTTACTGCACAAACCCACACGAAAAATGCGGATCATGACACCCGATCCGGGATTATCGTGCCCATAACTCCTTTTATCTATCAATTAATAATTACTTCTTTTTATATAAAAAGTTAATTCTCGTTCATTTTCAGGGCAATTTGTCATGTGATTTTTACCCTATACCTAACCTAAGACATCGAGCAGTTAGTTTACAGTTCCATTTTATGTTCCAATAATCATGAATTCATAATTGTAGTTGTTCGTTGAATTTTTTTTAATATTCCACGTGTCAACAAAAAATGGCACAAATAATAGCATTAAGAATATTAGTATCTCACATGCTCACTTAAATTTCGAATCTGCCTTGAATTGTATACTTTTGCACATGGATATACAAATGGTTATGAAAGTAATTTGAAAACTTCTTTTCTTTTTTTTAAGAACAAGTAGCTCAAAACATAAGTACATCAGAGAATAAACCACTTCTTAAATTTTCCTCTAAACTATTGTGTTCCAATAGTTAGGGATAGGAGAGTCACACTTACAGCGGAAGTTACACTCACAATTCATTAGAACATGGAAGAAGAGTATTCACGGTAGATAAATGAAAATGGCTTCAACTATTTCAAGTACTAGATACATACTCTAATTTTAAGGCTATGTGAGAAATTAATATTAACTCTTGATTTGTAAATGCAAATTACAAATAGCTCTTCAAGTAGAAACAAAATTTAGAAGAAACGCTTCACTTAAAAGTTAAAAACATTCAAAATTCATCTTTTACTGATAAAAAATATACTTGGTTTAATTCCGCTCACACACAAAATCGCCTCACACAAGAATGAACAGCATATTGAGCAAGAATTTATGGGTGGAAGTCCACATAATTTAAACTCATCCCACACAAACTCTTACTCCATCCCACATTAAAAAAAACATCTAAAAAGTAGAGCAAAAAAATCTCAAGTGGTAAAATCCATCCTAGGCTTAATTCTTAAAACAAATGAAACAAATGATTTGATCAGTCCAAACAAAGTAATCTCAAGCATGGTAAACTGTAAATGTTAAAGATGTACAACAGAGGACAACCCAAAACATATGACAAAACACAAGTCATATAAATATTACCCAGTAAAAGCTTTTAGGTACATAATCGAAACAAAACAATACACGATGTCCAAAACAAAGACAGGCACTTATTGATAAGGCAAGGGAGTAAACGCTATCGTTAATTCGCCCTAGGAGCAGCCCATTCAACTCTGAGGATAAGATTATCATAACCGTACCCATTAAGCTTGTTGATAGCTCTCTCAGCATCTTCTCTGTTGACAAAGTTAACAAACCCGAACCCTCTGCTCATCCCCGTCTTCTGATCAATAGCTACATAAACCCGGCTCACTGAGCCAAAAGGACGGAAAAGCTCGAGCAAGTCAGGCTCTCTGGTGTCCTCAGAAAGGTTGGTGACCCTAACTGAGTTCTCCTCATTTCTGCGTCTCATATCAGTACCACCTCTCTCAGGAACACCTCCTCTCAAACTAGGAGGGACGTATGTGCTCTTTGAACCACCTCCTGGGGCATTGACCTCAGTTGGTGGCTTATCGATGAAGGTATCCGTGGGTTGAGAAAGATCCTTATAAGGGCACCGTGAGGTCCAGTGATCACCCTTCTTCCCACAGGTTCTACAAACCATGAGTACTGCTCCTTTCGAAGCACCAGCTAAAGGATCTCCAGAATCCTTATTTTCCTCTGCTTTAGAACCTGTTGCCCGATTCATATCCAATAAAAACCCATTCAAGTGGACATACCAAGAACAAAACATAGAGTACAACTAAGATAAGCCAGCATGCTAAGCTTTTCACAGAACAAAACACCACAGGAACAAAATAATTAATTACGGGCACTAGAAAAATTGCATTTTTGCAGGTCAGAAACACCAGATATAATTCACCTCTAGAACTTATTACATTGCAATTCTGGTGTCAAAATAACAAGTTCATCAATTTTGGTCGTAGCCTTAATCAATGGTGATTGACATATGGTAATTTCAGTAAGTGAAGAGTAACTTTAAAAAGTGCTGAAGCTCATTGAACCAAGTTGATGGATTTGACAAGGATAAGTAGCACTAGTCCACATGGCCATTGAAACCAAAAAAACCAAAAAGGCAAATCATAAACATACCACATCCGGTGCATCGTCAAGAGTTTGAGAACACAATGGCAGTAAGAGAGTTTATTTGGCAAGTATTCATGAAAAAAAGGATCTTCATTAGTGAAAATATCAGTGCCATTAACCCAATCCTGACCCCTCAATATACTCCTGAACTAGAACTTGGGACAAACAAGCAAGATACTACTGAAACTAATAAAATTTTCCAGTATTTCTTCAATTTCACTACCTAAGTAACCCTTAAAAAATAATGAAGAACATATATATCATCAAAGGTGAATATAATACATAAAATCCTTACTCTCAATATCCAAAATTACATTTACATCACAAATAAATAAGTCATATGAATGCCATCGCTAAATAATCTATATACACTTTCATCAACTTCTCTAAAGTAACTGCGACAGAACTCTAAAAGCTATCAATTGTACACCCTATTCAGTATCACGGAAATCGAAAATTCAATCGAAGACAAATCAGCCCAAACATACAATGAAATCACATTGAAGATCTACAGTTAAAAAAAGATCACCCCAAAACAACGAATAGACAAATAAAAACACAAAACAGACGACATTTTTACCAGGAGCGCGTGGGCGTTCGAGAATGATCTCTTCAGTGGAGACCATGGTGAGGCGAGCGCCGACGTCCTCGTGCACGGCGTCGCCGAACTTCGGCCACGAGCGGCGCTCGACGGCGCGTTTGCTGAGGCGCGCATTGGCCAATTTTCGGATGCGCGTGGTGGTTGTGATTTTAACCTTGTTGCCTTCATCGTTGAATTTGTACTCAATTACCTTTTTTATCCCGTTCTCGTCGGGACCAATCACCTGCTTCGGCGGCAACAGAAAGTCCAAATCCTCTCCGTCGTCTTCCTCAAGCTCTCCCCACCGGGGCTTGCTCGGTTGCGTCGCCGTTTCGACCGTCATAGCTTCACACAGATATGGTGGTTAGGGTTTCCGGCGATGAAAATTTGGGCACGCAAATTGTAAGTGGGAAATTAAATCGAGGGGATAAATGGGCTATTGAATTTATTAAGAGCCCCTTTTGTGGGCCTTATATTCTAATGGGCCTTACTTTAGGCGCATTAGTATTTACTTTTCCATTATGTCAAGTCTAGAAAAAAAGCAAGACTATGTTCACTAATCCTAATTTTGAATTTTTAAATCGATTTTACTTTAAAATTTTATAACTGGATTTTAAAAAGCACACCTTACCCCTACCAATTAATAAATTTAATCATTACATAATCATCTAATCATTATATATAATTTCAATCAACAATAATATAATAATACAACATCATTCACTCTTACATATTAATTTAATATAAAACTCACTCAATAATAATATAATAGTGTAACATCATTCACTCTTAGATATTTACTTGATACAACTTATCTACATACTCAAAAATCCAAAATAAACACATATTATTATTCATCAAGATTTAAAAAATTCCAGAATTACAAAAATCAATTTTTAAAAGTAACCTAAATTTCAAAGTAAAAATAGTCTAAGGAGCTCTTTACTTTCGAGATTATTTTAATATATTTTCTTGGTGTTTTGAAACACTATTTTCACAAAAAAAAAACACCTTTAAAAAAAAAATGGTCTCACCCACTTAAAGAATAGTGCTTCTAAATGTTCCATTTTTGTTTAAAAACAGACACTTAAGAGTAGCGAACTATGGTTAATCATGCTCAAATCACAACCATAAATTTTATAATCATTTGAAATGGAAATAATAAAAATTTTATATAATAATTAATAATAAAAAATATTATACTGAGAAGGAAATAGAGGAAGAATTACTTTGCTTGCATAATTGCCTAATTTTTAATGTTTATTTTAATATTTTCTAACAAAAAGTGAGCTGGCCTAATTTCGAGTTGGACTACAGAGTTGCATTCTTCATTTTAATGTTGAACTACAGAGTTTTTGGGGGCTGGTTGTGCAAACTTTTTTTTTTCTTTTTTGAAAACCAGAACTTAGTGCAGCGGTGCATGAT
This sequence comes from Stenogyne calaminthoides, assembly GCA_037126765.1. Lineage (NCBI taxonomy): Eukaryota > Viridiplantae > Streptophyta > Magnoliopsida > Lamiales > Lamiaceae > Stenogyne > Stenogyne calaminthoides. The sequence continues at coordinate 7,481,145 of JBBCBC010000031.1, read as the reverse complement.
TAATTTTTTTTTTTCTTCCGGAGGTTGGCTTGCCAAGTCCTTATTACTAGATATTGATTGAATAGAAATATAGAATCATGTAGAGCTTCCCATCCAATTTAATTTGTGTCTAATACTATCTAACATTATTTAAAGATACATTTATGTACACAAGACTTTATCTTTTAACAAGACACTCATTTTTTACACCAAAAACATATACAAATTGACAGCAAAAATTATAGTATTCCATGTGTAGACACTTAAATTTTATTAAATTTAATAGTGTCATATATTTGTTATAATCCTGATTTTGGAGATAAAAATATAAAATAACTTTATTCCATTCTTGGAAATCCTCAGACCATTCAGGAAGTTGCAATAAGAATATACGCCCAAGGTTTTTGGCAATTATAAAAAAAGGTATCTCCAAAATTTGAGATTATATTTTTTTTTTGGAATTATCTTTTCTGACTTAGATTTGAGAATATTATTTTCTTGTTTCCTAAGTCGTTGATCTCTTATAAATAGGAGAGTCGAAATAAAATTTCAAATTAGAGGTCAGAAGTCATATCATAGACGACCCATTAAATTCCCTACTATCAAATTGTAGGTCAAATTAGAGGTCAGAAGTCATATTATAGACGACCCCATAAATTTCCTACTACCAAATTGTAGGTTATATTAGAGGTTAGAGGTCAAAACTCATTGCCTCCCTACTACCAAATCGTAGGAAAATCAATCAACTCCCTGCTACCAAATTGTAGGAAAATTCGGAATAAGTCACTAAGACCCTAGTACTACTAAAAATCCGGAATACGTCGCTAAGACCCCGGTATTGTTAGGGTTATACTGGAAATTATGTTTTTTACTTTGTATAACAAAACTGAATTTCTTATTTATTTACTGAAATAAATTATTTATCACTGTTACATCAAATATGATTGAATGTTATATATATTTATTGCAAACCTGTTTAATAAATAGTACGTGTTACATTGTAGTTAATTTGGTGATACCAGATCACGGAAGATCAAATTAAAAGTTCCTCGTAACTAAGTACAAATTCACAACCCAGATGGAAATGAACAGTCCATCGTGAAAGGTTGAAGTGTAAGGCTCAGATTGACTTATCTTGATCAAGAGATTACACTAGTGCATTATGACGCCCTGAATAGGACCTACGGGAGGACAAATTCTTCGGTACTGAATATACAAGAATTAGACCTCAGTGGTTCGTTATTTCTTAATCTCCGTCCCTTAAATAGGATCGTGTGAAATTAATAACTATTGCTTTGACTTATGATGGGAAGAGAATCAACGCAATTCGATACCTTATATCTTGGGCAATATTATTAGTTACAAGACGATTGCTAAGATTTAATACGGAGAATCGTGTGCAAGTACGACTTGCTTGATTTGTCCCCTTGGTGGGCTCAGAAGCTTTATCACACCAAATCTTGCAAGTGAAAATTTATTTCCGGTATGGATAATAATGCTGAGCTGTTTTTACTCTAAGGACAACGATATTAATTAATATAAAGCTTGTTCAATGGCTTAATTAATTAGTGGACTAGATAATCTTAAGCACGGGAAATAATAACCGGGAGTCATATTATTGTGAAGTCGTAATATGGGTTAAGATGGATAGTTCAATATTAATTTTATAGTGAAATAAATTAATATTAATTAACTTGAATAATATTTGGCTTAATATTAAAGATTCATAGCCCATTGGAGGTTCAATCTTAATTCTCCTAAAGGCCCCTCAAATAGCCCAATTAAAGTTTAATTAATGAAAAGGAGAAAAAAATATTATTGCCTAATTTTCCAATATTTTTTAAAATATTAAAAAGGAGAAAAAAAATTTTCTTGATTTTCTTGGAAAGATTTTATGGAATTCTTGAGATACAAGTTTATCCCATAAATTCAAGAAAATTCAAAGATATTTTTCCTTCCTTATTTAAATGGAATTTTCGAAAATTATGTGCAAGAAAGGAGGAAAAGATTTTGTTGGGAGATATTTAGGGAAATAGAATATATTGGATATATTCAAGATTGTATCTTGAGGAAGAAACAAGGAAATTTTCCAAAGCCCCAACTAGGTCAAATTTTCGCCCCCCCTTATCCTATAAATAAGGGATGAAGTTTTCATCACCAATGCAATTCCATGTGTTGGAAAAATTAGAAATCCACAAAGGTGGTGGCAAATATTTTTAGTTTTCTCCTTTATTAAAATAGTTCGTGAGAATCCTTCCATCGGATTACGTTCGTGGACGTGGGACATATTTGAGAAGACACTTTGGGTTGATCCATCGTCTCAACAGTTGTCTCTACAAGAGGTATGTAATCTCGTAACTCCTAGATTCCACATGCTTAGGATTTACGTGAATTACGTGTACACATGTTGCTAATTGCTTGTTTAATTATTATGTTGAATTGATTTAAGATTAATTCATGTTAGTAATTAATTGAATAATTTAAATATATATTTAAACACACATCGAATAGATCCGGGCAACCCTTTTTTCCCAATAGGTACTACGAAAACCAAATAAATCGCTAACGGTACCCAAGTGACGGACCTACCTTGGGGGTCGGGGGAGTCCTTTGGGCCCCCTAACCCCACTTGAATTTCTTATATATATATACACTTATAATTAAGTCGCTAAGACCATAGTAAGGTGAAGCATAAATTTGTATTAACGTTCTAATATTTTGGAAGGATGAGTATTATTTGTGTTATAGATTATACCATATATCATGTATAAAACCATCTCATACGAATGTCATCTCCTTTAAAACCCCAAATTCTAATCCTTGTAAAAATCAAAATAAATAAAATATTTTTTTACAAAATAGAGAAAGAATATGTATAATTCACATTTTTATTTAAATGTGATCAAATTAAAAGATGTTTAGTTCAAATAATTTTGAAAATATATAAAAGTTCTAAACGCTACACTATGTTATAAATTGGGCCCCCCTCGGTAAAATTTCTGGGTCCGTGATTGCTGGTACCCCTTTTATAGAGAGGAATCAAGAGATCAACGAAAGTTGTAACCCCAAATTCTAAATAAATATATGTTTACCATCTTTTTCTCGTCTTCTATATGTTTATTTGCATGTGATCAAATTTATTGGTTCACACGGAGATGCGTGGAAAATGGTTAGAGTTCCACTACTTGAGACCCGAGGTCTCGGGTTCGAGACACGGAGATGAAAAATTTATTCCCTCTTCTGGTGGGGTGGTGTTCCCCCTCTTGTGGTGGTTGGGGTTTCGGTGCGGTTGTGGTTCAGAGTTGCGGTTTTGGGTGGTTCTCTTGTAGTGGTTGCGGTTTCGGTTGGGGTGCGGTTGTGGTTTCGAGTTGCTGTTTTGGCTAGTCCCCCTATTGTGATGGTTGCGGTTGTGGTCTATAGTGAACCGAATGATGTTGCCACATGCCCGGTGGTAGAATGAGCTATTGTAATTGATTATCTTAGAAAATTATTGTAATTGATTGTCTTAAAAAAAATATTATGTAAGTTCACGGAAATTATGCAACGTGCGAAATTAGACGTGGGGTGGGGTGGGGTGGGGTGGGATGGGATGGGGGGCACGAAGCCATGGCGTCAGTGTCGACGAATCCATCCACTCTCCGCTCTGTTCCATTCATCAGCGCTGCCTCTTCAGATGAGAGAAAAAAAGAGAAAGACATAATTTATAGATTTAACATAATTAAAATATTTTATTTATTTAATAATTCAATTCAAGTTATTCGAAGTTTTTTCAAATAAAATTTATAACGTTTTTAGTTGTAATGTGTAAAGGAAAATTAAATTATTATGAACATTACATGTCAATTAAGGTTATAATAAGATCATATATTTAAAAAAGAGTAGGCCTCATGTACACCATGCAACTCAAGTGCATTTTTGAAACGTAAAATTTATTTCACTGAAGCATTCAACTTGTTTACACTAAAACAAGTTAAAAATATATAAAAAAAAAATACACGTTTAAAAAATGCCTTTTAGTTGCACGGTGCACCTGATGTATACAAAATTTTGCAATATTTTTATCATTCTGCAGTTTCTAAACCAAATATTTGTTATTTCATGACACAGTTATAACTGAGAAGTTGGACACGAAGCTCTTCCAACTCTCCAATTATAAATGATCGATCAAGAAGCTCTTAAACATTTATTGATGCAATATACCGTGTGAATGCTCGTTTACTTCACAGGAGAGAAGCAAGCAATAACATAGGTGTTGTGTTTGATATAATTACTCAATTTAATCGAACACGGCGGAGGGACACATGTATTAATCAACTTTTAAAATAATCATGCTCGATGGACAAGTGTGCTCGCTGCTTGCCGACCAAACATATTTGCTCGCTAGCTCGCCACTCGCCGACTAAGCAAGTTTGTTCACCGGTTCGCCACTCGCCGAACAAGCATCATTTGTTCGGCGGCTCGCCGCTCGCCGAACGAGCAAGTTTGCTCGTTGGCTCACTACTCGCCGAACAAGCGAGTACGCTCGCAGCTTACCAAATCTGGCATAATGACCTGATGCTATCTCGAGATGATCCTGAAGAGATGTTGATCTGATCAGTCAAGCTGATCAGATCAGGAAAGAAGAAATCAGATAGCCCGAGTCAAGTGACCTGAGGGTCAGGATGTCCGAATTCAGAAGAGTTGAACTCAGTAAGCTTGAGTAACCTGAAGACTCAGATAACCTGAGGACCAGACAACCTGAAGGCTCAGACAACCTGAAGGCTCAGATATGCTCGACGCTCAGATAACCTGAAGGCTCAGATATGCTCGATGCTCAGATAACCTGAAGGCTCAGACAACCTGAAGGCTCAGACAACCTGAAGTCTCAGATATGCTTGATGAGGACAGTATTCCGGCATAAAATTGATATGGTTAAAGCGGCGAACAAAGCAGTCAGAGCAAAAGATTGATTTGGACGATCAAAAGAGTGCCTTATAAACAAGTAAGTGCAAGGATCAATCAGGAAGACGAAGTTGAAAACGTGGCAGCATCACATGAGTTCTTACAAGACACAAAGACTCCAGCTCATGCTTGCCAAACCAGCTCATGCTTGTTTGAGTACTATAAATAGAAGAAAAAAGAACAAGAGTGGGGTTCACAAAAAAATTTCCCAGAGTGGTGAGGTGGAGAAAAATTCCAGAGTTCATAAATTTCCCGTTCAGAAATCATCCGTACTCAGAAAAATCCCTAGCACTCACACACTCACTATCCAAATCATCTTCTTTCATAGAAGTGTTCCCCATGAGAAGTATCGTGTACTTTGTATGTAAAATTCGCAATACTACATCCCTGGCTTGGAATGCCCCCAGAGTAGTCATTTCTTGACGAACTGGGTCAACAAATTCCTGTTATTTACCGTATATTGTACACGTACTTATTTTGTTTGTGAGTTGTTATCAAATTAGCCACATAATATTCTCCATAAAAGAACGACTCGCAACAATTGGCGCTAGAGGAAGGGGGGTGCCAAAAAACCAACCTATACACAATCCCGTAGATAGCCGAGGCAGAAAAAATAAATATAATGCCTCAATCTAGGAATACTCAGACAGAGAGGTCGGGACAAAGTCGACCTCACGATCGGAAAGAGGCTCAGCATCAGCCTCACAAAGATCAGACAGTGGAAACCATCAATCTTGAAGATATTGCCAACGATCCGGCGGCCACAACAAAGGCCATCACTTTCTTGTTGTGAGCACAGAAAGAGAGGGCTGAAAAAGAGTTGGCCAAGTTGAAAGTTCAAGATGATGATGATCGACGCTCGCATACACCTGATAGCGAGCAAGTTAAGTTAAAAGCTGCACGGAAGCGGGCTAATAAAAAAGCAGATGATATGTCGGATGACGAGCAGCCTCAAGGGTCCAGACCATCAGCGTTTGGACGTTTGAGACTCTCCATCAAAGACCGAATCGGCAATTATAGGCGACAGGATCCCGGGAGGGAACAGCCGATAAACATGCCCTCTCCCTCAGATCCTCATGATCGTCCGCATCCCGAACAAAAATAAAATTTGGAACTAAATTGTCTATCCATCATCGATTGGGTAGTCAAGGACGAACTTGGAAAGGGGGACTGCCCCATCACGAGCATGACCCCCTGGGTCCTCATGATGGGACACAGCCCCGATCCAAGTCTGTCAGTTCCACAAAATTTGCAGAAATGCAGAAAGCCATCGAAGGCTTACAGGCCGACCTGGTAGCAACGAAAGGACTCCCTCGGGCGAGCACAATGCCCTGCTCGCCACTAACACCAGCGATCATGGCAGCCGAAATACAAGAGAAAGTGGTAAAGATCCGACCACCAATCCCTATGTTCGATGTTGAGTCTGACCCACATGTTCATCTCAGCAAATACTCAGACTTTATGATCGCCATACGGGCGCCGCCGATCTTGACAGGTGCAATCATTCCCCATGGCGTTGGGCGGCCCGTGCCCACGGATGGTTTCTACTCGCCCTTTTGCGTCCATCACATCTTTTCGCCTAACCGGGACAAAATCTCGTCCCCATTTCTTATCCATGTGTGCTCGCCCAGCACATAAACAAAGGTTGGCACATTTTTTCCAGCTAAAGGGTGAGTCAGATCGAGCATACATCGAAAGATTTGATAAATGTTTGTATGATGGAGCCCGGTTGAAGAGGATGCCAAGATCCTCCGCGTGGTCGGAGCCTCGACCACGAATACGGATATGTGGAAAGCCATGCATCGATTGGCGAACACATATTCAAATTCGAGAAGCGGCGACCAAGATCATAGCCATGTAGGATCTGCTCTCCCAATCACGATTGGGTCGAGAAACAACAAAAAAAGTTTTTGGTAAAAAGTAAAAAGGGTATAAAATGAATGAGGGGGTATAAACCCCGTGGTAAAAACAATTTTTCAAACCATTCGGGACAAGATAAACGAAGAATCAAATGGATAAAAAAACTACTTAATGCTTCCAAGTATTGTAATTTCAAGCATCGGACATAAACAATTTTTAATCAAATCAAAGTTATTGTTGGGACATGTTGGATAAGCCACGAAGAATATTTAAATGGATTAAAAACTAGCATGAATTAATCTTCCAATTAATTCAAATAATTATCAACAACATATCATGCATATAATAATTCAGAAAAATTATCGCGATTTACTTGAGCGTACCTCTTGGGACTTTGGAAGTTATTGTTGGGGAATAAGTATTCCCTTAGCCCTTGTTCGACTATATTGGTGGAAGGACAATATTAACAAAAGGAAAACAAATTATTTAATTGGATTTATAATTTTTCCACTAGCATGTACTTGGGAATGAAAGAATCAATCATTTATATTAATTTTTTCCAAAAATAATGGGAAAATCAACCAAAAATCTTGAATATCTATGCATAATTATATAATTCTCTTTTTATTATGAAAATTTTGAAATATGATGAGCAAGATTCCAAGATTTGGAGTTTGAATTTATGAGATATTCTTGGGATAAATACATATCTTCCATAATATTTTCAAGAAAATAAGAAAATCTTTATTGAACTATATTCACAAAAATTCTCTGAATAACCAAGTGGGAGATTTCTTGAATTTAATGAGATAATCTTGTATTCCAAGGTGGATATCTTCATTCCATAACAAAACAAAAAGAAAATCTTTTCCCAACTTAATAATTTTAAAAAAACTTGGAAAAATTAGCAACAATATTTATTTTATTTTTCACCTTTTTGGTTTTACTAATTTTTCCTTTAGGAAATTAAGATTGGACCTTACAATTTTTGAATATCTACTTGGGAATGAAATTAAATCATATCCATCTTAACCCATTTATACCAATATGGCTCGGTTATTATTTCCCATGTTTAAGAATTATCTAGCCCATTAATTAATTCAATTCGAAATTTTTAATTAATAAAAAATAATGTTGGGAAAATCTAATTTTCTTGCAAGATCTATGATAAATCTTGAATATATCTTTTTTGCAATTCTTTCGTATTAAATCATTATTTAATAATCTCCAAGATAAAAATTATAATATTCCTACCCATGATAAAAATCCCAATAGTTACCAATCTCTTTTATTATGAAAAATTAAGATTAAGAAATAATGATGGTCAAGATTCCTTATTCGGTTCAAGAATTTGGATCTTCTTGAATTTATGAGATATCAGTCATGTATTTAGAAATCTCTTATCAAGACATAATATCTTTTCACTTCAAAATCAAGAAAATCTTTCATTTCCATCTAGTTATGATTGGCATTTTTTTTACAAGGAAAATTTAATCTTATGAATAACCAAGTGGGAATTTCTACAATTAAATGAGATAATCTTGTATTCAGAAATATATCTAACATTCCATAACAATTTAAAAAAAAATCTTTGATAAACAATTTATTTCAAGAATAAGTTCGAAAAAATACTTTTGATTAAACAAAGTAAAAAGCATTTTTTTATTTATAATCCCAACAAGGTTATTGAAGAGAATGTTGGGCTACTTAGGGGGCTTCTAAAAAATTAACAATGAGAGATTGGACCTTGAATATAAAAAAATTGAGGAGATATTAGGGTGTTTAAAGGTTAATTAAACATCCGACATAAGGATCCCGAGGAATCCATCTTAAGAGGTCGAATTACCTAAAAGATCCTACTATGGGTAGATTTCGAGAAAGTCAAGAAATCAACATGATTAGTCCCGATTATGGTCCAAAGTGGGTGGATGCTATCAGCAATCCATTATTAATATTTAAAGAAGATGGAGAGATGCGCGCCATGCAAATTATCCATCAAGTGAAGGTGGCGAGCACATTCCCTAGCACGCCCCTCTCACCAAATCATGTTCTCGTAAGACGATCTCAAACGGAATAATCACCCCCACAATGACTCTCTAACCATCAAATCATTTCTAGGTTTGAAGGTGCTAATAATCTGTTGGGATTATAATAAAAGTATGCTTTTTACTTTGTATAATCGAACCCAATGACTTATTTTATCAAATAAATTGTTTATCACCGATCTTTAAATATGATTGAATGTTACATATATTTATCGATAACTGCTCAATAAATCAGACGTGTTACATTGTAGTTAATTTAGTGATACCAGATGGAAGATTAAATTAATAAATTCCTTGTAACTAAAAAGTACGTTATTCACGACTTAGATGGAAATGAACAACCCATCGAAAGGTTGAAGTGCCTTTCAGATTGGCTTGTCTTGACCAAGAGATTACACTAGTGCATGATCGATGTAATCGAATAGGACCAAATGAGGATAAATTCTTTAAATCGAACAAGGAAGAATTAGACCTCAAACTGGTTCGTTGTTTCTTAATCTTCGCCCCTTAAATAGATCACGGGATTGGTAACTATTGTAACGACTTATCATGGGTAAATAATCAAAAGAGATTCAATACTTTTTATCTTGGGCAATATTATTAGTCACATGTGATTGCTAAGATTTAATACGGAAGAAAAATACAAGCACGCTTTGTTTGATTTGATTTATGGGGAGGTTCATATGCTTTATCATACCAAATCTTGCAAGTGGAATTAGTTTCCTAAGATGGATAACAATGTTGAACCGCTTTCTCGACCAAGGATAAAAGATGTTAATTAATGGAAAGCTATTTCAAAGGGCTTGAATTAATTAATGGGCTAGATAATCTTAAACACGGGAAATAATGACCGGGAGCCATATTGACTGTAATATGGGTTAAGATGGATAGTGCAATATTAATTATGTAGTGGATTAATTAATATTTATGGGCTTGAATAATATTGTGGCTCAATATTAGATATTCAAGGTCCATTAGAAGGTCCAATCTTAATTCTCCTAAAGGCCCCCTAAGTAGCCCAACATATAGTCCAATAACTGAAAAAGGTGATTAAAATAAAATAAATATTGTTGCTTATTTTTCCAAGTATTTTTCAAAAATTATGGATAAATTGGGAGAAAGATTTTCTTTGAATTTTGTTATGGAATGAAGATATGTATTCTTGGAATACAAGATTATCTCATTAAATTCAAGAAATCTCCCACTTGGTTATTCATAAGAGGATTTTCGAAAATTTTGGAATATAGTGGGCAAGAAAGATTTTCTTGAAAATATATTATGGAAGATATGTATTTCTTGAAATACAAGAATATCTCATAAATTCAAGAAGATCCAAATCTTGGATTCTTGCATCATTAATTTTCAAAAAATCCATAATTAGAGGAGGTGGGATTTTTGTGGAATATTTTAATTATGAGAAAAAGAATATAGGAGATATATTCAAGATTTCTTGGTGATCAAGAAAAGTCTTTTCCCACATTGGTTTTCTACTGAAAAAATCGACCACCTCTCTCCTATAAATAGGGGATGATTCTTTCATTCCCAAGTACAATTTCATGTGCTTGAAAAATTAGCAAATCCACATAAGTGGTGCAACAAAGTTTATTTTTTTTCCTTTTGTTAATTGTTCGATAAGTGTCCTTCCACCGGATAGTTGAGCAAGGGCTAAGGGACTACTTGGGAAGTCCTTTTGGTTAGTCCGTCCAACCGAATTCACTGCCATCCCGAGAGGTACGTTCACGTAAACCCGTAGACTCCGCATGCGTAGGTTTTACGTGGCTTATTATATGCATGATATGTTGTTGCAATTATTATTTGAATTAATATAGGATTAATTCATGCCAGTAATAATTAAAGAATTAAATTTATATTTAAATATTCACCCCGAATAGATCTGTGCAACTCATTCCCCAACAGCCTCCTGGTCGATACCGGAGCATATGTGAACATTTTGTTCGTCAACACTCTGCACCAAATGGAGAAGCAAGTTGGGGACTTGAGTAGTTATATAGAACCATGTGATCACACCATCATGGGTTTCGGGGAATCTGTACCCCGACCCTATGGTATGATCAGGTTAGGAGTCGAGTTAGAATCAACTTTAAATCCGGAGATCCGACGAACTAGAATGCTAGATTTTGTAATCGTCGATACTCCATCTACTTATAACGGGTTTTTAGGTCGCCCGTTTATTCAAGAATTTAAAGCTGCATGTTCGACTTATTATTATTGTGTTAAGTTTCCAACTCAAGAGGGAACGGGTAGCGTAAAAGGCGACCAGAAAAAAGCTCGAGATTGTTTGTTGTCATGTGCGCCAGAAAAACAAAATATCGTTAACATGATGGAGCAAACATGGAAGACCGGGGAATCAAGCCAACAGGCGAATACGTTGCCAAGATATCCCCTTTTGACGAGCACATCTCCACTGGCGGACATAGAACCTGGGATGATAGCCCATGTTCCAGATTTAATGAACATTGATCCGCCAAACGAGATACCGGACCTAGAACCTCGTGTAGGTTTTGAACCTATGGAGGTAGATGACGAACACCGGGGGTCGATCGAAGATCCTCGGTGGAAGCAAAAAAGAAAGCGAGCAATACCTGTCGAACAACTGGAGTCTGTCAATATCGACCCGAACAGACCGGAATTAGAAGTATTCATTGGTTCGGAATTACCGGAACCATTCAGAACAGAAATGATCGTATATCTTCAAGCAAATTTGGATGTGTTCGCTTGGTCACATGAGGACATGGTTGGCATTGATCCTAAACATGCATGTCACTCCCTTAACCTTGATCCAACACAAACTCCAGTAATCCAGAAGCGCAGAAAGTTCAGTCCGGAGAAGTATGCAGCTATGAATAGTGAAATCAAGAAATTGCTCGATAATAAATTGATTCGAGAAGTAAAATGCCCAAGATGGCTTGCGAACCCTGTGCTCGTCCGCAAATCTAACGGAACTTGGAGACTATGTATAGATTTCACTGATTTAAACAAGGCATGCCCAAAAGATAATTTCCCAATGCCACATATCGATTACTTGGTCGATAGCACAGCAGGACATGAGCTCATGACCTTCATGGATGCTTTTGCTGGCTATCACCAAATACCCATGCATCCGGACGATCAAAAGAATACGACATTCTGCAGTGAAAAGAAAATGTATTGTTGGCTACGCATGCCATTCGGATTAAAGAATGCCGGAGCAACATATCAACGTTTGGTGAACAAAATGTTTGACGAACACATAGGCCGAACAATTGAGGTGTATATTGATGACATTGTGGTAAAAGGCGAACACAAAGAAGACCACATCACCCACCTCGCACAAACGTTTGATATTCTCAGGGAATATAACATGAAATTAAATCCGAAAAAATGCAGCTTTGGGGTTCACTCAGGAAAATTCCTAGGACATATGGTCAGTCAACGAGGAATTGAAGCGAACCCATCAAAGATTCAAGCCATGCTCGACATGCAGGCCCCCAGAAGTGTGAAAGAAGTCCAAAAATTAATCGGACGTTTGGCTTCCGTAAGCCGGTTTATATCACAAACTGGGGACAAATGCAAACCTTTCTTTGACGCATTAAAGAAAGGGAAATTCCAGTGGACAGAGCATTGCCAAAATTCATTCGAGTCATTAAAGCAGTACCTTGCAGATACTCAAACACTATATAAGCCTATTCCAGGCGAACAACTTTATATGTAACTTGCTGCATCCGAGCATGCAATTAGCACTGTGCTCGTTCGGGTAGAGGGGACAACACACTTGCCCATTTATTATGTAAGCCAAGTACTCAAAGAAGCCGAGCTCCGGTACCCTCCACTGGAAAAACTTGCATATGCTCTCGTTATGAGTGTTCGAAAACTGCGACCATACTTTTTCGATCACTCAGTCGAGGTATTAACCACATTCCCATTGCGACAAGTTCTCCACCGACCAGGCACTGCGGGCAGATTACTCAAGTGGGCGGTGGAGTTAGGCCAATTTGGAATTACGTTCGCCCCACGAACAACAATGAAGGGTCAGACTATGGCCGATTTCATGGTCGAGTTGACATATCCACAAATGCCCGAAAGAGCTGTCGACCAACCATGACATATGTATGTAGATGGCTCATCAACAAGTTCAAGAGCCGGAGCAGGCGTGGTTCTCATCAGCCCAACTCGACGAACTTTCACAACAGTCGTCCGTTTTGATTTCCCAGCCACAAATAATGAAGCCGAGTACGAAGCTTTGATCACTGGGTTACACATGGCTATGACAATGGGAATCCAGAGGCTGATGATTTACAGCGATTCTCAAATAATCGTATACCAAGTAATAGGCGAGTACGAGGCCCGAGGCGAACAGATGGCACAATATCAGCAACTAGCAAAGGAGGTGCTTGAACAATTCGAACAAGTTTACATAGAACAGTTACCACGATTGGGTAATTCATTCGCTGATGCCTTGGCACGTTTGGCAACAGTAGAAGGAGTGACGAGCACGACGGACATTGTGGTCGTCATAACTTGTTCGCCATCAATTCCCAGAGTTATGGTCGCCCATGTGACAGGCGAGCAAGAAACCTGGATGACTCCAATTTTAAGTTACTTACAAAAAGGACTTCTCCCTGAAAATAAATCACAAGTTACTCGCCTCAGATTACAAACTGCTCGTTATACTATTTTAGACGAGCATTTATACAAAAGAAGTTTCTCACTTCCATTATTGAAGTGTATTACTCCTGAAGAGGGTCATATAATTCTGGAACAGATTCATGATGGAGTATGCGGAAACCATACAGGTGGGCTTGTCCTGGCACATAAAATTATCAGACAAGGTTATTACTGGCCGACCCTCCAAAAAGATTCGCTCGCGTATGCTCGCGCGTGTCACAAGTGTCAGGTACATGCCCCACTTATCCATAGCCCACCTGAAGAACTAGTGTCAGTTTACAGCCCATGGCCATTTGCTAAATGGGGAATCGATTTGATCGGTCAATTTCCTATTAGCACATCGGGAGTAAAATATGTTATGGTTGCCGTTGATTACTACACTAAATGGGCGGAAGCTGAAGCTATTGTTAAAGCCACCAAACAAAGAATTTGGAACTTTGTTTGGAAAAATATCATTTATCGTTTTGGGCTTCCCCAATCATTGGTAACGGATAATGGCAAACAATTCGATGGAAGTGAATTCCGACAAAATTGTGCTCGCTGGGGCATAAAAAAGCATTACTTAACTCCGTATTATCCCCAGTCAAATGGATAAGTTGAAGCCGTTAATAAAATTATCAAGCATACCCTCAAGGCTAGACTTGATAATTCGAGGAGGATAAATTTCAAGAGTTGCCCGAAATATTATGGGCCTATCGAACTACTTTCGTAACATCAATGCGGAAATCCCGTTTGCCACGGCATTTGGGTGCGGGTGTTATACCCACAGAAATAAAGATTCTGAGTCATCGGACAATGACTTTTGGAGAGCACATCAACGACCAGGCGCTCGCCCTAAGTGCAGACCTGTTAGAAGAAAGAAGGATGGAGGTTGATTTCAAGAACGTCATGTATAAAAAAAGATCAGAAAAGTTCTATAACTCCAAAGTTCGAACACGCAGGTTCAACGTGGGCGAGCTGGTTCTAAGACGAGCAACGGGGGTATCAAGTGGTGTGTTCGGCCGAGCATGGGAAGGTCCATTCAGAGTTACAGAACGTTTGTTAAATGGGGCATATGATTTGGAAGACCTGAATGGAGTCCCATTGTCCTACTCGTGGAATGCGTTAAATCTAAAAAAATATTATCAGTAACGACGAGCACAACTGGCCAAGCATAACTAGCTATTCAGCTGAAACAAGCACAACTGGTCGAACATAATCAACCATACAGCTGAAATGGGGACAACTAGCCGAACATAATCAGCCATTCACCTAAGACGAGCAGGACAAACATGAAGGAAGAACACACCGTGTTCGACACAAATCTTCTAGAAAAATTCTGGCCAGCACTATTGAAAGATAGAAGATACGTGTCAAAACAAGTTGAGAAGTGGTGGCAACCAAAAAAAGCAACGTGTCAATCCTTGAATAAGAACTGGCAAAAAACCGGACAGATGTCAAAAGGAGGATTCAAAGCGGACAGATGTCAAAGGAGGATTTAAAGCAAGAAGGCCAACACCAACTAGCTATGCCAGCACCTGTTTGGGATAGTACTATAAATAGGCATATTGATAGCTGAAGAAAGTGGAGAAAAACAAGAAAAAAAAATACTGCAAGTATAGTAGAAGAAAATTCAGTTATCGAGAGAAAGTTGGTTTGATATGCCTCCAGATGAAGATTTTGACACTCCAAGCAAAGGTTGGTGCTCGTTACAGACTCAAGATGCTCGGCAGAGTCATGGTTGCGACTCCACTTTACTCACTGCTTATGCAATAGTAAATCACTAGTCCCCTACACATCCCCAAAATCTCTTCCGAGGGGGAGGGATGTCGTGGTATCCGCTCGAAACGACGCGCGGATGTTGATGCTCAGGCATCTACACTAGGGAAGAAAAAGGTGCGAGCAGAGGCTTTTGCTCGCGCCTGATATAGGCGAGCAGGCGTGCTCGCCACATGCTCATGTCCGCTGCAGCCCGCATAATCATAGCTTGTCCAGGAGGGACAAACGTTTATGTTGCTGCTACTTGAGCATGTTACTTAAAGAGGAGTAGACAGGCTGATCCACCTCATGCTTGTCAACATCAATTCCGCTGACGAGATGAGGCCAGTTCATGTCTATTTCAAGACAAGGTTTTTGCTAAATTCAAAACCATAGTCTGATGTCTATAGTTATGTGTAATAGACAGTCTTCTTCAAATGTAAAAGTTTTAATAGAATACAACGTGTTGCAAAAACATTTTTGTTTGTTAAGTTTTTCTAGTTGAAGCCTATCAGAGGTCGCACCTAAGCCGGACGACCCGAACAAAGACGAACGAGCCGAAGTTTATGTTCACCTGACGAAACAGTTCGTACTCAGATACCCGCAGCAAAAAACGAGTAATGGGTAGGCAGTCGCAACTAAATAAGATGACTCGTACTTACAGATACCCGCAGCAAAAGCGAGTGATGAGTACGGGGTCGCAGCTAAATAAGGCGACCCGAGTACGAAGTGATCGCGCCTAAATAAGACGATCACGAAACAAGAAAGGGGGGGTTGCATATAAGTTAACCCATCTGGTCGCAGCTAAATAAGACCATCAACCTGATTGCATCTCAATAAGACAATCAAAAACCAAAGAAGTCAGGGTGGAACATAGACAGGGATCATGTTCGAATTCATTCAGAAGAAAAGAGGCAAAAACTAGGAAACAAGACAAACATCCACCATTCATCAGCAACAAATTTCATCCTCGACCGATCAGGTTAGAGGGAATTGTTCAATAAGCAAATTTAATCATTCAACTTCGAAATTGTTCGAACAAGAAAGAAGAAGACAAAAAATTACACAACAAGTTCGGAAGAAATTGTTCAGCAAAGCAAAAATAACACTAAGGAACAAATTCGTTATTGGGGGTGGGCGGAAGCGATGTATCGAACAAATCCTGCCCCATCTGCTCGGCCCTTTCAGGAACAGCTCCTCCAGCATTGTCAGGCCTAGTCTGCTCGCCAGGTAGCACATTCTGCTCGACTTCGGGAGGCCCCCTTTGTTCGTTCAGCACCTGATCGAACCCGTGCTCGGCTCGGTGAGTTTGGTCGACAGTATCAACAATGTTCGCATCCGAACCATCTTCCTCATCTAAAATATGATCATCAATCTCGATCCCATCAGGAAGATTAGAGAAATCGCATAGATCACTCAAATCAGATATCGGAAGGTTGCGATCCGGGGGGTTGTCGATCAGGTACTTCTCAAAATGGGTTATGAGTGGGGCAATTTGGTCGGCAGCGAGCATATGTCGAGCAGAACGGATGGCATCGGCAAAAGCACATATGTAAGAGAAATTCGACATGGAATCAACATACTCCTCAGTGTGCAATCTTGAATTTTCAAGACCCAAACGAGTGTTGGTCTCTTCAGCAATAAGGAGTTGTTGGCCGAGCAAATTCTTCTCGCATTCCACGGCCTCGATGCCAGATCTGAGTTTACGAAGCTCGACATTCATTTCATCTTGAACTCTCCCACCTCCTCCTGAGCAAGGCCTAACTCCTCCCTCGCCTGATAAGCATCTTCCCGAGCTTGACGAGCATCCTCTTGAGCCTTGCGAGCCTCTGCTTGAGCCGAGGATACTTGTCCCTGAGCCAACTTCACTTCATCCTGAGTTTTGCTCAGCTCGTTTACCTTTTCTTCAAAACTTCTGATAAGAGCCAAGTAGATGGCATGAAGATTGGCGGACTCGGCATAAGCTTTCTCAAGGAGAACCAAAGATTGACCGTGGTGCACTAGGCCAAGTCGCATGGTTTCCAAAGGTGTTGGACCCTTGGTGGCCTCTTCAAGCTCAGTAGTCCATGCTCGTATAGGGGTCTCACACGCCTTCTGAACATGCTCGGGAAGACCCGGAATATTGCAAACACTTGGAGAGCAGTAATAATTTTTCAATTCTGGCATCAGAGGCACCAATCTGCTCAACCTGCATATTCACACGAGCAAACAAACGTGATAAAGCGAACAAAATCAATAATAAAAAAAAGAAATACTCCAATGGGCGAACAAACGTACCTATTCACCCGAGCAGGGTCCCATCCCAAAAATGATTTATCCTCGGGAGACCGGAGTTGAGGGTTCATATGAGTCCAAGTTTGAGGTCCTGCAGGAGGTGGAGAAGATGTACCGACCTCCATCTCGACGATTTCTTGACGACCGGACCGACCCACGGAGGCGGCCATTCGATCTCGGCCGATGGTGGGGGTCTCCCTAATGGCATCGATGCTCATCTCGAGCTATCGGATCCGCTTTCGCCATCGCCCTTCTTGATCTTTTTGGCGGCGGAACTGTTTCGCTCTCCCGCCCAAATTAACGAGCAAGTTGTCCTCTTGATCGGCTCGACTCCCTGTGTCGAGACAAGAATCGCTTTCATTTCGCCTTTCTCACCCCGCTTTCGCCTCCCGATTTTTCATTGAGCATCCCTTTCGGCTTGGATTCGCAAGCTCTTGAGGTCTTTTAGTTTGAGCCATCTCGGTATGCTTTCGGAGGTGCTTCTAGTAAAGCTTGATTTAGGAGGCAGTACATGAGACAAAACAATTCATTAAAAAAGAAAAGAAAACTGTGAACAAAAGAGTACAACACATTTGCAAATACAAAAACAATCCTTACCAAATTTGGATTGGCGGGCAACTAAATGATGAAGGGGCACGTACAAGCCTCCTTTCTTCCATTGATCGGCGATATTCAAAGTCTTCACAGATCGTTCCTAGTAAGGCTCGAGATCGATTTGCGGATCTTCTTTGAAATAGCCATCGTTAGTCTCTTTTATCCGTCGCGCTTTGAATTCACGAAATCGAGAATAAGTTAAAATCAGTTCAAGATGTAGAGCAAAAACACAAAAATACTTACTTCGACAAATCCCAAAATCTGTGGGGATATCTAAGCGAGCATCTGCCTGCATTTGGCATTTGCCTGCATGAACAACCATCCATGTTCGCCCTTGGGACGAGTCAAATGCACTAGTCATGAGAGTTCTGCTGATGTAGGATAATACACGGGCTTCGTTTTGCCGAACAAAGTTAAGAAGCTCATAATTATGTGCCACTCATTCGACTTTAGCTGTGTAATGGTGATGTTCCATTCTACGAGCAAACGAGTAATAGCCGGATAAAGTGGGAATCGAAGACCCGCTTCCATTGTGTCCAAATTCACAGCAACACAACCCTCGGGAGTTTGGATGCGCTTTCGCTCATCGGGACCCGGCGCCCAGAAAAACACATCTTTTGGGGTTTCATAATTCCTATACAACTGAGCGAGCATATCAACATCAATCACGCTCGCAATTTTGCTCGTCGGGTATTCATTCTCAACCCTAGTCCTATGAGGTTGTTTGGGCCAATCAAAATTATAACGAGCATTATACTCGCTATATGTTGGGCTATGAGGAAGACCAACAGGGATGTCGAGCTCCGTGTTCTGCTCGCCGTCGAATCCTCTGTTCGACTCATCAACATTCTCAGCCATCAGGGTTTCCTCCCTCACATTATCATCATCCCTATTTACATCAAGACTATTTACAACCCTAGACCTAATTTGGGCTTGGGGCAAAGAATCTTCACCCGAATCATCCAAAAAATTAGTACGGGCTAAATCCCTATCTAATTCATTTAGGGCATCATCGGAATCTGAGGAAAGAACGGCAAACGGTTGTCGAACTTGCCAACGAGACCTTGAACCCGAGGCATTCATCTCCGACGCATTAAGCGTCGTCGAGATTATGCGAGAAAGAGGGGAGGAGGAACTATGGCGATTTGATTCTATTGAAGCAGAAGAACTTGAACGAGAAGCCATAATCGGAATTAAAAAGGGGATGAAATAGTTACCTGAATGAAATCCTTCACCGAAATAGGAGTGCCCTTGCCGGAAATTTCACACGGGAAGGAAGGTGAAGTGAAAGAGAAGAAGATGAAAAGAAAGAAAAAGAACTGAGGCGGCAAAAATAGGTATTTATAGATGCGGGGTTTGAAATTTTTTTGAAAATTCGGCATAGAAGACGAAACGACACTGAGGGTCCAATCAAATTATCCAACAGTCGGGCCCCCATGATGAATACAAAGCGGCCCGGCTGGGGGGTATTGTTGTGTTTGATATAATTACTCAATTTAATCGAACACGATGGAGGGACACATGTATTAATCAACTTTTAAAATAATCATGCTCGATGGACAAGTGTCTTTAGTACGCTGTCCCGACCAAACATATTTGCTCGCCAGCTCGCCACTCGCCGACTAAGCAAGTTTGTTCGCCGGTTCGCCACTCGCCGAACAAGCATCATTTGTTCGGCGGCTCGTCGCTCTCCGAACGAGCAAGTTTGCTCGTTGGCTCACTACTCGCCGAACAAGCAAGTACGCTCGCAGCTTACCAAATCTGGCATAATGACCTGATGCTATCTCGAGATGATCCTGAAGAGATGTTGATATGATCAGTCAAGCTGATCAGATCAGGAAAGAAGAAATCAGATAGCTTGAGTCAAGTGACCTGAGGGTCAGAATGTCCGAATTCAGAAGAGCTGAACTCAGTAAGCTTGAGTAACCTGAAGGCTCAGATAACCTGAGGACCAGACAACTTGAAGGCTCAGACAACCTGAAGGCTCAGATATGCTCGACGCTCAGATAACCTGAGGGCTCAGACAACCTGAAGTCTCAGATATGCTCGATGCTCAGATAACCTGAGGGCTCAGACAACCTGAAGGCTCATATATGCTCGATGGGGACAGTATTCCGGCATAAAATTGATATGGTTAAAGCGGCGAACAAAGCAGTCAGCCGAGCAAAAGATTGATTTGGACGATCAAAAGAGTGCCTTATAAACAAGTAAGTGCAAAGATCAACCAGGAAGACGAAGTTGAAAACGTGGCAGCATCACATGAGTTCTTACAAGACACAAAGACTCCAGCTCATGCTTGCCAAACCAGCTCATGCTTGTTTGAGTACTATAAATAGAAGAAAAAAGAACAAGAGTGGGGTTCACAAAAAAATTTCCCAGAGTGGTGAGGTGGAGAAAAATTCCAGAGTTCATAAATTTTCCGTTCAGAAATCATCCGTACTCAGAAAAATACCTAGCACTCACACACTCACTCTCCAAATCATCTTCTTTCATAGAAGTGTTCCCCATGAGAAGTATCGTGTACTTTGTATGTAAAACTCGCAATACTACATCCCTGGCTTGGAATGCCCCCAGAGTAGTCATTTCTTGACGAACTGGGTCAACAAATTCCTGTTATTTACCGTATATTGTATACGTACTTATTTTGTTTGTGAGTTGTTATCAAATTAGCCACATAATATTCTCCATAAAAGAACGACTCGCAACAATAGGAAATGCATAATTAGAGAGGAATGGATACCAAGAACATAAGTTAGTTGAGACCAAAAATCGAGATAATATCATTTGTAGTCCTGTAAGTTTGGACGATTTCATTTTTAGTCCTGTAACTTTTTACTTTTTTAATTTTAGTCCTGAATGTATCAATTTTAGTCATTTTTTTCGAAAATTTTAAAATTTCACCAGAATTTCATCGTAGTAAGCATGTGCACTTTACATGACACTTCAAAATTTAGATTTTTTTTAATTTTTCGGCGACCTACACAAGTGGATATCATGTAACAAAAAAAAGGCTCAATTTTGAAGTGTCACGTGAGGTGATATGCTTATTCCAATGAGATTCCGGCGAAATTTTAATATTTTCGACCAAAAAAGACTGAAATTGATACATTCAGGACTAAATAATGGAA
The DNA here is from genome assembly GCA_037126765.1 of Stenogyne calaminthoides. Lineage (NCBI taxonomy): Eukaryota > Viridiplantae > Streptophyta > Magnoliopsida > Lamiales > Lamiaceae > Stenogyne > Stenogyne calaminthoides. The sequence goes on along the minus strand of JBBCBC010000031.1, from coordinate 7,459,922 downwards.
TCGTCCAAACTTACAAGACTACAAATGATATTATCTCACCAAAAATCTGAATCAAGTAGGTATCCTTGGGCTGATTAATGATCTAATTTAACATTGGGCTGATTAATGATCTAATTTAACATTTCGTTCAATCGTTCATGATCGACCATCTCTTCAAGGAGCTTATCTTCAAAGGCCAAATACAGCAACTTTTGATTCTGCTTTCATTCGATGAAGATGTGAACACGAAACACTCGTCGAAATTTATTAGCTTCGGAAGTAATCAGAAGGTAGGTAGTATACACACACTTCTTTTGGTCGATCCTATAAGCACGAGAGATTGCTTGTCTTCCAACAAACAACATCCAGTAAAACTACCCCTGAAGCCCCAATTAAGTACAAACAAAGTTGAAACAATAATTGCACATAAATAGTACTTGTCGTTGAGTCCTAATAAAGAAGATGAATACTGAACTAAGTGTATTTCCATAAAAGATAGCATTAATAACATCCAATTACAAACAAAATTAAAGTATGTACAAGCTTGCACAGAGTCTGCACTCGTTGAGTCCTGAAAATTGATGGATGGTTCTGAATGATGCAAATTCAACATACTTATATCCTACGTGGACATTGTTTACATTAGACAAGTTGATACATAAACTTGTTAAATAGGTTGTAATTGAGAAGTTGGTCACCAAACTCCTCCAACTCCTCAATAATAAAAGATCATGAAGCTCTGAAACATATACTGATGCAATATACCGGGTGAATGCTCGTTTACTTCTTCAGATGTATAAATGTATCAAGTATAAAGACAAGACATGTCTAACTTCCTTCTCCACCTCAAGATGGGGGTATAAAACAAGGGATGTATGAAACACGGTTCTGTGGTCACAAAACACAATATGCCTACATAATTAAACAACACAATCTAACAGAAACACAATAGTAATAACTATTTTACCCATTTTCATGATTGCTTCTCCTGAGCCTCATCTTCCGATGCGACGACTACTCCATTTTATTCGATATTTTAGACGTCGTTCGAGAGATCACAGTGCAGTCTTCCTCCCCTGCCTCTGCCACATGAGAAACAAAAAAAACATAGCTGGTTATTTACATAATAAAAATAGAGTGGAAATAACAATATTCACATTGAATGATACATCTGTACTTTGAAATGGAGCACCTATTCTGCACCTCATAAAATGTACTCCGTTCATAATAACTTTAATATTCTTAAATACATCATAAAAAAGACTAGGAGCATAGAAAGGAGCATAAAGAAGACTAGGACAAGATAAAAAAGACTAGGAGAATAGGCACAAATTGCCTAAAAACTAATATAATCTTTAAATACAAATACACAAACGATGGATGCATTAAGAAAGACAATTCACCTTTAGTCTCCTTTCCACCTCAGAATCTGTCATTCCATCAAAACCAAGGGGATTCTTATTTCCATTTGAAGCAGAAGGATCATCTTGAGAAATACAAAATAAAAAGACATAATTTCTTTTGGAAAATAACGGAGTTCTCCACCAAGATGGTTAGTCCAGCTATAGTTGGAAAACTCATAGTTTTCGAAAAATATTATTTTAGTATATGGCGAATAGCATCTACTGAAAGTGGGGAAACTGGTGAATGGAACTACCTATGATATTAAGTAATTACTCACATCAGGTGAAGAATGTGCTTTTTTAATATCATCTCCATGTGAAACCTCGAAGATACTTTGCAATTTACCATCATCAAAGTCTTTTGTGTAATCCACCCTATAGCAATTGTAGTATGCAGAGTCATTCCTTGTGGGAAACTTTTAACTACTTAATATTAAAAATTCCCTCTGTGCATCGCACGTGCGCTACTAGCCTACCAAAAGTAAAGACAAATTTTGAAAGATATTGAAGTTGAATCATCTTCAATGTTCTTTTAAATACATATATTTTGAGCACATATAATAAATTTAGAAATTACTTAATATTAATAATTTCGTTCCGTACATTGCACTGGTGCACTACTAGTCTACCAAAACGTAGAAAATCAAGAAGACAACCAGTGTTAATTCGCATCAAATAACTGTAGTTCATGATATTCTATAAAGACAAGACACATCCAACTTCCCTCTACCTCAAAATGAGGGTATAAAAGGGGATATATATGAAACACGATTCTGTGTTCACAAAACACAATATGCCTACATAATTAAACAACATAACCTAACATAAACAATAACAGTAATAACGATTTTACCCATCTTCATGATTGCTTCTCATGTAAATTGTGTACACAAAATAAATAAAATGGTTCAACAATTAATAGGAGTAAATAAGCACGCACCATATGCAAAACAGAAGATTTTGAATGATCTTTTTTTTTCCTTCTTTTTTTTTTTTGACGGAATTGGAGAGGGATGGATACCTGGAACATAGGTTACTTGAGACCAAAACTCCAAATCAAATCGGCATCCTCCTTGGGCTGATTAATGATCTTATCAAAAAATTCTTTCAGTCGATCCAGATCGGCCATCTCTTCAAGGACCCTATCTTCGATGGCTAATGGTTTTGATTCTTGAACATGAGCTCATATAAAAATTTCTTTTCAGTTGTCTGCAGTATTTTCTCAGAGTTCATCAGATGGTAGGTATACACAAACTTCTTTTGGCCAATCCTATAAGCACGAGAGATTTCTTGTCTCTAAACAGAAGGGTTCCAAAAAACATCAGTAAAACTATCCCTGAAGCCCGATTAAGCTTATACCTTAAATGATTAAGTATTATTTTCATGCGTTTCACAGAATCATTCTCTTACCAAAAATTACAGAAGACACTATACAAGAGGACAACTCTCAGAAGAACAAACACCAAGATAATCTTTTAAATGGACCTGTGCACTCTTTTTTACATACACGTTCAAAAATCTGCACTGTACCATTTCAAACCAGACAAATACGAACTTCTTAGACAATCAAAACATTGGACAGAAAATATTGGACAAACTATTTCTGATTAACCATAGTTTACTCTATTTCAGTATGGACAACAAAACAAGATGCATTTGGAAGATATTAAAATTGTGACTTTCTTTCAAATATGTATCTTTCAAGCACATGCAATAATAATTCTATGGAAATTACTTAATATTATTAAATCCCTTTTGCATCGCGCGTGCACTACTAGCCTACCAAAAAGAAAAGACAAATTTTGGAAGATATTGGAAGTTGAATCATCTATAACGTTCGTTCAAATACGTATGTTTTGAGCACATTTAATAATTCTTCTTTTAATGTTCCAGATCGACCATCTCTTCAAGGACCCTATCTTTGATGGGCAATGCTTTTGATTCTTGCTATCATTCGATGAAGATGTGAACACGAGCTCAGATAAAAACTCCTTCTCAGTTGTCTGCAGTAATATTTATCAGTTTCAATCGTCCCAGAGGTCATCTGATGGTAGGTATACACAAACTTCTTTTGGCCGATCCTATAAGCACGAGAGATTGCTTGTCTCTAAACAGAAGGATATAACATCAGTAAAACTATCCTTGAAGCCCGATTAAGCTTATACCTTCAATGATTAAGTATTATTTTCATGCGTTTGTCAAAAATATTTTCTTACCATAAATTATAGAAGACACTATACAAGAGGACAACTCTTAGAAGAACAAACACCAAGATAATCTTTTAAATGGACATGTGCACTCTTTTTACATACACGTTGAAAAATCTGCACTGTACCATTTCAAACCAGACAAATACGAACTTCTTGGACAATCAAAATATTGGGAAAAAATGCGACAAGTTCGTTAATGCTATGCAATGGAAAAAATGGTTTATTAATAGGGCACAAAGATCTCAAATATGCAATCAATGACATTAACAATAACAATGATACAATCTACACGAAGTCAACAAAACCACAATACAGGTGCATCAACTTAATCTAGTATTCAAAATTGTAAAAAAGGATAACACATGATATATCTGCCAACTTAAGAAAGAAGGCAACTTCAGTTACTTTCCGAAAGTAAATTTGTGAAGAATAAATAATAACCAAGTAAAATAAAAAGTTGAAATATATGCAAATTTGCACAACAACAGCTCACATGTATTGAGTCCCAAGAAAGTAGACAAGTATTTTCCTCAAGTCAGCATGGCGGCTCGTTCACCTGTCATGGAAAATTTAAATAACAAACAACAAAGCCACTAGACAATCCGAGAAGGAAATATCACTAAATTTCTAAAATTTAAGGAGTAAAAATTATAAAAATAGAAAAAATAATACGTCAAAAAAACACTCAAGAGAAGCACGCTTGTCAACATTACTAAAAGCCCTTAATACTTCCCATCAAAATCAATAATTCAAAGGGAATTTGAAACAACATCACAATTAAGGGACAATATGTACTTCAGATCAAAATCGATGGCCCAAAATCTATACATATCTAATAACAAAATGTTGGGCCAAAAGTTAGGCCAAAAAATTGTTATAATTTTGTAATAAATTTTTAAACATCTTAACAAATTTGATGTAGCTCAAATGGTATAACAAATATTTTTTATCTTTTTTGCAAGAGTGCAAGGTTCAATTCCCCATATCTACTACACATATATATTAATTATTTTTTTAATATTTTTTAAATTATTAATACTACATCCGTCCCGGAAAAGCTTGCACACCTACTTTATTATCGAGTTTTTGTGAGCGAGTTGTTTATTAGTATTTCAAATGATAAAGTAATTTTTAAAGAGGGGTATTATAGATCTACCTCTCATCTATTGCATGCATCTTTAAAAATTATTTTATCATTTCAAATACTAATAAAAAATTCGCTCGCAAAAACACGTGAAAACAGTAAACGTGCACGTTTCTTTGGGACGGAGGAAGTATTATTTTTCAATTTATGAATTAGATCTATTTATACATATATACTCCCTCCGCCCCCCAGCAACTTGCACATTTGATTTGGCACACATATTAAGAAAATGTAGTTTTTTAGTGTTTTGTTGACTTTTCAAAGGGGATGAAGGGTGAAGATTGTGAGGGTGGAGATTGTAGGGTGGAGATTGTGAGATTCTTTGTCATTTTAAGGCGTGCAAGTTGGTAAGGGACAGACGAAAAAGAAAGTGTGCAAGTTGTTAAGGGACGGAGGGAGTAATACCAAAATATTATACTAAAAAAAAAATCAACAAAAAAATTATTATAAATTTTTGAACTAAATCTATATATACATATATAATAACAAAATATTATACTAAAATAGAAAAAAAATCAACAAAAAATTATTACAAATTTATCATAAAATTTTAAAAGTGACACATTAATGATTAATAATATAAGATGTTATATTTTGTAGTTGATATATATATATATATATATATTTTAAAATCAGTTACTCCTTCTATTTTTTTTAGATTGCTCACTTGATTTTGACACGAGTTTTGATGAGGAAAATCTTTATTAATATTTGAAGGTAATAAAATAGTTTTTTGATAAGGGTATTTTATCAATTTTAGTGAATAAGATAAAAAATAAGTTATTTTTGTATGTAATTATTAGTGACATGTGATGTAATTTAGTGATGTTTATAAGGGGTAGAACAATGATTTTATAACCGGACCGGACCGGCCGGTTCAACCGGTTTAACCGGGAACCGGTCCCGGAACCGGTCCGGAGACCCCCTAAAAACCGCTTTTGCGGTTGAACCGGTCAAAACCGGACCAAAACCGGTCAAACCGGTTCTAATTAAAAAAAAAAACTTTTAACTATATGTATCAAGGTCCATATTCATCCCTTTTATAATATTTCTCTCACATTTTTCTCCAACACTTTTCAATGTGGGATAAATGTATGAGGTGAGACAAATTTAATAATACTTCCTCTCACATTTTTCTCCAACATTTTCGATGTGGGATAAATGTGTGAGGTGAGAAATTTTTTATAATACTTCCTCTAACATTTTTTTTCCAACGCTTTCGATATGGAATAAATGTATGAGGTGGGACAAATTTTATAATACTTCCTCTCACATTTTTCTCCAACACTTTCGATGTGGGATAAATGTATGAGGTGGGAAATTTTTTATAATACTTCTTTTCATATTTTTCTCCAACACTTTCGACGTGGGATAAATGTATGAGGTGTGAAAATTTTTATAATACTCCCTCTCACATTTTTCTCCAACACTTTCGATGTGGGATAAATGTATGAGGTGAAACAAATTTTATAATACTTCCTCCAACATTTTTCTCCAACACTTTCAATGTGGGATCAATGTATGAGGGGGGCAAAAATTTATAGTACTTTCTCTCACATTTTCCTCCAACACTTTCAATGTGGGATAAATGTATGAGAGATGGGACAAATATATGAATCAAGGTCCATCCTTTTATATTATTTCCTCTCACATTTTTCTCTAATACTTTCGATGTGGGACAAAAATATAAGGTCCACCTTCTCCCTTTTATATTACTTTCTCTTATATTATTGTGTTAATTTTTTATTATGACTATGACTTTTGTTGTGTTTTCTTAAATATGAAAATTTATAATATATATGTTTAAATTTTTGTAGGTGTATACTTATTTTATTTTTTTAACTAAACATAAGAAATATTGACAAAAATTAGAAAGAAATCATTTTAACGGTTGAACCTCCGGTTGAACCCTCTGTGGTGGTCTGTCCGGTTCGATCACCTGTTCGGTTATGAAAATATTGGGGTAGAATGAACTGTATAGTTACTTTATTGCTATTTTAATTATGTGATAAAAGATGGACTTTTGAGATTTTGAGCAATCTAAAAAAGACGAGAAGTATTGTATATATGAAAATGTATAATTTATATACTTATTTGTATGATAATATTTCATGATATTTGATTTAAATTGATTAGTCCAATTACCATAAATTAGTTGCATGAGCTATTGACATTAGACTTAAATTGTTAGTTGAATAATTTTTAATTAAATTATTAGTTGAATTGTAAAATGACACTGGGTTGGTTGTGATAAAGCTCAATTTGTTTACTTATTTGTATGATTCGTTTATAGGATATAATATTTAACAATTGCAAGTAGATTTTCCTCTGAGTCCGGGTTCACGTGAAATCTATTTTTTTATTGTCACAATTATGCATTTACAGGTATACGCTATTACTATCTTAAAAAATATTTGATTTTTTAAATAATGATGATGCATATACATAACATATTTACAAATTTCTTTTTAGATGAAATATTTGCATGATTAACTAATTATAACACTTTTAAAAACTCATTTATGTCTTATATACATATAATATAAGTATTACTCCTAATAATTATAATATATATAACATATACTTAAAAAAAGTATGGGGCACGTGATCCCAGCATAGGACATGTAGGTCCATCATTGAGTCCAACTATTATGAATTAGTTGCACGTACAATTGACATTAGACTTTGGATTGTAAAACGATACTGGGTTGGTTGTGATGAAGTTCGGTAACCATATTTTTTAAAGAAAATACTAATCGAGACTAACTTAGGACAAAGAGTGTTGATTTTGGGAATGACACTGTCATCATCAGATAGTAAACTCTCTTTAACGTCTTAGAAAAATAATTTTGACTAATGATATCTTATGGTGTGATCATTAATAAGAATTATAGACAATTATTAAAAATCTTGGACTTTTTTAAAGGGATTAATTTCAATCATGAGTAGTTATATGTTATCATGTCCAGAGTAACTAAATGGGACAATTTGAAAATTTTGACATGCAATGAGAATTGGAAAGACGATAATAGGTGACAATCAAAATGATTTAGAAGGAAATAATTTAAAATTATAAAAAAAATACATTTAAAGTTGCATTATTTAACAATGTAAATTTTTAAAACAGTTGGAGCGCCACTCATTTCCCATGCCTGATTGCAAAAACAAAATATGTTCATAAATCGTGCGTTGCATCTAAATAAAAAAAATGAAAAAAAATATCTTCTATTATTATAAGTAAAATATTTTTTTATAATTTATTTAACACAAAAAAGAATATATTTTATATTATGTTCATTTTATACTCACAAACCGTGCAACGCACGGGTGATATACTTGTATTTTTAGAAACAAGATTTTCTTTTCATATAGTTTTCTTCATGTTATACAATGTGCGAGTGCAATTACACAAAGTTCATATATATTTTAGCTACTGGAACAATTAAAGCTAGATGATGGAAAAGATAGACCATCTTAAACAATAGTATACAAGATTGAATTTGGAAGATATTAAAATCATAACTTTCTTTCAAATATGTATCTTTTGAGCACATCTAATAATAATTCTACAGAAACTACTTAATATTCTTAATTCCCTCTATGCATTGCACGTGCACTACTAGCCTACCAAATAGTAAAGACAAATTTTGGAAGATATTGAAAGTTGAATCATCTTCAACATTCTTTCAATACATATATTTTCAGCACATTTAATAGTTTTATAAGCAGACTTAATATTAATAATTTCGTCCGTACATTGCACTAGTGCACTACTAGTCTATCAAAAAATAAAAAAGGAAGAAAAAAATGTTGATTCGCATCGAGTAACAACAGTTCATGATAATCTATAAAGACAAGACTCATCCAACGTCCTCCACCTCAAAATGAGGGTATAAAATGGGGGATGTATGAAAAAAGATTTTGTGGTCACAAAACACAATATGCCTACATATTTAAACAACGTATAATCTAACAGAGGTACAAAAGCAATAATAGTAATAACGATTTTGCACATCTTCATGATTGCTTCTCATGTATCAGAGACCAGTTACGATTCTCGATGATGGTTCCGAGATTTCAGTCGTGAGAGAATTCCGTCTCATCTAAAAGCTCGAGCTTGTAGAGAGGGTTGGGAATAATCCATTTATTTAATTTCCCTCTGTAGGTCCCGAACGGGTTTAGTGAGGGCAGAAGTCTAGAGGGGAGGGGTGAATAGACTTCTGAAAACTTTTCGTGCAGATCAGGTGTGAGGGCGCTACCGATCGAGTCTTGAGTGAATCAGCTTTTGGGTCGATAACCAACTTCTTCGACTTTGAAAGGCGGTCGGTTCGGTAACTATCGATTTAATCGACAAAAGCGGAAGCTTAAGTTTTACCCGTGTGAAAAACCAGTTTTGATAAATCAGATTCCAAGGTTAATCTTTTAATCAGTTGACTGAAGTGTCAGGTTTGATCAGATCAGAAGCTTGGTGCTAGTTGATCTCAACTTGGAATATGTATGCGCTTTAAAGGTTGTGTGCGATTGTGTAATCAGTTAATCAAAGCGGTAAAGGCACACAAGATTTATAGTGGTTCGGACAAACCAGTCCCACGTCCACTCTTCCCTATCACAAGGGGCACCTACTTAACCAAACTGGACTTAGTTTTATGTGTTAGTCCAACACAAGATAATCGACTAGATGTTTAAAGAGTTCACACTCAACCGATCCCAGAGATCAGAACTAGAAACCCTAGTCTGAAATCTTGCTAAACAACTTAACCTAACCTTGGGGGTTTGGGTAAGATTGTTTGGTCCAACTATGAAATCTTTTCTTGCGTATAAGCGATTAACAAACTAGATGAAAAGATTTCTATGCTAAGAACTTATGGGATGAACACTTAATAAAAATAATCTTCTTGATCGTGTTCTTCGATGCGGAAATCGATATTAGCTTGAGCTTCTTAATTGTTCGGTGTTCCGTTGTTTCACTCTAAAGTGTAATCCCATATATATAGACCTTGAAATCAAAGAGCCGTTGGAGAGCAATTTGAATTTCGTGCTATATTTGGTAGACTTAGGCTTGATGTGACTAACCGGAGAGCGGCATGGCGAAAGCGTGGTCGTACTTTGTAGCCGTTCTGAGAGAGGTAGCATCAAAACCCGCAATTCGGCTCGATCATACGTGTCTTGTTCTTATTGGATAGCGGACTCACTTTTCGGTGTTGTTCTTCCAACTAAGCTTGACATTCTTCTTGTTCGGATCATAGGCGTATGATTAGGTGAAACATCGATTTCACCGGTGGTGATCCGATCGGTCGAATCGATCGATCTACCGATAGAGTCTTGGTGCGGTTGACTTAGCTTCAACTAGCGGACTCGGTGATGTAGGTCTTCCCGTCCGATCTTGAGTATTGAGTTTGATCTTCATGACTTGGTGAGATATCGATTAGATCGATTGATCGATCTTTATTCTTGTTTTGCATTCTGGCCTGTCGGATATCAGCTGTCCTTTGAGTCTTCAGATCTGACCTATACATATTGAGTTTCCCCCTCAATATGTGACCTATCTATAACATCAGTTGTTCTATACAATCATTATCAACTGGTCTCCTATAGCAGGTAATATAAACATCAGTCAGCTAACAGGTCTGACTGGTCCTATTACATGTGTTATTGGAACTTTCATCAAAACTATAAATTTCCCAACACCCTCAACACTCCCCCTCACTCATGGGCCGAATCATTGCCTCTGCTCTCTGGAGAGGAGGCCCAACAGAGTGGACAATTTAAATGGGTGGAGTGCTTCCACGGGAATCGAACCCACAACCTGGACTCTGATACCATGAGAAAATTCTGTCCCATCTAAAAGCTCGAGCTTGTAGAGAGGGTCGGGAATAATCCATTTATTTAATTTCCCTCAACAAGTCGGTTTATGATACTTTTCATGATGAACAATCAACGTATGAAGATGATAATACACAGATCCGCCAAAATATCGATTTATTGGGTTGTGGTCATATATTCCATGGTGAATATGATGGACCACCAATTTTTTATGTATATCCTGATGAAGATTGTGGTTATGGTGAACCATCAATTTTCAACGAGTATGTTGCAGTTGATGTTGGTGGTGATGGCTATGATGGTCCACCAATTTATGATGAGGAAGATGATGATTATTTTGAGGGTAAATATAATCCATATGAAAATTATGGAGATTACATTGATGAAGATACTTTTGTGGCTCGGGATACTCATCAAATTTTCGTTTACTCAAGAGATTTAGTGAATAACGACCGATATTATGTGCTTGTTACTATCTATGCAAAATACCATGGTGCTTTTGTGACAACATTTTCAGATTTTATTGTTATTTGTCTACGCGAATTCAAAGATGTTCCAACTTGCCTTCGCACTTTTACAATGAGCACCAACAAGATTCGAGGGCGAATCCTCTCCAAGAGGAGGAGAATGATGGAGATATGGATGAAGATACTGAAAGATATTTATGATTATATTTATGGTATAATTAGATTTATTTATTTATGTTTAGGATTTGATTTGATATTGCAATATTTAGGATTTATTTACGTTTCTTGTTCCCTAAGTTAATTTAGTATTATAAATAGGAGTTCTTATTATTGTAAGAGGGAGTTGAATTTGATTAATGAAAAAAATGAGTTTTATCTCATATATCTCTTTTACGGTATTCTTGTGAGAATCAACGTATTTGAGTTTGTCACTTTCCTGGGTATTCTTAGAATCAACAGAATTAGTGTGTTTTGTGTTCTCGTATTTATCTTCTTTATTATACGCTCTCGCTGCCTACATTAATTAGTATACACAAAATAGGTAAAATGGTTCAACAATTGATACGGGAAAATAAATAAGCACCAGATGCAAAACAAAAGATCTTAAGTAATTATTTCCTTTTTTTTTGACAGAATTAGAGAGGGGTGGAGACCAAAAGTCCGAGTCAAAATCGCCTCTTTGGGCTGATTAATGATCTTATCAAAAAAATTCATTCAACAACACAGGATCGACTATCTCTGCAAGGACCCTAACTTCGATGGGCAATGCTTTTGATTCTTGCTTTCATTCGATGAAGATATGAATACAAGCTCAAATAAACGTTCCTTCTTAGATATTTGCAGTATTTATCAGATTCAGTCATACCAGAGGTCATCAGATGGTAGGTATACACAAACTTCTTTTGGCTGATCCTATAAGCACGAGAGATTGCTTGTCTCTCAACAGAAGGGTTTCAAACAACATCTAGTAAACTATCCTTGAAGCCCTGGTTAAGCTTATACCTTCAGCGATTAAGTATTATGTTGGAAGATGAATTTAATAAAGATTTTGATTAGATCTCAAAACCCCTGAGTATGACATGTTTCAGGACAATCTTGATAGTATAGGATCAAGTTTCAAATTGTTGTTAAAATTCAGGATTATCTGCACCATGTATAGTCAGCAGATATAGTTCAGGATAGTTTAGGTTTCAGAATTTGTCTGAAGATCTCTGAAGATCCCTGAAGACCAAAACATACTGAAGACCGAAATCATACTGAAAGATCAGTAGAACCTGAAGACTGGAAGATCCTAAAGACCAGAAGATCAGAAGACCCCGAAGAATCTTGTGTACTGAACCAAAAGAACCTGAACATGACACTTCAAGTTAAAAAGTGTTTGTTCATTCTTAGTACATGCAAAGAGAATGTTATACGTTCGTGGACACTAAGGAAGATATCAACTCAGTGTTGGTTGACTAAAAAGAGCCGTTTTTGTTGTCTCTGTTCAAAGGAAGATGTCGACCAATGAGGAGGCGACAACAACATACTTTACTGACACTGAAAGCGATATTTTCCTGAAAAATGTCAGCATAGATATTTTTCTTGTTCACAGAAATTGGTGATTGACTGCTTGTCTGGATATTTTCTAAAATATGCAATGGCTCGTCCAAACCCTAACAAAGCCGTTCATCAATTACTCAAAGAAGAAACCCGAGATGCTATCTCTCCAACAAATAGTTTTTCAAAGGAAGACTTCGTGAGAGTTGCCTATAAATACCAGAGACCTTGGACACTTCAAGGTTACGGGAAATCAAAGCAACTCACAGAGCTCATTCGTATTCAAGCATTCTTGTGAAGCACTCGAAACCCTTAGAATTTCCCAAGTGTTTCATCATTGAAGAGAGCTCATTTACTAAGCTTAGATTTAAGATCTTATCCAAAGCTTAGTTCGAGATATCCTAACCTTTTACTTGTGTTCTCATTGTAAAAGGATATCTCACCTTAGTTGGAAACCAACCAAAAGCCAAACCCTTTGATTAGGTAAGTTTGTGTAGTAGTTGGAAGTGAGAGTTGTAAAGAGTAAGTAAGCTGTTGTGTTTAGTCTGAAAACTCTAGAGAAGAAGTTAGTAAGCTGATTGTTCAGTCTGAACGCTTGTGTGTATGTTGGGTTAGTAAGTTGCAGTAGTTCAGCCTGAAAACTCGTAGTAGAAAGTTAGTAAGCTGCTGAGTTCAGTCTGAAAGCTTGAGGTAGTCGAAGTAGTGTGTTAAGGAATTTCTCTGAAGATCAGGGAGAGTGGACGTAGGAGCTTGAGCCTCTGAACCACTATAACTTGCTGTGTTATTTGCTTTCTGCTTTGCATTAGTACTTGTTGCATATTTCACTGAAAGCGTTCTGATATTCAGTTGGAATCAATCCACTGGACTTGCATTAAATTGATAAAAGCCTTAACCACTGTTTCATTAAAGAAAGATTTTTAGCAAAGTAAAACGAGTATAAACTTAGGGCCTACACTTTCCGCACTCTAGATAAGCTAGTATAGATAGTTGTCAAACTGATAAACTCTCCTGAGTAGTCAGTAAGATTATTATCTACTCCAAGCTTATTTGGACTCTGTTGTAGAAACTCAGGATCAGTTGAGCTAATCTGAAGTCACTGAAAGTCGCTCAGTGTTATTGTCTCAGTAGACTTTGACTCAGGGCAATTTGTGCTTCTCAGGACTGAAACTCAGAATAACCTGACTCACTGGTTTCAGTAAAGTTTTAAAAGTTGACAAATCACTACACGTGTATTCCCCCCCCATACACGTGTGAGACTCGTTTACACCAGGACCAACAAGTGGTATCAGAGCAGTGGTTCTAACTGACCACTTGCTTTGGTAGCCATAGTCTTGTTTGCTTAGAGACTTTGGTGGTCTACTGAATAGATCTTACTGCTGATATCTTACAAGGTTATTTCATCATGCCTTCTAAGAAACTACCTATATTCTCAATTGAGAACTATGATCTATGGAGATTGAGAATGCAGACACACTTGTACTCAAAACATGAGAGAATGTGGAGAGTTGTGTCTCAAGGACCTTTTGAGTTTAAGGTTGTTAATCCTAGATCTACTGATGATGAAAAAGATGATCCAAGGGATGAATTTCCCAAAACTGATGACCAACTTACTCCTGAGGAGAGAAAATTGATTAATTTGGATTATATTGCTAAAGATACTCTATATAGCACCATTGATGATGGTGTTATGGGAATGATTTCTCACTGTGAAACTGCCAAAGACATTTGGGACACACTTGCCATAATGTGTCAAGGCACTGATCATATCAAAGAAAACAAACTATCTGTGGCTATTGCCAAATTGGATGGTTTTGAAATGGAAGATGGTGAATCTATTGAAAGACTTGAAGTCAGATTCACTAGCATTATGAATGATCTGAGTGCTCTTGGGAAAAAATTATCCCAAAAGAGAAATTGCTCTGAAAATTCTTAGAGGACTGTCTAAGAAATGGGATATTCATGTTGTTGTGATTGAGAACACCAAAGATATTGCTTCTATGTCATATCAACAAGTTTTCTCTGAGTTGAAAGCATATGAGTTTGTAATTGATAAGAAAACTAAGAAAACTGACAGCAAAGATGATACTTCATCTAACAAAAATGTGGCTTTCAAAGCACAAGGTAAAATCTGTAATTCTAAAGAACCTGAGACTTCATCTAACAAAATGCAGGATGAAAAAGATGAGACAATTGCCCTAATGGCAAGAAGGTTTGGGAAAATGAACCATAGATTTGGAAAGTATAAGAGGTATTATAAAAATACCGGATCTGAGGAGAAGGGAACAACTCGGAAAGTGAAGAAAAATCTCACCGAGAAGAAGAAAGACTACAAAGCTGAAGGATCTTCATCCAAAAAGAAGGACTACAAATCCAAAGAGGAAAATGATCAGGATGATACCAACAGATGCTACAACTGCAAAAAGATAGGTCACTTTCAGTATGACTCTCCTGAGTTGAGTTCCAAAGAAATAAAGGATCGGCAAGCCAAAAGAGACAAGAAGTATTCAAGCAAGAAGGCAATGGTTGTTGAAGAAGAACATTCTGAGGAAGGATCCAGTTCTTCAGAAGATATGTTCTCAGACAGTGATAGTGTTGGGATATTTTAGTTTTGATGAATTATGCCAAAACATTATCAACTTGTGTTATTGAAGCTAATTTCTGGATAACAAGTTGAGGGGAGCGAGAGAACAAATTGAGGGGAACTCACAAAATCGGGCGTAGATGATCGAGATTAGGACGAGGTCGCGAGACGAGACCGGTCGAGATCGATGAAAGTTAGATGAGTTCGAAGTTAAGCTGATGAGTGTGCAAAATCGAAGAGAAGAAAAGCTAAAGCGGTGATCGGAAGATCGGATGACCGTAACATATCGATCGGATGATCGGAAAAACGATCAGTGATATGGTGATCGGAAGAAGCGGACAAATCGATAAAAAAAAATTGACCGGAAGATCGGAAGAAGGTTTGGATCGAAGAAGAGGATGCGGACGAGATCGGGCGTGATCGAGATCGGATATGAAGATGAGCGGATGATCAAGATCGGGCGTGATTGAGATCGGATGTGCTAAACCGATATGCTAAACCTAATGTCTTGACTGATGCTATCTGAGATGTTGATTCGAAGATGTGTTGATCGATCGGAGCGGACGATCGCAAAGAAGAAATCGATAACTTGAAGTCAAAGTGACCAAGGTCGGGATGTCCGAATCAGAGAATCGAACTCACCACTCGAGTGTCAAGATATTTGATGGACAAGGTCCGCCAAGAGAAGTCTCTTTGAATCAAGTATCCCGAGGCTCGGATGGCGAAGACTCATTATGTCTCTGAAGACACTGAAACTCGGAGAATCTGAATGATTCCAAAGGCGAGGAATGGGAGAATATAGCCCGTTATCAATCACGACGTGGCGTGGGGGAGATGAATTTAATAAAAGATTATATGATTTTGATTAGATCCCAAAACCCCCGAGTATGACATGTTCTCAGGATAATCTTGATAGATGAATCAGATTGAGTTTTAGAGTGTTCGGGGATATTATCGCACCGTGTATAGTCGGCGGATATAGAACAAAGTTAGTTTTTTCAAGACTCAAGAAGAAACCGAGATATCAAGACTTCGAGGGGATATCGAGAACGAAGACTCAGGCGAAGGCTCGAGAGAAAACCGAAGGTTCGAGAACACGAAGACTAAATGAGAAAAGGCCAAGTAATTCTATCGAAGACTTCATTAACATCTTTGAATCTTTCATTATATCCCGAATGTTCCGAGGCAATCAAGCCGGGAATATAGCCGTTGGAATCGGTGGACGTGGACCAACGCGAGGAAGACAACCAGCGGGGAAAAGTCTGCGGAACTTTTGAAAAGAATAGTATGGATTTGAATGTGACTCTCTCCAGCGGTAACATTCAAATCCACACTATAAATACAAGTTCATCCGCCATTATCGGCGTGTGGAAGTGCGAAAAAAGATAGCAACAATGCTACTGAGCCAAAAGAGTGTTATAGCCAAAGCATTCCCACCCCAGAACACAAGCCTATAGATATCTGAATATATTCAAAGAGTGTTCTAGAACCCAATCTAAGCAACCCACGATGTATCATAAGCTTAGAGAGATTTTCCCAACCTTAGCATTGAGGCTAAACCATTGTAAGGAAAATCTCACCATAGTTGGAGACAACACCAAAAACCCAAACCCAGTGGTGAAGTGAGGTAGTTGTTAGGCAAACCCGAGTGAGGGTGATAAGTCCCGATGGAGTGTGAACTCGTTAAACATCAGTGGCGATCCCGTGGAGGGTGATAAGTCCCGAGGCGGAACCCGAGAGAGGGTTGTAAGTCGATTCAGTGTGAGCTCGGTAAATATCTATTGGCAATCGGTGGAGGGTGATAAGTCCCGTTTGAAGGAATTTCCCTAGAGAGGGAGAGTGGATGTAGGTGGTTGTCCGAACCACTATATATTCTTTGTGTTGTTTCTTGCTTTATGTTTATACTTGTCATACGCGATCCGTTTATAAGCAAAAGCACACACATGAGCTCAAAAGTTTAAAAAAATAATTGGAGCACTCGCCCTCATCCTCGTTTTTATATGCACGAAATCAAACGTCTTGCTTCCAAGACGCCGCGATAATAGGTTTTCCACCGGGACCAACAAGTGGTATCGAAAGCGGTGCTCAAAAGATTACTTTTTCAATGTTTTACTTTGAGCGGATCTTTCTTTTAAAACCTATCTCGATCCGATATCAACAAAAGCGGTACCAAGGAAGCGAAAAGTTTTACACAACAATGGAATAATAGAACTTTTCATTGATAAAGACCCCAAGGTCGGGGTTACATTACAAGTTACAAATGCAAGAAAACACGAGGTCAATACATAACTCTAAACCCTAAACCCTTAAGCCATATCCCTAAACCTTCATCCAAACCCAAACCCGATCTGGGGGTGATTAAGAGGAGGAAAGAGAGAGATTTTAAATCGATGCTCTCATTTTCCCCCTTAACGAGGGGTGAGGAGGCTTGAAAAGGTAATCCTCATGCATAAGAATGGATGGACTCTCCAAGGGAGTGAGAGCGGCATTAATAGGATTTTTAAGCAGAGCCCACAGGAGGAGCAAAAAGGGCGCCCAAATATTTAAAGGGTGAGTTTGATATAGGAAGATCGATCGTTATCGATCAAGATCGTGTATATCAAACTCTCGTTCATTTCAGGACTATATACGTTGATGGTAATCACGTCATAACGATAGACACACAAAGGTGCATCACGGTTAGGAGAAGTGTCTTCTGGGTTATTCTTGGCAATAATCCCCGCCATGGTGAAAGAGAAGCTTTGCAACGATCGTATGTGAAATCGTTGATGATGACCAAAGCGACAATAAAGGGATGAACAGAGTTGATTTGAGTAGATGAAATCATGGAAAAAGGGGTAAAAGTGTTTTAGGAAGTCTCATGGGAAACAAGGGTTCACGGGATACATGATTCTACGAAGAAGATATGTATGGTGAATGAGTTATGTTGTGTAAAACATTGGTCCAATTTATAGAGGCCAAGCAAGGGTGCAGATGCAAATTTGAGTTCTCAAAGCCTATTTTAAAAAAATTTGCATCACAAGGACAGCGTGTAGAAATCACGCGACCGATAATTGGATAAAGTTACGGCGGATTGACATATCGAGTGTATTAGACGATATCTACGCATGTCAAATCGCACCAACTTAGGGAAGAGAGTCTACTACTCTAGACTAAGTTCGCAAAGAACATTTTCCAAGAATTGTCTTAATCGAGAAGAATTAGATTAGGTCAACAAAAATCGATTACATCTGGTGATCAAATGAAGAAAATCAGCTGAGCTTGAAAACTTCACCGAATCAGATATATCGGTCTATATCAGTTGAAAAGGGAACTTCAACTTGAGGGGGAACTCACGGAATCAAAAGTAAATGATTGAGATCAGACGAGGCTGCAGACAAGACTGATCAAAATCAGATGAGGTAGATGAGTTCCGGAGTGAACTGATGAGCTGTGCAGAATCAGAAATGAAGAAAAGCTAAAGCCAGCAAATCAGAAGAAAAGGTTGCAAATCAGAAGATGAGCGAAAGAGACTGATCAAGATCAGACGTGATCGAGATCAGATATGATAAACCTGATATGCTAACCTGATATGATGACCTGATGCTATTCTGATATGTTGATCTAAAGAAGTGATTGATCTAATCAGTCGAACTGATCAGATCAAGAAGGAAATCAGATAGCATGAGTGAAAAGGAATACTGAAGGATCAGTAAATAAAGTGGACTGAGACTCAGTATAGGTCAAGTGACCTGAGGGTCAGTAAGCAAAAGAGACCTGAGGGTCAGGATGTCTGAAATCAGAAGAAACTGAACTCAGTCAGCATGAGTATCAGTATGCCTGATCAGACAAAGTCCGTAGAAGAAGAGGAATGAGGAGTCGAGCAGAAGACAGAAGACTGAAGACCAAGACTGAAGACTTGTAATTCTTTATGTTTGTGTCTTTATTTTCTTCAATAAAGTTCATTGTAATTTGTAACTGATAACATACAATCAATGAAACTTTTATCTTTATGCTCAAAGATAATACCTCATTATCTTTTTTTTTGTCTTTTATTTAGATATGCCTGATTGAATGTCTCTGATCTGATTATATGCTCATATATAAGGGAAACTATATGATGCTATAAGAAACTGCTTAAGTATTTAGTAATGATCTATTTAGAAAAGATTCATTACTAAAGAAATTTGTTGAATGTTTTTAAATTGATTGGAGATTTACCTTTCTTGTAATAGGAAAAACTGAAACCTGAGTATAGGTTATATGTTTGTAAACAAGATAGGTTTTGGCATCATCAAAAAGGGGGAAATTGTTGGGAGATGAATTTAATAAAAGATTATATGATTTTGATTAGATCCCAAAACCCCTGAGTATGACATGTTCAGGATAATCTTGATAGATGAATCAGGATTCAGTTTTAGAGTGTTCAGGATATTATCCGAGTGTATAGTCGCAGATATAGAAAGTTAGTTTTTCAAGACTTCGAAGAAATCGAGATATGAAGACTCAAGAGGATCTCGAGAACACAAGACTCGAGAGCGAAGGCTCAGAGAAAACTGAAGGCTCAGAGAAAACTGAAGACTCAGAGAAGAGGCAAGGCGAAGATTATGAAGACTTCAAGAACATCTTTTGAATCTTTCGGTATATCCTGAATGTTCCGAGGCACTGAAGCTGAGGAATATAGCCGTTGGAATCCAGCTGACGTGGACCAACGAGAGGAAGACAACCAGCCAGGAAAAGCTGCAGAACTTACAAAGAATAGTATGGATTTGAATGTGACTCTCTCCAACGGTAACATTCAAATCCACACTATAAATACAAGTTCTTCCTTCATTATCAGTGTGTGGAAGTGCGAAAAAGATAGCAACAATGCTACTGAGCCAAAAAGAGTGTTATAGCCAAAGCATTCCCACCCTAGAACACAAGCCTATAGATATACGAATATATTCAAAGAGTGTTCTAGAACCCAATCTAAGCAACCCACGATGTATCATAAGCTTAGAGAGATTTTCCCAACCTTAGCATTGAGGCTAAACCATTGTAAGGGAAAATCTCACCATAGTTGGAGACAACACCAAAACCCAAACCCAGTGGTGAAGTGAGGTAGTTGTTAGGCAAACCCGAGTGAGGGTGATAAGTCCCGATGGAGTGTGAACTCGTTAAACATCTGTAGGCAATCCCGTGGAGGGTGATAAGTCCCTGGCGAACCCGAGAGAAGGTTATAAGTCCGATTCGAAAAGTGTGAGCTCGGTAAATATCTATTGGCAATCCCGTGGAGGGTGATAAGTCCCGTTTGAAGGAATTTCCCTAGAGAGGGAGAGTGGATGTAGGACTGGTTGTCCGAACCACTATATATTGCTGTGTTGTTTACTGCTTTATGTTTATACTTGTCATACGCATTCGTTTATAAGCAAAGCACACACATGAGCTCAAAAGTTTAAAAAAAAATTGGAGCACTCTTGCCCTCTCATCCTCGCTTTTATTTTATATGCAGAAATCAAACGTCTTGCTTCCTTTTAGCGCATAATAGGTTTTCCCAACGGGACCAACATGGACCAACGAGGAAGACAACCAACCTGAAGAAGAAGGCCAGATACTTACAAGAATAGTATGGATTTGAATGTGATTCTCTCCAACGGTAACATTCAAATCCACACTATAAATACAAGGTCTTTCATCATTCTAATGTGTGGATGCGTGGAGATTATAGCACGAGATCTTACTGAGCCAAAGAGAGTTATACCCAAAGCATTCCCACCCTAGAACACAAGTGCAGATATACAAATATGTTCAAGAGTGTTCTAGAACCCAATCTAAGCAACCCACGATGTATCCTAAGCTTAGAGAGATTTTCCCAACCTTAGCATTGAGGCTAAACAAATGTAAGGGAAAATCTCAACCTAGTTGGAAACCAAACAAACCTTACTCAAATCAGTCGGTTAAGTTTGTAGGTGAGTGTGAACTCGGTAAATATCTAGCAATCCCGAAAGGGAGGGTAGGCAATCCCGAGTGAGGGTGATAAGTCCCGTTGGAGTGTGAACTCGGTAAACATCTGTAGGCAATCCCTGTGGAGGGTGATAAGTCCAGTTGGAAGGAATTTCCCTAGGAACAGGGAAGAGTGGATGTAGGAGCTTGAGTCTCCGAACCACTATACTTTGTTGTGTTCTTTATTGCTTTATGTTCTTATATTGTCATATGCATTCGTTTATAAGCAAAAGACAACACATGAGCTCCAAAGTCAAAAATCTGTAATCACCATTCCTTCACCCCTGTTTTTATATGCATCACACGAAATGTTTGCTTCCGCACGCGCAAAATGGGTTTTTCACCGGGACCAACAGATAGTGATGATGTCTGCCTTGTTGCTATTGAGGAGGTAAATTCTTCTATCTCTGTTGCTGCTCCTACACAAGCACCTGAGTTATCAAATTCATCTGTAACCAATAATTTTGACCTGATGGGTTCTTTTGAGAATCTAATGAAGGACTATTCTGTGTTACAAAAATTGTTCATAGAAACTCAAGAGCAGAATGAAGTGTTGACTGCTGAGAATCTAAAGTGGAAAAACTCTAAAGCTGCTGAGATCACTTCTCAATTGATGGGAGTAACTGATGAACTTGATGTTCTGAAAGTACAACTCTCAGAGAAATAGAAAGTGGTAGAGGCCCTGAAAGGAAAGATAGAGAAATCCACTGAAGAAAATCAGCTTATCGGAACTAAGTTCAATGACCTCTTTGAGAAACATGAAACTCTAAAGAAAAGTGAGGATAGTTTGCAGAGAAAGTTAGCTCTATTGAATTCTGCATCTAAAGCAATAGATGAAATTCAGAGTTATCAAAGACCTGCAACTATAAAAGCTGGATTAGGATATATTCTAGGGGGAACCTCACATGATCTTCTGAATGTTGCTTCTACAAGTGACACCAAGACTGTCTTTGTTAAACCGACGGTTCGTACTAATCTTCTTATTGAAGAACAACCCCGTGTTTTGGACAAGGGTAAAGGACATTTGGTTTCAGAGAATCTGAGAGTTCAGGAAAGAAAGCCTAGACCTCAGGAAAAGGTTAGAAAAACACTGTACAATCAAGGGGAAATCCTCGGGGCCAAGCGAAAGCCTCGGGCTAAGAATACTAACTGAAGAAATGCATACTGAACCATCGGAGGAATCCTCGAGAAGTGAAACACTCGTGAGAGAAATTCTCGGAAGAGACCAAGTCCTCAGGATACTGAAAGACCACAATTTCAGTACAGGTGACCTAAACCCCACTTGCCTAAGGGTAAAAGTTTCCTGAACCCAAGTCAGCAGAGACAGAGATCAGCTGCACCAAAGCCAAAGCAATGGAACAAAAGGCCTGAACCCAAGAAGAATTCAAAGGCTCATGTTCATACTAAATTTGGCTTTTCATACAGGATACTTCCAAGGCACCTAGGGTGGTGAATGTGTATGTAGATGTTTATGGAAGACAAAACCACCACTCTAAAGTCATTAGAGTTATCAGTGATTTGGGTTCCAAAAGGTACAAAACTAACCTAGTAGGACCCTACACCAAATGGGTACCTAAGGCCTAATTTGTTTTGTAGGTGAAGGATAAGGGCACTAAGTTGAATGAAGACAACATAGCCCTGATAAGGCCATAGATTGATTTTTGGAGTTTGCAAACGCGTGTTGGGTAGTTTTTATCAGAAAAATCGGGAGGCTGCGACATGTAAACTGTTGGGATTATACTGAAAAGTATGCTTTTTACTTTGTATAATCGGCTAAATTTTCGGACTTATTCTTTGAAATAAATTGTTTATCATCGATGCTTTAAATATGATTGAATGTTATATATATTTTTGCATTGTTCAATAATTCGTGACGCGTGTTACAATAGTTAATTTAGTGATACCGGATCAAGATTAAATTAAATTAATCCCCTTGTAACTAAAAGTACGTCATTCACGACCTAGATGGAAATGAACAACCATCGCGAAAGGTTGAGGTGTAAAGGCTGATTGGTTTGTCTTGACCAAGAGATTACACCAAAGGCATGAATGATCTTGTTGAATAGGACCCTCTGAGGAGGATAAATTCTTGAAGCCCGAACAAGGAAGAATTAGACCTCAGTGGTTCGTTGTTTTTTAACCTTCGTCCATTAAATAGGATCACGTGGGATTGGTAACTATTGCTATGATTTATCATGGGTAGCGAATCAGAGAGATTCAATACTTTTTATCTTGGGCAATATTATTGGTCACATGTGATTGCTAAGATTTATCTGAAGAAATCGTGTAATAAAGCACGCTTGCTTGATTTGCCCCTTGGGAGGTTCATAAGCTTTATCATACCAAATCTTGCAAGTGGAATTAGTTTCGGTATGGATAATAATGTTGAACCGTTCCTCGACCAAGGACAAAAGATATTAATTAATGGAAAGCTATTTGGTGGCTTGAATTAATTAATGGGCTAGATAATCTTAAACACGGAAATAATGACCGGAGCCATATTAATTTGTAATATGGGTTAAGATGGATAGTCAATATTAATTATGTAGTGGGATTAATTAATATTTATGGGCTTGAATTATATTGTGGCTCAATATTAGATATTCAAGATCCATTAGAAGGTCCAATTTTAATTCTCCTAAAGGCCCCCTGAGTAGCCCAACAAATAGTCCAATAACTGAAAAGGTGATTAAAATAAAATAAATATTGTTGCTTAATTTTCCAAGTATTATTTTCGAAATATATAGATATGTTGGGAGAAAGATTTTCTTTGAATTTTGTTATGGAATGAAGATATGTATTTTTGGAATACAAGATTATCTCATTAAATTCAAGAAATCTCCCACTAGCTTATTTATATAGTAAATTTCGAAAAAGATGAAAATATAGTGGGCAAGAAAGATTTTCTTGATTTTCTTGAAAAGATATTATGGAAGATATGTATTTCTTGAAATACAAGAATATCTCATAAATTCAAGAAGATCCAAATCTTGGATTCTTGCACTAAAATTTTCGAAAATTCATATATTAGAGGAAGTGGGATTTTTGTGGAATATTTTAATTATGGAAAAAAGAATATAGGAGATATATTCAAGATTTCTTGGTGACCAAGAAAAGTCTTTTCCCACATTGATTTTCTACTAAAATTTCGACCACCCTCCCTCTTATAAATAGGGGATGATTAGTTCATTCCCAAGTACAATTCCATGTGCTGGAAATATTAGCAAATCCACATAAGTGGTGTAACAAAGTTTATTTTTCCTTTTGTTAATTGTTCGCTAGTATCCTTCCACCGGATTGTCGAGCAAGGGCTAAGGGAATACTTGGGAAGTCCTTTTGGTTAGTCCGTTCGACCAAAGCCACTGCCATCCCGAGAGGTACGTTCACATAAACCCGTAGATTCCGCATGCGTAGGTTTTACGTGGCTTTTTATATGCATGATTTGTTGTTGCAATTATTATTTGAATTAATATAGCATTAATTCATGCTAGTAATAATTAGTGAATTAAATTTGTATTTAAATATTCACCCCGAATAGATCTGTGCAACTCATTCCCCAACATAAACCTCACCAGGAAGCTCACCATGAAAAAAATTCACATCAAACTGGCGAAGGGGCCAGTTGTGTGAAACAGCAAGACTCAGAACCAAGCAAACGGTAGCGGGATTTATAACTGGACTATAAGTTTCAAAATAGTCAACACCTGATCATTGATGAAACCCTTTAGCTACAAGACGAGCCTTAAATTTGTCTATTGATCCATCAGGTTTCCACTTTATTCGAAACACCCATTTACATCCAACAATATTTTGAGACGAATCTGGAGGAACCAAGTCCCAAGTACCATTTTTCAGAAGGGCTGAAAACTCGAAAGACATGGCTTCTCTCCATCGAATATCTGTCAATGCTTGAGAAACAATTGTAGGCTCAATATCAAAATTAAGAGTATAGGTGAGACAGTACCTCAGATTGGGTTTGAAAATATTATTTCTAGCCCGTGTGGTCATGGTGTGATGAGGAGCAGCCGGTGGTGGTGGATCGACGGGAGGAGGTGCAGAAGTAGGTGACGGCAGTGGTAGTACATGTTCCACTGGATGTGGAGTAGGAATGGACGAATCTATAGAGTTATCCGGTGTGACATCGGATGGGGGCTGACTTGTATGTGTGGAGAAAAGAAATTTATCCTCATCAAACTCAACATGACGTGAGATGTAGAGCTTGTTAGAAGATAAATCGAGACAAATATATGCACTTTGTGTAAGTGAATAAACAATAAAGACACACGGAGGTTTTTCAGAGGAGTATGGCCGAAGCCACGGGTAACAAAGACAACCAAAAATACGGAGTTTGGAGATGTTGGGGGGGTGTTATGAAGATTTTCTCAAAGGAAGATGTCATGGAAAGATTGATTTTGGGTAGGCGGTTAATAATGTAGGTGGCAGTGGTCATGGCATAGGGCCAATAGGTTAAGGGTATGGATGTGTGGTGAAGGAGAGTCATACCAGTGTCAACAACATGACGATGTCGACATTCGGAATGACCGTTATACTCAGGTGTATGTGTTGGAGTAGTAAGATGGGTAATACCATTGGCAGTGAGAAATGAGCGAAGAGCAATAAACTCTACCCCATTATCAGTATATAAGGTGGTGATTTTGGTTTTGAGACTATTTTCAACTAGAGCCTTAAAGGCAACAAAAGTGGACAACACATCAGACTTATGCTTAAGAGGATACAACCACACATATTTGGAGAAGTGATCAACAAAGATAACGTAGTACTTATATCCATCAACAGATAGAACAGACGATGTCCATACATCAGAATAAAGTAATTCAAGAGGTGTAGACGATGTAAGACTAGACCCATGAAAAGGTAATTTGTGACTCTTAATGCATTTACAAGAATCACAAAGAGAAATTCACAGGTTTATGCATAGACAAATTATTACTAGAGATAATATTGTCTATAATTTTAGTAGAGGGATGACCGAATCTGGCGTGCCAAACTGACTGTTTGGTGGAGGCTAAAGCAGTAGGAACGGAAACATGTACACCAGCTGGCCACAGATATAACCCATTAACACGAGGCCCGCGTAGGCGAACGTCCCCCGTACGACGATCCACCACCTGAAAGCCAGAAACATGAAAACAATACATCCACATTATTTTCATGGCATAAACGAGACACATAGATCAAATTCCTTGACATTTTTAGAACATGCAGCACATCAGAAAATTTAAGGAAAATATGCAAAAAACATAGTGAACCAACATGTGAAATACTCAATCCATTATAATAGCCAATGACAACCCCATCATTACCAACATATGGTGTGTGCAACGAAATAGTGGAAATATATGTTGTGATGTGGTGTGAGGCCCCGAGTCCAGTATCCATTCGGAGGTTGTGGGGTTCGAGTTAGCAGTATAGGCCAATAAAGTGTGGGCAGTGTCGAGCCGAGTGACCCGTTTTCCAACAAAATTGACACTTGTCAAGATATGGGTGTGTGCCCTGTTGTGACGAATGACCATTCATTGGTGAAGTGCCAATGACGGTTGTTGGCAGAAAAGACATGATCCTAACCACCACAAAATTGGGAAGAGGGGATATGGTTTCCAAATTAAAAAGATAATTCGGAAACTAGACGAAAAATTAAAAAAAAAAATCAATTTTGAATTTTTAAGAAAAAAAAAGGCGTTAGCCAAAAATGGCTCTTGATACCATATAGAGAATATTTGAGTGATATATTATTTACATATTGAAGGAGATATTTATACAAGTACAACAAGACCATTTCGGTTATAAGTAACCGATGTGGGATATAATGTAAGCAAATATAAGAATGTACACAATGTAAACAATACTCCTAATAGAAGCCACACTTTCTATTTCTCTCCTATGCATGAAAAGTCAATGTTACGTTCAATTGAAAAATGATGTTATCCAAACACATTTCAAGTAATAGTAGCTCATCAACCCCCTATGTTTTCCCGGCAATACAAACAAAACACTGTAATTTGTGTTTCTCTTTTAGACGGTAACCGTTGCCGTAATACCTAATTTACCTAAATACATTTAAATAATAATAAAAAGAGAAGGTCTTGTGTGAAATATGACACCCTAATGTTATGTGTAATACAATATAAATAAAACAAAGATTGACCAAATTTGCGGGTCACAATGGATGGAATCGGTTTGCCGAGGTGGGGTTGGGCGAAAGTGGGCATGAGTTTTGAAATTTGTGGGCTTGATTTGGGAGGACGCATATATATTTATAGAAGGATATCTTTATCAAATATGTGTTATAGCCTTGTGGTTCAGGCTTGTTATTAATGTATGTGGTCGTAGGTTCGATTCCTATTGAGCACTACATGAACAAAAAGTGTAACCCTATGAAGAAAAACGTGTTACCACATGAACAAAACCAGTACAAGCGTGAAAAGAAAACCTGAGTCCAAAGTTACAGATTTAAAGAACAACTTGATGTGTTACTACATGAACAAAAAAATGTTACCCTATAAACCCAAAAAGTGTTACTGAACAAAAAAAAGTACCAGTGCGAACATAAAATCTTCAGTTCACAATTACAGATTTAAGAGTTCACAATTATAGATTTAAAGAATATCGTGAGAAGAGTGCATAAAGATCTAAAAGACTGCGTTAAAAAATTAAGAGGAAGAAGAACATATTGGATCTGTAAATTTACGAGGATGAAAAAACTGTATAAAAGAGAGAAAATATGAAAGAATTTGAATAAGGAGAGAAAGAAAGAAAAAGAACAAGAAAATTGAAGGAAAAATCTAGAACCACGCCGCTGCAAAATTCGTTAAATTGCAAGGAAGAAGAGGAAGAAGAACCGCTGCAAAATCCGCTAAACCGCAAGGAAGAAGAAGAAAAGTTTGGAAGCGGATCCAAATTGAGCTGGAATGACCAGCAAGAAATTATAAAACCCTAATTTAGGCCTAATTACACATATCACTTGTATGCATATTGCATACAAGTTTTTGTGTAATAAAAAACATGATTTTTTAACTCGTTGTTTTTATTATTTGGCATTACAAACACATTTATGTACAACAAGTCTTGTATGTGTATCGTTCACGTGTAATTTACAAATTTTAAATAACTCCCTCCATCCTATAGTTGTTTTGACTTTTTTTTTTTTTTTGGTCCGTCCCACACTTGTTTGAACATTTCTTTAAATGTTAATAAAACAACAACCTTGTTTTTTATAATTATACTCTCAACATTTCAAAAATTACACCACATATCATCACTTTATACACACAAAAAACCATTTTATCCTATCATCTACTTTAATACACTCAACTAAAAATTATTGTATCCTCTTAAATATTAATAAATAATTTATACAGTAAATACCGTGACCACATAAAATGTCAAACAAGTGCAGGATGACGAAGTATTAATAATTTTTATTAAATAACTTTGACTGTTCTAAACTAATTAAACAGTATTAACTAATTTTACTTAATAATTTTAGTAAACAATATTAATTATTTATTTTAATTGAACAATATTAAGTTGTTATTAGTCATTTATGTATTTGTAGTTGTAATGAAGTTATAAAGAAGGCGCAATTCTTGTATATCGGCTGCAAGGCTGCAATTGGTTTGTAGGATCACTTGCAGCTTTAGGCCGTTTTTCATTTTGTTGAGAAATAAATAATCTATAATAAATTGTTTCTAATGTGGCAGTCATTGAATCACTCAACTCAACTCTATGCAAGTATCTAAAGCCACCCATTTACAATAATTCCAAAAATTAAAATTAATTCCAAAAAAAGGAAAGAAAATATTGGAAATTGAAAAGTAAAAGAGAGTGATCAGTGGTGGCAGTGAATTTCAGAAGAGATCAATCGAGGCCTCCTGCATGCAAAGTGACACGTGGAATTCACGTCATCGGAATCTCAGTCGAGGCCTATTTCCGTCATTTCACAATTCCCAATTAAGGATTCCATTTCAGCTCGCTGCCACCTTATTCATGTCGGTTCCTTTCTCTCTCCTCCCTTTCTGTCTCTCTACATCATATTTCTCATTTCTTCTTTCTGGGTTTTTCCTCCCACAAATTTCTCATTTGTAGCCCACTTTTTTTGCACTAAATTATTAAGAAAGTGAGCTGCAAAGTTGTACTCCCAACAAACATTCCTCTGTCACTCCCCCCAAAAGAGTAAAAATTATAAATATTAATATCCCTCTCTGGAATTATGGAATCTAATCAAAAGGTGACAAGGAAAGTCTAATTTTCGAGTTTCAAATTTGTGAATTGTACGAAATTGTAATTACTCTTCAAATTGGGATTTAATTCTGTTTTGGCAGGAAAATGGGGAAATGGTGGGAGCAGAGATGAAGAAAAAGAAGAAATGTTGCACCGTCTGCAAAACGACGGAAACACCCTTATGGAGGAGTGGCCCATCAGGCCCCAAGGTTTCCATTTTTCATTAATTATTATTATAAAAAATTAATCTCCGGAAATTGGGTTTCGAATTTCATTAATTAAAAAAGTTCATTTCCAAAAATGGGGTGTTTTTCCATTTTGATTTAATTATTTTTTTCTTTTTTTATTCAGTCGCTGTGCAATGCTTGTGGGATAAAATACAGCAAGAAGCGGCCCCGATCCTCCACCGCCGGCGGCGGCGCCGCCGCGATGAATGAGAAAACGAGGAATGTGAAGGGAAGAAACGAAGGGAAATTGATGCCTCTTGGGATAGAAGTGGAGGAGGGGTATAATAGTCAAAAACAGTGGGGTGAGGTTGAGAGAGCTGCTTTGCTTTTGATGGCTCTTTCTTGTGGTGTTATTTTCACCTAGACGGCTCTGACTGTGACAGTCACTGTTACATCAAAGGGTGGTTTTAGGTGTAGCCTATGCCTTCATTTTGTTTATCCTTTTGTCTGTCTGTACGTCTGTCCTATTTTCCTTTGGCATAGGAAAAAGGAAGTGTATATACTAATATCATAAAATGAAATGGGATATTATTAGTACACAACTGATACGATTCATTATAAACTACTAATACCGTAAAAAGAAAACAGCAGGGGGCCTGCAACCTGAAAACAAACTGAAGGATTGTCATTTACCAGTGCAGCCATCCCACTTACATTCATAATTCTGTTAATAATATCAAAAAATCAGACAAAAACTCATATGAGACGGTCTCATACATGAGACGGAACACAACTTAGCACAAATCACATCTACCCCATCCTAAAGTGTTAAAATGTCAATGCTCAACTTATGCTCCGTCTCACCACGAGACGGTCTCATGTAAGAGTTCCTCAATCAATCAACTCTAGACATCAGTTGATGTCGTTTCAAAGTTTATTAAATTCAAACACTTTCTACTCCACGTTTGTTTGCTGCTAATTATAATACCACTTATTTTATTTTTATTCAAAAAAAATTAGCACACTATTAATCATATATAGCCACCTTTTAGTTATTATTCCTTTCGTCCACAAAAAACGCGATCAACTTGTTTTATTTGTCTATCTACAAAATATATGTTCATTTCTTTAAAGGATCAATCATTTCATCTTCACCTTACATACATCATTTAATTACTCAAATTGTTATCGCAACTTATTTACAAACAATCAGTATATTCATAAATGGACCAACTATACATAAGTTTATCTATTTTCTCTTATAATCCTTGCCCAAAAAACTGGACATCTTTTTCCTTTTTTTTATTCACTCACCCTCTCCCTCTTACTTTACACACAATTTATAATTTTAAATACAAAATTAATCATCTATCAAATACGTTTTTAAAATCCTACCCTATTAAATTTTACAAAATCCACACTCTCAAACATATACAATGTCCATATACACATTTTATTATTCATCAAATACATCCTACCTATTGAAATCCGCTCCAATCCATAAACAAACATACCTTGGTCTGTTTGGAAAGAGATGGTGATTGATGAGATGGAGCTAGAGATGGAAAAATGTAGATAGGGGTAATCCAGCAAATGGTAATTTGTGCTTGGTTAGAGTCTTAGAGATGATGAAATATGGATGGATGAAACTTAATGTCAAATCAAAACTAATTGTTATATTATTTTATTATTGTTAGTCTATGATTAGGTGAAAGAAAGATATAAGAAAAGTAAAGATAGGAATGAATTGGTGTCAGAAAAGTATAAGATAGCAATAGATTTGTATAAAAAAAGTAATTGAGAATAATTGGGATAGTTTTAGGGACGTAAGTGTATAATAAGGATGAATGTGTATTTGGATAGAGAGAATGGGATGTGCAAATTCAAAATTGACTGGGATAGGGATGGGTCATCCACATCAGGGGACGGTGTGTTTTTAAACTCTATAAACAACTTCCTATCACTTTTTATTTTAAAAGCTATGAGAAATAACTTTTGAAAAAGAAAAAAGTGATTCAGTCTTGCTTTGTAGAGTTTCCAAACACACTTTACTATCAATATTAAATCTCATTATTTCTAGCTTAATCCCCAGCTTCAACGCTTTCAATCCAGGCAAACTATATTGGGATGACACCCCATTTCTAGCATCCCAACCTAACTACAATACAATCCCAATCTTAAATCTTATTTCTAGCTCAATCCCCAACTTCAACTCTTTCAGTCCACCCAAACAATATTGGGATGATACAAGCATGCATAAATACATTTTAATCCTCATACAGTTGCAATGGGAAAGATTTGAACCACACCATTTAACTAATTTACAGGATGTAGAGAATGCATAAAACAGTTATATAAGCTAATAATTTCCATACACACATAACATGCTGTCATATGTTATTCTATATAAGCTCAAACTAGGATTATGTGACCTGATTGAGTGATGATTATGTCAAGTCAGACAGAAGGATTGAGATGGGAACATAAATTCTGATATAAGAAAAAATTTATGAAAAACTTGCATCAGAAACTGCATTGTTTTCCCTAGGTGCAACATGAACAAAAATAAGCAGCCGATCATCAGACAATGATGAAGACCTAATAACAAAACACCAACAGACAAGATGAAAAGAACTAGAGTGGGTCTCATATACACCCAGGTGCACCGTGCACTCATAGTGCATTTTAGAATCGTGCAACTTGTGATGCAACTTATTTACACTGAACCATGCAACTAATTTTTTTTTATATTAATAGTTGCATAATTCAGTCTAAATAAGTTGCACTTTTCAATATAACAAGTTGTATGGTTCTAAAATGCACAATGAGTACACGGTACACCTGAATGCATACAAGACTTAGCCAAAGAACTAGTATGCACCAAATGAAAGCCTAAGTTTAGCAATCAATATATAAACAATGTATACAGACCTGTGCAAATTGCTCAAGAGCCATGATCCTAACATGATGACAATGTCCTAGTTTTACATCAAATAAAAGCATGCATAACTCAACCAACCTTGTGTCACTTTATTAGCAGTGGAACTGAGCAAGCACAGGAAGCTAATGGTTGATATTTTGCAAACTCG
Organism: Stenogyne calaminthoides; assembly: GCA_037126765.1. Lineage (NCBI taxonomy): Eukaryota > Viridiplantae > Streptophyta > Magnoliopsida > Lamiales > Lamiaceae > Stenogyne > Stenogyne calaminthoides. The sequence continues at coordinate 7,427,315 of JBBCBC010000031.1, read as the reverse complement.
AAACCTTACACCAATGTTGATCAAATGGTAGATCCAATCAAAACAGTGGTGAATGTTTTGCAATGGAGTCTAAATCTTTCGAGGAAGGGAATAACAACAATGCAAACTGAGTGTAACGTTTAATCAGGTCACTGTGACTCGTAAGGACAAATAAACAAAATAGGTAAGTATATAATAGGAAAAAAGGCGTGCGACAAAGCAGTACAGAGAGTGAATTTACGGTAATTTTCTCAAATCTGATGCATCAACTCTTATTCATACACACACACTTGAAACTTGTTTTAAATTTTATTGATGATCATGAAATATCTAGCAGCAGGAAATATATTAGAGTAGATAGATGTATTATAAACCAAGAAAGATCATTAACTATTCACAATATGTCTATATTACTAAACTCATAACATGTTCCATCTCATAGAACTTTATTTAACACACACGCGCACACATATCATTTTAGTTGACAAATTTACATGGAATTTCATACCTAACAAGAAGAACCAAACAGGAAGCAATTAAGAAAATTCTCAACCCTCCCCCCCCCAACCCCCCCTCCTCCCGTGTTAGCAGCAGTTTATATGGAATAGTATTCTCAACCCAGAAACAAGAATTGACCAACATCCGGAATGCATCATAGACGGCACTCTTCATCAAACCCCACCCCTGCTATGGCTTATCCCCCTATCCCACCTTCTAATTTACCATAATAATTCCATTTCTCCTTTTGCATGGCTTATTTTCATTATTCACAAACAGATCTGACACTTTGAGTTTCTGGAGAAATAGAGAAATGCGAAGAGAGTACCTGGAACCACGAATTCTTCACAGACAAGTTGAGGAACTTCAAAATTGCAGCCTCTTGGGACACTTGGTATGATAAATTATGCAGCCAAGACTGAATTATAGAAGGCCGGAAACTGGTTTAGGGGGTCGAGGATTATAGATGTATTTTTGAATAAAACATGAATTTACAAACTTTTGAAGTAGGACTGTGAGAAATTCTGGAAAGGGAAGTTGTAGTTTGAATAGGAGATTGACTCTGGATCGGACTTGAGATTAGAGATTTACATGGTAAAGAATGGAGGAATAGAAAATATCACTCGAGGCGAAAACGGGATCTAGAATGTGATTTTTTTATTAATATTGCTTGAGGCGTGTTTGCCTGGGGGATAACGAGGGCAGCAGTTGCGGATCCAGGATGAATGCAAGATTACAACACGTGTTTTCAGTCTAGCTACTAGATATCAACATTTACATATTGATATAATTATATACATGCGCACAAATAAATGTAAACAAGAAGGATTAATACACATATTAATATAATTATATCATGTACACACATATATATACATAGAACTCAAAAATCTTGCCCCCACCCCCTAGATCCACAACTGGAGGGCAGGGATGACAATTGTAATGTTATCCCTCATGTAAATACCCAACACCAAATTTGAAATTAAACAATCCCAGTATTACATGAATTTAATCCTTGGTAGCAAACTGTTGATAGTCACCCAAAAAATGTCAACCAAATCCTAGCATGATGTATTCCCCTTATCACATCCCAAATAGCAAATGAGCCTTATTCTATTGGTCAAGAACAAAAAATTCCGTATTCCAAAGGGATTTTTTCATTCACGGAGAAAACATGGATGGATTATAAATGGGATTAATTAGTTAGAGCCTGTCCAAGATTGCAAAAGGGGGAAAGATCCTCCAGTTATGGTACAAATATAGTCATGGTAAATGCTAAATAACAGATTACAGGCTTTAGATTGTACTAGATGAGGAAACTTTTTAAACATTTATAGTGCATAATTTATTTGCATTCATTTGGTTTCTGATGTACCGAATGAATGATCTTGCAACAGCTTGAATATAAAGCTGGAAAAATCAATTTTATTTGGTTAAGTGTACACTAGAATGAGTGTCTTGCGAGTCATCTCAAACAAAAAAAAAGGTGTCAATTTGCAGCTACACTTTCTATTTATAATCATAACAAGTGAACAATTTTATTTTCAGCTCTAGGTTATAGCATTATAGCAACAAAAATTGTCTCTACAACATGCTTAATTGTAAAAAATGAGCAAGCTGCTTCAGGAGCAGTCGATTGGCTAAGTTTGTTACTAAAAGCAAAATAGCATATTTCAGTAAGCATATACTTAATGATACCATAGTAGTTTCAATTCTCAAAACTTGTTAGGCACTTGAGGAGAACAAGGTTAGCAATAACAGTATCTCCAACTGTCCAACATATGGTTTCGATAGCGGCCGTAGGAGGATTCACAAAATAGAACAACACAACACATATCTAGACTGTCTTAACTGTTACGCCCTTAGTGGCCGTAGGAAGATTTGCAGTATAAAACAGCATAACACATATCTAGAGTCTAGACTAGTCTCTAACTATTATGCCCCAATAAGACTAATACATTCCATAATATCTAACATGAAAGCGCATTAACACATAACCATGACTTCAAGATTCTAAAAGAATCCAATGTGAAAATCACAAGCATAGTAAAACCTCAATGATTCCATAATACCAAAATAAAAATATAAACAAAACATTGAAAATGAAATGGAATAAAACACAGGCTAAAAAGAAAGCAGCAGCATTCCCCATATATTTTTGCCAGCAATATGTAAACCTCGCTCAAAAAATAAGCTACAACTAAACCTCTGCATTAATTCATATGGGAAAAGATCAATCTCTTACTACAAGTTAAAGCACATGCCGAATTAGTTGGTAAACAATGGACAGAAAATAAAGCATTAAACACATAGAATTCTCTGATGGACAGGAGAAATATTTAAGACATAGGCCTTTCGTGCTATAACAAAATGCTCATACACCAGAAATTTTACCAGGAACGCCTTATTCGTCAGCCTTCTCTGGGTCATCATCGTTCTTGCTGTCCATTTGCTTTGACTCACGCTGGTTCGAAGCATTCCCAACTGCTCCGGTGACAGATTGCTGATAGAGAACCCCTCCAGCAATAGTGAGGAGCAAACAAACCAAACCAAAAGGAGTAGCATGTTTATCCCAAATACACACATTGATAGCCACAGTCAAAAATTTATTCACCACCCCAGTAACTGTAAATGCAGTTGCAGAGATTGCCTTTCTAGCTGCAAAGCCGAAGAAACTGATAAGCAACCCAAACACACACGATAAGGACACTGCAGAAAACGCAACAGGCTCGAACAGATCCCCTCCGCTGGACGATGCTACGGATGCAAACACATCAGCATACTCGCCAGTTATAACCCAAAACAGGGGAGCCATCAACAACGACAACAGATTATTGTAAAAAACAAACCCCCAAGTGTTCAATCCAAGATTCGTCACCATGTGCTTGATGTAAACCATCTCTGTAGTGATAGTTACCAAATACGCAAAAGCCCACGAATAAGCAGTCAATGAAAACCCATCATCAGTAGCTACATACCCAACTGCACCTGCCAAAATGATCACCAACGCGAGGAACGTCAATTTCGAAGGGCAGGGCTGTTTCCTAAAGGCTGTATCCGCGATGGCAACAAGAAGTGGAGTCAGAGATCTGAAAACTATGAAAGTATCCACATTGGCATGGCGCAGGAGATTCGTATTCGTGAAAATGGCCAAGTAAAAGACAAATGCAGCAGGGAGGAACTTCTTTGCTGTTTCTAGAGTGAATGGATCGTGGTGCAAGAACCCTAATTTCCCAAGAACCCAAACACCCACAGCTGAGGTTAAGTACTGAAGAGCAGTGAGTAAACCTGGGTAATTGAATTTGGTAATGGCGAATTTGTTGATCACAGCGAGTAAGCTGGAACAGAGAGCATACCCGATCACCAAACTTGCGTAGTACTGCTTAGGTGCCTCCAATCGTATCAAAGCCATTAGCGCTGAGTTTTTTTAAATTTTAGTGCGATTTGAGTTGAATCTGAGCCAAATCGAAGGGTTTGATGAGGAATTACAGCAAAGAAATGTGAGGCAAATGAGAATCATCCGTTAACTTAACGATCTCGCAGATTCAGAGCGGTTATAGAGATGGAACCCTAGAAATAGGGTGGGGGGAATTCAACAAGGAGAATTTGTGCGAAAACTAAAAAGAGAAGCTAACATACTAGATGAATTGAGGTTTACTGTTAAATGGAAACCCTAGGATTGAATCAGGGATTGAATTTGTGCAAAAGGACAAGAAAAGTGTGGGGATTGCATTAAATTTTGGAAGAAAAAACAGTGTGTACGAGTGGTGAAAACACAATCAGGAAAAAATTGAATTAGTAAATAAAATGAAGAAAAACAGGAAAAAAACACGTTTTTACAAAATAGATTAAGATGACGATACAACTACATAATTTTTTTAAACACAACAAACACAAACTCAAATTATCATTATCTTTTCTCAAATATAATTATATTATTCATAAATGAACTTAATCTACATTCTGTAAAAACAGAAAACGTAAATGAAGAAAAACATCCACAACTACAAAATTGCGACCGACACAAGAAACATCAAACATGGATTCTGATTGATTGCTGCAGAAAACGTAAATAATACTGCAGAATCCAGATGTGGTTGGTGAAATATATCCAGGGCAAGTATGTGGAAATTCAAATTATTCAATATGTGACTTTCTTTTCTAAATATCTTTTTCGGGATAATTGCACAAAACTTCTTGTTAATTACAAACGTTGCGCAAAAATTAGTAGTATAGTTTAAAATTTTCACATGTAAAAAAATTGTGATATTTGTTTATAATATAAAATTAATATTATTATAATTATAAATTAATATCACAATTTTTATAAACTAATATCAGTAATATTAAATATTATGATCATAGTTTATAAATATAATGATATTGGTTGATAAATATAGTAATATTAATTTATAAATAAAATTGTGTAAATTACTCTGAACAAATTTCATGTAAAACTTACTCTAAAATTTTTAAGATATTCTCTCATTTTTCAAAAAAATGAGTTTGCGTTTTTTTTTTTTATCTCTCCTATCTCATTTTTCCAAATATTTAAGCATTGGGAATGTACAATGAATAGGGATGTAAATAAGTCGAGTCTAGTGGTGTAGTGCTGAGCTTGAAACATGTACAACAAAATTAAATGTAAAACATATTTATAAAACAAAAGTATATATATTCAATAAAATTAATAGGATAATAATAATTATTGTGCAAGTTCGATTAGGAACGCAAGCCTCTTGAGCCGAGTATTTATAAACTTGACTCGAACTCAATAGCTACTTGAGTAGCTAGTCGACTTGACTCGATTATGTTTTAACTGGTTTGCTCTTTTGAGTTGAGCATGACAAGTAGCTCGCGAGTCGGTTTGACTCGCTTACACCCCTAACTATAACGGGCATAACTGGAAAATAACTAAATTAAGGGGCTTAGTTGATGGGTTTGGTAGGGGTGGTAACATATCTAATTACACAATAGTTAATACTGCATTACTGTGTAGTGCAATTGAACATATAGTTGACCCAATTTTTATCTGATCAAACATTAAAAGTCAAAAGTTAAAACTGCATAAATCTCAATTATTTTTTTCTAGCCTAACGGTAAAGGTGACGTGGTAATTTGGTTGAATGTTCAACTCCCTCCCACAGTTCCTCTAAATGGGCTAAAATTCACTTTTTTCTGGCCTTTATTTCTTCTCATCTTTTGGGCCCAAGTCTAATTTTCCGTCATCCTTTATTTCTTCTATTTATTTATTATATTAATTTACTATTTTCATTACACATTATTAGAGGTGCCCAAACGGTTCGAACCGCCGATTCCGGTTCCGAACCGTGTAAAATAGTTTAACGGTTTTGGTTTTGGTTCCAACGGTTTCGGTTCCAACGGTTCCGGTTTCATCCGGTTCCAACGGTTCCGGTTCCGGTTCACGGTTCCGAACCATTTTATTTTTTTTTAATTTTTTATCAAAATACAAATAAAATAAATAAATTGAAGTAAATTTAAAGAAGATGAAGCAAAATCTTATGTTATTAAACATACAAAATTACAAATAACAAACAACTCAAAAAAATTACATTAAACAATAATTTAATACATTACAAAAATTACAATTTACAATTTACAACTTAAAAGTTACAACTTACAAGTAACATGCTAAATTGCTAATGCTACAAATACAAGTGTACAACTTATAATTACAATTAAAAAAATTACAAATAATGAAAAGAGGATAAAAAAAAAGGGCTTGGGCATAATTTTAAATTTTAAACTTAGAAAATTCTAAGTTAGAAACTTAAAATTATGTTGCATACGTATCCGATTAGAATCAAAGCCCACGTAGTTCTCTTACCTTATTTCTTACCTCAAGACTTAAATCTTAAGAAGATTTAAGCTTCACTTTCGTTTTTTCGGTTTGTGTCGATCACACTATCTTTATTTAGAATCCGTTAAGAGCTTCATCTTGTGTTCGATCTTGGCTTTCACCCAATCATCAAGTAAACATTGGTTTTCCAAGTGCTTTCAACTGTCAATCTTGAACGCCTTTCATTCAAGATATGTCCACCCAAGCTAAATGCTCGATTCGACGGCTACGGTTGAAGCGGGACATGCATATACCTCTTTTGCAATCATACTCAACACCCGGATAAGCATCTAACCTCCTCGACCACCACTTTAAAATATCAAAATTTTCTAATTCTCGGTTGATACTCAAAAGAAGGTGTATTTAGAAAATTTTCAATTTCTAAGAAAACATTTGATTGTTCGTTAAGACGTTGTTGATATCGTTCTTTAGAAAAAATTATCTAAACGGAAAATTTACCATAAAGACCACGACCAAGGGATTGAGTACCACCATGTCCACTAGTAGTACTAGTAGCACCACCTAACACTAGTAGAATCACCACTAGTAGGACCAAATTGAATTTTATATTCTCTAAAAACATCCAGAATTGTTTAGATTTTTGGACAACCACAATAAGAGAAGGGGTGTTATCATACGTAATAGGAAATAAAGCATCATAATATATAGAAATTAATTCTTGCACTCCATCTATTCTTACTCTAGGATCAAGTATTTTAGCAATTATAAACACATCGGAATATATAAAAAATATTTCATCCATTTGACTTTCGTTGAACTAATAGCATTATATAATATTTCATTTAGATCACTACAATCTAGAGTAATTGCAACTCTAACACATTGATCTAAAGCAAGAATAGAAGTAGGATAATACGTACCTTAGGATAATTGTGTAGTAGCTTCATTAAAAACTTGCAACATCTCACATAAAGTAGCACATGAATCCCATTGACTAGGAAATAAAGTAATACCACATTGTTCTTGTGCAAAAAAAATTACATAATGCATTTCTATATTCATAAGATGCACTTAACATTTTATAAGTTGAGTTTCCATCTAGTAGCAACATCAAGTGAAAACTTTTTAGGAGTAAGTTTATTAACTACACAAAATTTTTTCCATCTTTTTAAAACTTTTTGATGTCTAACCAAATAACCAAGTGCATGTTTAATAGGAGCAACATGCATTTTTAAAGAAGATAAACCATCTTGAACACACAAATTTAAAATATGACAAAAACATCTTACATGAAAAAATCTACCACCAATTGATGGTTGACAAATTGCAATAAGTTCATCTAAACTAGCCGTATTAGCACTTGCATTATCAAATGAAATTGAAAATATTTTTGTAAGAATGTTGTACTCTTGCAAAACCGTACGAATTTTTAGAGCAATATTAGCGGCCATATGCTCAGTATCAAACTCTCTATATGCAATTAAACATTTTTGAATTGTCCACGTATCATCAATCCAATGACAAGTAATGCCCATATAATTATGCTCTTGAAAATGATCACTCCAAATATCCGAACATATAGAAACTTTTTGAGTTAATCTAGAAAACATGCTAGTCATTTCATCTCTTATTTCTTTAGCCATTTTATCAATTTCACGAGTAATAGAAGACCGTGAAATTTTTTTGGCCGAAGGATTATAAGCCGTAGTAACCCATTTTTCAAAACGAAGATCATTTGCAAAACGAAAAGGAAGATGTTTAGAACAAATAAGTTTAGTTAATTCTCTTCTAGCAACCTTAACATTATATCTAAATAAACTAGTAGGATTACTTACTTCACTACCTTCAGAAGACGCCGTGAATCCACGTAGTTGCGTTTGAGATGTAGTCATTCACAAGACTTCTTTATGTTTTGCCAACAAGTGTTTTTTAAATGTTCCATATCCACCACCTTTCTCAAAATGATAAACACTAGTGCAATAGTTACAATAAACTTTAAATATATTTACCTCATCGGTTGCCACTTTTTTGAAGTGAATGGTGAATATTTCGGATGCAAGAACTCTACATTTTCTTTCTCCTCCTTGAGGTGGAATGGCCTCCTCCTCCTCCACATTTTCTTCGTTTCCATGAGGACCATGTCCATGACCATGAGTACTTTATTGAGTACCACCACGAGGTTGTTGAAATTCTTCATTTGAAAAAGTGGCATCCATGATTAGGGACCAAGACTCGCTTCTATTTCCTCCACACTCCATGGAATATTGAATTGTGCAGTAGGAGGAGGAGGAGGTGGAAAATCGGAAGTCATCTGACTCTTTCCTTTTCCTCCTCTAGAAGATGATGATCCTCCTCTTCTTGACATTTTATTTTATGTAATATAAAACATAAAGTAAAGTAAAGTGTATATAATATAAACTATATATTATAATGTATAAAATATATCAATATAGATAATATATGAAGTATGAAGTATGAACTATAATGAAGCTTATAAAGTTAGAACTTAGAACAAGATAATTAGAGAGATGGAGAAGAATTGATCAATTTGGATCAAGTTGGTGCAAGAAAATGAATACAAATGAGGGGTATTTATAGAGTTTGGGAAAATAAAAAATAAAAACAAAAAAAAACGGTAACTTTCATATTGAAATTCGACCATTTGATCAAAAAACGGTAACATTTGACTCAATCTCAACCATTGATTAAAAAAAAAAATAGGCGAGAACCGGCAGTTCACGGTTCGAACCATGAAACCGCATGGGTTCAACGGTCGTTTTAGGTTGGCCGAACACGATTCGAACCGTGGAACCGTGATTACGATTTTCAGATAGTAGGAACCGGAACCGAACCGTGTAATACACGATTTCGGTTCCGATTCGTCACGGTTCCGGTTCTGGTTCCTTTGGGCAACTCTACACATTATTATCATGTGTTTCATTTTCCTTTTCAATTTTTTTAACTCCATGAATATTACTCCCTCCATCCTGATTTTGATTATCCATTTTTCATAAATAATCTTCTTAATTTTGTTTATTCATTTCCAAATAAGGCAATAAAGCAACATTCAATACTATTTAATACTATTATTTATCTCCACCAAACCCACTTTACACCATTTAATATTATTATCTCCCACGTTTTTTATAATCTCCGTGCCTACAATAAATGGTTTGAGAGAGGGTGTATTAGTTATTTTGGCTACATGAAATCGGAGTATCACAGGCACGGAGAGAAGCAATTACCTGCTTGTATGAAGGACCCAAGCGACGACGTACAATAAATTAGGGGATCCTTGTCTTTTGGTGGTGCGCCGAGAATAGATAGTTCATTGACGGTTTTTTCTTTTTTTTTTTACGGTTGCTATGATTTTTTTAAGAAACTTGGCAACTAGAAATGTCCTCGAGTGAGTGATGATGATGGATTATGTGAGACTAAGCGCTTTGAGAAGACTCAATAAAGACGCGGCCAAGCGTCATAAGCACTGGTGCCCGTCCCAATCAATGGGATTACTGGTTCAGTGACCGATGCGATTAAAGTATGAAGAATTAATTGATCTATGAACCTTGTTTTTAATTCATGACATTTGAACCTATTCAGGATATAATACGGGTTAAGTTTAGTGGGTAAAAAAATATGTTAAAAATGAATGAAATGAGTCAAATAATCCAAATTCAGCATAAACTTAATTCATGATAGATCAACTCTTATCTTATTTATTTATTGATTCAGATGCCTATTTCATTCCCTCTTTAGTTATTCCTATTATTTGTTTAAAAAATATAAAGTAATTTATTTATCAACAATGCAAAAAAGGCAAAGCATCAAAACAAAACCAACTGCTATAAATTAAAAAAAAAAAATCTCAATATAACTAGACGGATGATAAAAGTAAAAAGAAAAATAAAGTTTACATTGTTCATGCCCTTATTAAATTTATATATTCAAAACAATTACACTTTATTGTGTATTTGTAGTTCTAATTAAAGGAGTGGCTTTTTTTATTTTTTTCCCCCATCATCCTACCACCAGTTCTTCCATGGATGATGGATCTATTCCTCCGTCATGTAAATTTATAAGTAACTGTTCGGTGAAATTTGTTCATAAGTTTGAAATTTATACTATTTCATTTACGTATTAACATCACTACACTTATCAACTGACTATTGCACATATAAATTAAGATCATATTATTAAATGTTATTGATATTGATTTATAAGAGTAGTTATACCAGTTTATAAGTGTAGCAATATCAGTTTCATAATATAAACAAGTTTCGCTGAAGAGTTTGTATATATTTATTGAGAAATAATATTTATGTCAAACTGGAAAGAATTAAAGAAAATCAATCAAATAAAATCAAATTTGACGAATTCGGCAATGGTCAATCAAAAGGCGCCACGTGGCATCTTGATAAGGGAAAATTTTCACTTTCTCCCCTATAAATATGGGTTTTTATTCATTTCATTAAATTCTAACTACAATGAGAAGATCATTTGGGACTTCATAATTTTCTACAAATGTTCTTGAATATTAAAAGTGTTCTCCATGAAAATTATCCAGAAATGACATTCGATTTGAGATGAAGGTGCAGAACTCCTTCGATTGATGTTTCCTTTCGAATGTGTTCTTGAAGATTCCAAGGAGATTTGACGGCATTCTTCACAGAATATTGAAGATTTAAAGACATTGTTCATCACATTCGAAAGTGTTTATCCCTAAAGTCTTCAAAAGTACTATTAACAAAAAAATAAGGCGTCTAGTCCTTTGTTAACGTTATAAAACCTCATATTCAAGCCTGGACAAGATCAAAGATGAAGATTTTGCTCACATATCATCCAAGTCAAAGGCAAACTTGAAGAGATGAATTGGGGAAATTCAATTAGAGAGTGCAATCCACGATTTTCTATATTTTAATTCGAAGAAATTAAAGTTGCAATTCATTTTCATATTTTTTACATTTAATTCACGAAACTTGATGTTATATTGGGTTCCATTTAATTTTCATTTTTATATATTTCTTATTACGTGACTTTCTATTCACAAAATTCACACACAAAAAAGTATACCTATTCATTCTTATTATTTGTCACATGATCACATCTTAACAAGTTGAGAAATAAATAACTTATATGTCTTTTCTTTATTCAAATGTATCATATAAAATGTTGTTTGTTTTATTAGATAATTTTGTTTTATTTTTTAGTAGTCAAAATATACATTGGATAAACTTCATCATCATTACAATCCACAAACCACACGAAAGAGATAAACCATACTGAAGGTTTATTGATTAGACTCTAGTTTAATATTCTAGTGAAAATTAAACAGAAAACATGATGTACAAAACTTTCAAATACTTCAACGTTGATTTGAATTATGAAAGTCACTACTTATACAAACACCAAACACTTGATTTTAATGAAAAAACACTCCATGTATGAAATCACATGTCACAAAATAAGAAAATAAGTATCAAGAAGCTTAACAAACACAATTATCATCTCTTTTAAGATGTCAAAACTTCATAGTTTGCTGGATTTAAACCTACACATTACTCGATAATTGTATGCAACACTCGTTGCAATGATTTTCATGCTTCTTTTTAGAAGTTCGTACTCTTTTTACCATCGAACTCAGTGTTGCATAGAATTATCCAAAATGTCTCTAACCTTTTACATTAAACCAATATCCAACATGACAAGGTTACACCACCTTGCCTCGTGAATCGTGATACGATATTCATAATTAAAAGAAACTATACTAATTTCATAACTGGTATGACAGAAAACAAGACAGTGTTTATCAATGCAAATGACTAAATCTCAAAATCATCGTCTGCTATGAAATCGTGAGGCGGTAGCTGTGGATCCATAGTGTTACCTCCATATGTCCATGTTGGTTGCTCGATATATAAACTTTCTGAAGAACCACTCTTCCCAAAACCGTTGTCAAGTGTCACATTTAACTCATGCATCTCTTTTTCAACTTCAAAAGCATGAGGCAATGAAATTGTTGAATGATAATTATTCATCTGCATATCTTGTTGCCCTGTTGAAAGGGTCATACAAGTTACAAACACAAACAAATTATCAAACAAATCATTTAATTCTATTATTCAATTACCTTGACCACCATGGAAACTTTCGTTATGGGAACTAATATTAGGACCGACCCTACAATCTTCCCAGTTGCTCAAATTTCTATAAGCATGTTGCTTTATATCTTCCACCATCATCTGAAAACAGAACATGAAGCTAGATGAGTTTCATCAGATGATTACCTAGTATAAAATTTGGAAAAAAAATCAAGATGAGTAAGATCTCAACCGTTTGATGACTGTCGAGATGATCAACAAAATGAAAATTGAGTCCATCAAAGGTCACTCTTACAACCTTGTAGATTGAGTTGAATACCAACCCTAGCCCTTGAGGAGTCGTATAATTGTATGTCTTGTCATCTAAAGGGCATGTCATAGCATGTTTGATGATTGCTTCCCATTTTTTGTTTGAAACTTTAGGAAGTGCCTACATATTGAGGACATCTTAGTAGACACCACAACAAGTTTGTCAAATTAAGACATCTAATTAGTATCTTACAGCGCGTAGTAAGGTCTCGTTCATAACATATGCCCTCAAGAAATCTCGAACACAGAAAACACCAAAGTCAGTTAGGCGTTTATGAGACTTGCCATCTTTAGCTATTTTTTCCAGTCGCCATACTTCATCATCCAACAATGGTGGGTGGTGTTTCTGGTAAACTGACAAGTAAAAAATGTATCACGTATTATTAGTAAAAAAAAAAATTGTATACACTAGTTGCACCATGCAAGTCATGTGTATTTTAAAAAGATATTAGTTGTTTTACTAACCATATTAGTTGTGTATAGAAATGTTACTCAAGTCTTTATATAGGGTTGAAAAGGAATGTCATCAAGAAGAAATACGTACTCTCTCCACGTTGATCCATTACTCTGAAAGCATTGCTCACACCTTCTCTTATGCTCATTCTATCAAAATTAGAATGAAGCTTAACTCCCAATCGAAACTTGCCACTTCTAGTCCAACTCGAGTTATCTGTGAAAGTAACATCACATATACAACCTATTCCATCCTGCAATGTTACCATGGTCTCTCCACTTAGTAGAGGCCTTTTATCTTGTCTCTTGTGCACAACTTTGGCATCAAAGTCGTCCTTTGACCAATCTTCGGGAACAAAATCACCCTTCAGCCCCACGATCTCCACCTTTGTTGAAGAATAGGGACCACAAGTTACTAATTTTTTAGAAACAGAGTCGTACAAGCCAAACTTCACAGGACTTCCATCATCAGACACAATCCTATTGCCCGTATAACCGACGAGGGGCAACTTGTTTTGAAATTGCAATTGCAAACACCTTGATCCCAAATTACCAACTTCATCATCGGATGCTCTATACCAAAAACAAATGGTAATTCTATTTTTTAAACTAATTAATAACCCATGTATGTAGTAGTATATATACAAATATATATACAATATCAAAGTCGATCAAGACATACGGACCTTAGATGGAGGTCGAATGCACGCTCAACCTCTTCCTTCACCTATTAAACAAATTTTGTAAAAGAAAGGAAATTAAAGATAATGACATGACATGAAATACTATAATGGCACATCAAGTAGGTTACGATGAAAATAAATTTAGTACCGGTATTAACATGTCAAAAGTACAATTTAATATAAATAAAATCCAAAAAATATAAATAAATTAAGAAAAATCAAGAAACCCTGTTATCATGGAGCTAACGATTTTCGAGTTCTCAAACCAAGCTTGTCATGCAAGCCGAAATCCAAACCCATCATCACCAGCAAACCTGATACTGATACTTCATACCATAATAAGTGAATCGGGATAAATTTATTTTCGAAAAGCTAGCTCAAAATTTGAGGATATCAAAATATATATAAATAAAAACTAGATACACGTTTCACAAGTATTGTATATTATCTATGAGGACAAATATGAAATATCAACTCCCAACAAATTCAAACGGTAAATACAACACACACAAAAAAGGAAAAAGCAAAAGAAAAAGAAAAAATTGCCATACCAATTTTCGGATCATGTGTTCGAATCTGGGCATATGGTCTTCCAGAGTCCGAGCACTGAACATGCTGCACATGACCAAATCCATAGATTTTATTTAAATAAAACCAAGAAAAAAACATGTAATTGCAAATTAAAATCAATTAATTAGTATATAAAGTTAAATTACGACGAAAATAAATGTGGGCGTTTATTAGGATTTGGAGGTTGACGATCTTCTTCACCCCCATCCCCAACCTGTCGTTTCATTACAAAATGAGAAAAAATAACCAAATTATTTTTTCAAAGTGAATAAAATTATTTTTTTGGTGTACGAAAATGGAGAAGAATGTGTAAAGGAAGCAATCAAATAAATTGCCTTAAATAGGTATTGCAAGTTGCTGTTACAGGAAACTACCTAAGAAGCTACATTTAATGATTAAATTAATATGGGCTGGTCATAGAAAGTCATGCCCATTTTTACTCAGAATTTACAACGGAATTTTCCAACTATATTTCATTAATTTAAGTATTTCAGCATTTAGCGACAAATCCTAGTCCCCATCTTCTAATTAATGATTATTTTACTTGGATTATGTTTTTGGTATCATCGGAAATTAAAATACTTATATTCTTGTTTAGATTTAGACTAACCAGAGAATGATGCAGTACCTATTAGGACCACGGAAAAAGTACACGAAATACCTTAATTTAATTTAATAAAATTTGTCATTTAAAAGAAGATTTTAATTTGAAAGGAATAGGAGGATCTGTCTGGCCATATCCAAAGAGTATATAATTGAAAAACAGATACTCCTGTAATTTATGAGGATTATGAAAAACAAATTTTATCAATTTAAAACATAAAAGATTAATAAAAGAATAGATCTTATGTACCCAGTGCACCTGGTGTATACAAAAATTAGTTTTAATAAAACTATCGATTCAAAACATAAAAATAAGAATTATCAATTTTATAATTCACACATTTTAATTAAGACTATATTTAACATTTTATGATTCCTAGTTATAAATTAATATCACAAAGAAAATGATATATTAATTTCACACAAACAGGATTTTCTTTTTTTTTTGGATAGTTTTCTATCTTTTAAACCCTTTTAGTTTTTAAAATTAATATGTTATTTTTATCTTTTAGGTCTCATATTGATAGTTTTATTATCAATTTCAACCCTGAATTGACATTATTCATGTGAGAAAAAATTCAACAAATTGTAGCCATGTAAGCAATTTTAGATCACTTATTTTAATTTGATGTTTCATTTTTTATTTTATTATTTTTAATATATGATACTTGTCAATAATTATGATTTGTGATGTTATTTAGTGTATATCATGTATTTTAGGCAGGGAAACACAAATAAAATAGTAAAACAGGAGAATCGAACCGATGTAAGAGGGCAGTCTCAAAAGTTTTGAGGACAAATCTTTGACGCATGTTAACAGTAATATTCTGATGAATTTGATCTCAATTTAAGTTTTGCACTTTTTAATTCCCGTGCGTAGATCATATTTATTGTAATAACTTTAGTAATGTACATACAAGTAGGGGTGAGCAGAATATGGTAAAAACCGAAAAATCGAAAACCGAACGAAAATATAAATTCGATTCGGTTAAATTGATTTTCGGTTCGGGATTGGTTTTGCATTTTAAAAAAATTGGTGTTCGATTTCGGTTCGGTTTTTTCGGTAAATATATCGAACCGAACCGAAATATTTACTTAATATATATATATATATTATAATATATATATATATATAATTATATATATTCGAATTTTTGTGTTATTAAATGACTTAATTCAATAATGTTAAAATTTTGGTTTTTAGGTTTTAAGCGAAACCGAAAAAAAAAAATTGATTCGGTTTCAATCGGTTTTAGGCTTAAATGGTTCGGTTTCGGTGTATTATGGTGTAAAATTCGGTTAATTCGATTCGGTTAATTTGGTTCGGTTCGGTTCGATTCTGTTTTTTTTTTTACCGAATGCTCACCCCTAGATACAAGTACTAAATGTAAATTAAGTAGATTGTGAAATTAATCATATAAAAACAATAAACCGAGTATTTGGGAATCACGCTGCATTGCAGTTACCAAATTATAGAGAGCGCGTAAAGTCCAAAAATGCACATCGGACGGAAAAACACTCTAATTGAAGTTGACACCAAAAGCGCGGTGGCATATACACGATTACACATCGGACAGAAATAGACTTGATTGCGACTTTTGGTGCAAAATCATTTTTTCTTTTTAGTTTCGACTCCATGCATCATGCATGATGCATTATTATTAGAATTCGATAATCAATTCTAAAAACTTGTGAAATTGAGTTCACAATTAACTCTAATTTTTAATATTACTATCATATAAAAAAACTATTAATATTATAAATAAAATCTATCACTATTATATATTATAATATTAATAATGATAATTTTTTATATAACAGTGATGGAGTTTATTGTAGACCTAGTTCACATGAGTATAATTTTAAAGTATACTTCATCCGTCCTAATTTAGATTGGTCACTTTCTATAAATAGATGTCCTAATTTAAATTATTTATTTCTTAAAAAGAGAATAAAGTAACTTTCTTTACAAAACAATATCTCTTACAAGCAAAACTTGTTTACATTGCATGTCACTATACTACACACACTAAATCCACTTTACATCATTTAATACTAATAAACAACACTTTTTTTTAAAGTTGAATTGACATTCACACCCCTCCACCAAACTCACAATACATCATTTAATATTATTATTTCTCACTTTTCTTAAATTCCAAATCTATAGTACATGGATAATCAAAATAAGGACGGAGAGAGTATATAATTGCACGAAGCTCTGGTGCGTTCAAGATCTATCATTGTTATGCATAATACTAATAGTGATAATTTGTATGTATAATAGTTATATAGTTTATTGACCTGGTTCATAGATGTATTACTCTTATCATTATATATAATTGCACGGAGCTCTGATGCGTACAAGATCTTGTCTATTATTATTATTATTATTAGAAGTTTAGAATTATAATTATTAACTAGCACGTAACTCTGTATTACGCGGGATTTAAAATAATTTTTTTATTAATTTTAACTAAAATATTTAAATATTTAATTTAATTACATGTATAATTTTTATATTTTTATATTATTTATGTATATTTTCATTAATTTCTTAATCTAAATTACTTATTCTCATTAAAATTAGATGTCATACATTATTATCTTATACATACCCCTAATGATTATTTTTCATGGTTATTAAAATTTTTAATTTTTTAATAAATATATTGTGTGAATAATTTTTTTCAGTCAATATTTATTGTTATAAATATTTAATTATAAAAAATTAAGGTTAATGTTGGCATAAGAAAATTTAAATGATAAATGAAAATTAATTATTATGGGTATATATGATATAATGAGCGAAGAAAATATCAGAACGATATTTATTATATAAATATTCTAAAATACATTAAGAAGAATGGGAGTGAGTAATTTAGAATAAGAAATGAATGAAAATATGCATATATAATATTAGAAAAAAATTACATCTATAATTGAATTAATCAAAATAATTAAATACTTGAAGTATTTAATTTAAAATTGAATAAAATAAAAATTATTTTCAATCTCTTGCAGACGTAGTATGTCGGATTACATGCTAGTGATATTTAAAAAGAATAAGAGGGAGTATAAATTTATAAATTATGGAGTATGTATTTAATATAAATTAATATATATGGTTTGAAGATGAAATATTTTAAATTTAACAACCAAATAAATAAGGGATGATTCATAATTAATATATAAGTGATAAATGAAAGATAAACATTAAAATTAAACAATGAATGATTGAAATTAAAAAATTAAAAAACTAATAATAATATTATATTTTATAAATAACTTTTCACAAAAATACAGAGATTTGAAATAAAGCCACCATATAAATTGGGGGTCATTCGCCTTTGAGATTAGTACTCTCTTCTCATTTTATTTGTTATTTTAAGAGAAGAGTGTTTGTTGTAAAATAATTGTAATTTTGCATTAATAAAAGAATTAAATGTCGTATTTTAATTTTATTCTTATATTAGTAATTCTCCTGTGCGATGCGCGAATTTGAATATTATTGATTTTTATATGTTGTAATAAGATGAATTGTAATAAAAGTTAAAATTAATTTTTTTTATTTACATACTCATTAATCTATATTAAATTCTTTCACTACTAATTTTCAGTAATATATAGAAATTATATATATATATATATATGGTGATGATTATTTAATTAATCATATGACTTTTAATTATATACTAAATTCACCATAAATACTAAATGTATAAAATGATAGTACTAAAATTCAACAAAAAACTTATATAATCTAAAACAAAATTATTTAGATTCAACTTATACAATTAAAATAAATAAACACTTTAAATATAATAAAATAAATATTTTAGATGTAATTTTTTTTTTTTATATATGTAAAATATATGTGAATTTTAAAATCTTTAAAAGACAATTAACTTGCTAGGTAGTGTGTTAAAAATAAATTTAAAATAAAATTATTATTGAAATATGAAATTAGTAGTGCAAAATAAAAAATAAATATTAAATTGGTAAACTTAAACCATTCTCTTTAATGGAGAGTAAGACTCACTATTGCACCATATATTAAATAGACTTTACTTGTTTCAATAAATATCATTTTTTCTCTCTCCTTACTTCTACTTTTATATATAAAGATTTACTTTTGTGATAATGAAAAACGATCTTACCATTGTTTTTATATTCGGATCGCGGCGAAATCGAACTGGACAATGATTGTCGGTCCAACTGTTCAAATACTCTATATCTATTATCTTTTAATATTCTCTACGATACATTAAAAATATACTCTTCTTAAAAATTTTAAATTATAATTTATAAATTTAATGTTATCAAATTAAGCAAGGACGTGATCTCGACGAAAAGGAAAACATTGGAAAATCAATCTATTTCGGATTGGTTTTCTAACCCATGGTCGTGTCTTAAGTGAAACTTTTTGCTGAATGGGAGTCGAATTGGTTTGGTGATTAAATTGTAATATCGTTTTAAATTATCTAAATGAGTTGGAACACCCCTATACTTGAAGTTGATTTATAAACATTCATTTGTTTGATAAAAATCAATCATCTTTTATTATTCCATTCCATTCCATTCTATTTCTTACTAATTAATAGCTCCAACCAATGTCACGTTCAATGAATAACTGAGATTTGAGTGATACGACGATATTCTTCTATGGTTCTACCTAGTTTTTGTGAGGAAATGTACGTTTGTTGATTTTTGGTCAATATATTGTTCATAATTGTCTTTTATCAACTTATGTGGAAATGTCGTGGTGATGACTTTGATGGACTCAAAAAATAAATTCAATGATTTAACGTGCAGGGCATATATTATTATATATAGACTTTTTGGTCAATAAATATAACTTCCCTTTTGATGCTTTATTGATATAGTCAAATTAATTTAACTAGAGAAACAAAATATAATTAAGTGTCCATCGAATAATTGCTTCAAGAGTAGCTGAATAGGACACTACAAATTACAATATTCACATGAAGTTATTTAATTGATTAATTTAATTCATTAGTAAGTTAAATAATTGGAATATGCTTTTTAGTAGGTGACATTAAATATTAGAAAAATTAAAGCACGCAACCTTTAGATTTGTCGATTGTGACATGCAACGGGTTGTCTTTTCAGTTTTCTTTAGTTACAACCCTTATAATGATTTAAAAATAATTAAACATGATTCTGAATTTCATTTGATAGCTGCGGGCCCTTTCGATGTCGCCATGCATTACCAAGAAAATACTATTGTAACTTCTAATTATGGGTATGGTCTACGTGGCAGAAACATATTTGGGTTTTTTTAATTTTTTTGTAAATTTTTTTGACAGGCATTTTGGGAGTTTATAATACAATATACTATACCATAAATTCATCTAGATACATAATTGTATATTAATTTTGTGTACGAACCATGTAATATAAGATGGGTGGATTTTAAAAACACAAATCATAAAAGAGCCATATTAGAAATTCTATTTTATTATTTTATTGCATAATAGCTTGTGAAAAACAAGGAAAGGCTTATGTAAACCAATTGTATGCAATTGATATATTGTATTTTGTGTGCTTTTTAAACATTATTAGTGGTTTCACAAAAAATAAAATATAAAAATTACTGCCACCGTACCCATAAATTAATACCATTATATACTTATAAATTGAAGTCATAACATTAATTGCTACAAGTATTAATTTATAAGAATAGTGGTATCAATTTTTTAGTATAATTGTATAAATTGCATTCTATGAACAAGTTTTATTGGAGAGTTTATGAATTTTTTTTTAAAAAAAAAATTGATATACTATGCATTGAAATTGAGCTCGATTTTTTTTTTTTTTTTGAAAAAGGAAAATAACTTTGTTGTCAATTTCATATGTCAACATTTTCAATTTTATCATTGTCAAGTATATACACACACACAAGGCTTCCCACTCCACACCAAAATAATCATATTTAAGTTTTGAGTAGGTCTTTTGTGAAACTTGTTCCTCAAAAAACTAGTTCCACATTTATAGTGCATGATTTTTTAATTATCACGATTAATATTCTTTTATAATATAAGTCATATTTTTTAGTTTCATTATTAATATCATGTTGTAATATGAGTCACACCCTTCAATGTTATGAGTAACATCTATATAATAAAAATGCATTATCTTTCGGTTATCACAATTAATACTCTTTAATAATATAAGTCATACTCCTTAATCATTTTTACAAATTCTGATGTGAAACATGTTCACCCTTTACTTTAAATTTACCGTGATCAATAAAATATTGTTAATTGTGCTTGAAGTTTGGACTTTTACTTATAAACTTTCGGTATGCTTTTATTTTCTGAGTTAAGAAATAATTATTGTAAAATAAAAAGATTGTATTTTTAAAAATTAAATAAAGGCATTTTAACTAATTTGACACCTCTAATAAAAATTGACTATATTTTGGAACAAATGAAAATATGATTTTTTTTTTTAATATCTTATGTGAAATCGAATTTTCTGTAAGACCGTCTCCTGGAATGAGCCCGTTTCTTATTTACACCAAATTTTGACCTCACAAATGCAGGGCAGCGGCCCACCTACAGAGGTAACACAACAAATACGGCCCAAACTTTCTTTCGTCACTAAATAAATTTATTACCCAAGTGTTAGATAAAATTGCGCTAAAAAAAAAAATTAGAGAAAGTAATATAAAAAAATTAATTTTACACTACTTTATACGTTTTAACTTTTAAATGAGAGGAAACACTTCATTGTATTAGAGCTTTTGGGTGACACACATATCTTGAGTTTGAATCTCGTTGAAAGCAACTTCATCCATATTAAATTTTTTATTGATAAGTCTTCTCTTAATGATGAAACAAGAAAATTTAGTACGCGACGGAGAGATGTTAGAAAAAATAATATAATTTAATTTTACAACAACTCTCTGTAATTCTTTTAGATGAGTTTAAATTCTTTCACTAAGTGTATATAATTTCACCTTTTTACATTTAAAAGAAATTCATTTTTTGAGAAGTTTTACATTTTTAATTATTGTCTCCTAGTAAATATTCTCGCCAGCCCCTCATATTAATCGAAAAAAATATTAAGTGATGGTATTTAAAGTGAAAAGTGATAAAAGTGTTGGGAAGTAAACAAGCAATTATGGAGAAAATAATAGAACTAGGAATTTAGAGACAAATAATTTATGGAAAAATCGGGAATGAGCAGGGGGCACTACCAAGCCGGAGATTCACTATTTTTTTGTTATTTTCGCATACAAAAGAGGCAAATACAATGAGTCAAGGTATTTAAACAAAGATATGGCCCTAATTTGCGGTTAAATCGACCACGGGCCTTGGTCGAGCTGAATCACGACGCCGGCGCCTAATCGACTACTGAAATCGAGGTGCTCGATCGGAGATTCACTATTTTCCGTGTGTTATTTTCAGCTCCAACAATCCCAACAAAAGAGACCCACTCCAATAACTTGTCTCCCCCTGTTCCAACGGTTTCTCTATTAGTAGTAATAAGCCTTAGGGCCTTATGCTCGATTTCAAAGGCCGGTTGAAGTCATGCATAACTTCAACTTCTCTAAGGTCACAACCTTAGTCAACATGTCGGCAGGATTCTCACTTCCGGATCTTCATCGGGTTGTAAGCTCTTGTTCTCAATGAGGTAACGAATATAATGATACCTCAACTTTCGATGTGCTTAGATCCTAGAGTGAAAAGTCGAATTCTTCGCCAAGTGAATAGCACCGGCGTCACTATCTGTAATACTATCATTTTGCTCCTTCCCCAACTCACACGGCAGATTACGAACCAAACCATTTCTTTACTAGCCTCGATGATATTTAGCGTGCTTTTGCTGCAATTAGTTTGAGCTCACGATCTTTTGCAACTTAGAAGCCCAAGATATTGTTGTACCACCAAAAGTAAACACATACCTCAGAAGTGCTCCTCCTTTTGTCGAGATCATTTGATGCAATCTGCATCAACATATCCTACGCCAACCCAACGCTTTTGCCCTCAAAGCACAAAGCTTGTTCAAGAGTACCTCTCAAGTATCTAAGGATCCACTTCATTGCCTCCCAATCTTCTTACGGATTGCCCATAAACCGCTAACAACTCCCACCGCTTGTGTGTAATCGGTCTTGTACACACCATTGCATACATCAAACTTCCAATTCTTTCAAGCATACGGAGTGTTTTGCATGGAGGTCGCTCCTCTTCATTACTAGGTGAGTCCTTGTTGGATTCGACTTCCCAACGGGACCGAACTAACTTTGCATCTTCCATACTAAATATCTCCAAGACTTTTCTTTATGTATTACTGTGAAAGATACAACTTTTCCGCCACCTTGTCACGATCGATTCAAGATACCCAAAATTTGCTTGGCCTCTCCAAGGTCCTTCATAGCAAACCTTTCGGACAATTTTTCCTTCAACTTGCTCACCTCCAGAAAGCACTAGAGACCTTATCAACATGTCATCAACATATAATAGCAAAATGATATAACCATCATCATACCTCTTGAAGTAACAACAATGGTCGACCCTCACACCTATTGATCTTAATCTCGTGCATGAACCCATCAAACTTCTTGTAATTTGTAATGGAGCTTGTTTTGAGACCATACAAGCTCTTCTTCAACTTGCAAACTAACTCACTACTCCCCTTAGACAAGTATCCCTCAGGTTTGCTTCATGTAGATGTCCTCATCTAAATCACCATGAAGAAAGGCGGTTTTTAAATCCATCTGTTCTAACACCAAATTTTTGCCCACTGAACTCGGAACCAATCGAATGGTAGTTAGCTTCACCTGGAGTAAAAACATCAGTATAGTCAATACCACGTTTCTGCTGAAACCCCTTCACAACCAATCTTGCCTTGTAGCGTTTGCTTCCATCAGCCTCCTCTTTTATTCTGTAAACCCACTTGTTATGCAGTACTTTCTTGCCCTTAGGAAGCTCAACAAGCTCCCAAGTTCCGTTGGTCATCAATGAATTCATCTCATCATCCATTGCAAGTTTCCACTTGTCCACTATTTCACTACGTGTTGCAAGTTCACCACCATCGATTAACAATAGATAACGGAGGGAGGGTGAATACCTATCAGGAGATCTTCGATCCCTCGTGGATCTCCGCAGCGGAATTGTTGGTGGTGGTGTACTTGGTTCTTCCTCAACAATCACCTGATCATCTAGAACCCCTTTACTCCAACCCGAGTTCGAAATGTCTAACTCCACAACCTGAGACTCAGAACAACCTTCTTTGGATTTCCCCAACCTGTCTTTGTACATCACCTGTTCATTAAATATGACATTTCGACTACGAATCACCTTTCGGTTTTCCTCATCCCAAAATCGATAGCCAAATTCATCACCGTCATATCCAACAAACGTACACTTAACAAATTTTGCATCCAACTTACTTCTACTCATAGAATCAACATGAACATATGCAACACACCCAAATACTCGAAGAAAAGATGATTTACCTCCTTTCCCGGCCGGGCCTAACGGTATGCCATTTTCCAAAGGAGTTGAGGGTCCTCTGTTTATCAAGTAAGTTGTCGTGTTAACTGCCTCTGCCCAAAACGTCTTTGGCAACCCACACTTCAATCTCATGCTTCTAGCACGTTCACATAGGATCCTGTTCATACGCTCTGCCACGTCATTCTGCTATGGGGGTTCCTCTCACGGTTTTCTCCATTCGGATTCCATTCGCCTCACAGAATCCTTTGAACTCACGGAGCTCGTACTCTCCACCATTATCGGATCTCAAACACTTCACCTTGAGACCCGTTTCAGTTTCTACAAGAGCCTTCCATTTCCTGAAAGCATTAAAGACATCAAACTTATTTTTCAAGAAATAAACCCATATCTTCCTCGTAGAGTCGTCAATGAAAGTCATGTAATATGATGCTCCACCAAGGGATGTCACTTGTACTGGACCCTACAAATCACTGTGAACTAACTCCAAACACGCTTCTTCAAAGCCTTGCCTCGAAAAAAAAACCTTGATCCTCACACAAACCAATGTCAACGTCTTGAGGTCCGGCGGTTTACCCTTCGAGCACATAACTTTCATCCCCTTTTTCACTCATTGGCCTAGCGACAATGCCACAAATTTGCATTCCCTTTTTCACTTGCAAGAGCAATGCTATCCTTTGTTTATGTATATACAACGTCCCTCTTTATTTCCCGTGCCACTACCATGACACCTTTGGATATCTTCCACGAGTTACACCCAAAGGTCACCTTGTAGCCCTTGTCATCAAGTTGCCCAACCGAAATCAAATTCCTCTTTAAACCAGAATACGTCTCACATCTTTCAATTGTAACCACGGTCCATTTGGTGTCTTAATCCAACATTCCCCTTCCCTTTGATTTCAAGGCTCATCATCACTAGATAAACCTTCCCAAAGTTCGGGAAGTGTATTTTTTCCATTATGGCGGCATTCTTTGCATCTAATGAAACGATACTCGAATCTAACATCCACGGGTCCAATGGATTTCCTTACACTCGTAATCAATCAGTCCTCATCAAGGCAGCGTTGGTTGAGTTGTTATTCTTCTTTGGTTCATTCCTTTGTGCCTTGCACTCACTTTTGTAATGACCAAAATGACATTTATAACATCAACTTTACTCTTATCCTTCTTGGGCTTATCTGACTTTGATCTACCCCGATTTGGCTTCCCTGGATTATTTGCCTCAACTCAAAGTAGATGGCCACACCTAACTCCTTCTGCGAATTTCTTCGCTCATGATTAGATCTCTCACCTCATGACTTTTTTTCTTTGAAGCACTAAAATCTTCCGCCCCTCCAACTCTCGGTAAAGAAACAATGAAATTAGGGCTTGAATCTCGTCATTAAAATCAATCTTAACCGAACTCAATTGGGCTATGATCATATTGAACTCGTTGAGATGGTTGGCTACCACAATATCCTCCGCCATCCTCAGGTTGAATAACCTCCGCATCAGATGAACCTTGCTCGTTGCAGACGGTTTTTCATACATCTCCGTCAAAATCTCAAGCATCTCCTTTGTGGTTTTTGCTTTCACCGTATGTAGGGCGACGTTCCTGGATAACGACAAACGAACCACACTCATCGCCTTTCTATCCAGCAACTTCCACTCGTCGTCCTTCATACCTTCAGGTTTAGAGCTTAAAGGTTGATACAGATCTTTACCGTACAAGTAATCCTCGATCTGCAACTTTCAGAATCCAAAATCCGTTCCATCAAACTTCTCAACAGGCAATTTTCCTTCAGCCTTTCATAATTGCTTTCCACAGTTCCCTTTAACCCGATGCTCTTGATACTAGTTGTTGGGAATTAAACAAGCAATTATGGAGAAAATAATAGAACTACGAATTTAGAGACAAACAATTTGGTTACCCGGTTAAATCGGGAATGACTACGTGGGGGGCTTTACCAAGCCAGTGAGATTCACTTTCTTTTCGTGTGTTAGTACAAAGAGGCAAATACAATGAGTCAAGGTATTTAAACAAAGATATGGGCGAAGCCTTTAATCCCATTGCGAGCCCGGCTCGACCACGGGCCTTGGTCGGCGGTTCCTTCGATCACGTTACTGCTTTCGGCGCTGATCGGCTCTGGAAATCGAGGTGCTTGATCGAGCAGATGTGCTCGACCACAATGCTTGGTCGAGCGCCTCCCGTCCTCTGACTTCCCCGTTCACTCAGGCTCCAACAATCCCAACAAAAAGGTTTAATAATAAGGTATAATACATTCTCAAATGAAAATTAAATATAAATTTAAAAACTGGATAAAAACCAAAGTTGGTATCTAAGGTCAATATGTGCATCACAATTTACTTAGAAAGTATAAATCAATTTTCAATTAAAATATCATTTTTTTAATTAAAAATTTCTCACTTTTAAAAAATGTTAAGATTTTTTTTTGACGAGAAACGAACTTACATGCCATCCACAAATGTCGAAGGCTCTACTCAAGTATGAGGACTATTAAAATCACGACTAGTCCTAGCAATAACATGTGCCAATAAGTTGGCATTTCGACAAAACCAGATAACTTTGTACTGATTCTGGACCTTGAACAACCATCTTCCTTCTTCGATATAATCACAGAATACAATCCCTGCCCTGGTGGCAGCATTCAGTACTGTGACAATATCGCTGGGAGTCGAACTCCACCAAGACGCGTCGAAAACCCAAATTTACAGCCCATGTTCCAGCCTCCATTACCCCCCATACTTCACCTTCATCCACATTCATCACACCTGGCCTAACCATCGAACGACAACATATAAACTCTCTGTTGTCATCATGAGTGATCATACATATACCTATCTCCAAGGTATCGTCGAAAAAAGTGGCGTCCACGTTAACTTTCGTGAATCCCATGTATAGTCTGTGCCACTTCCGACATCGGGTAACCCGGTGCTGCTCCCTGACTAATACCTGGACCTGTTGCCATTCCACCAACGTCGTCATGGCTGCAAAAACCAGGCGACTTGGTGTATCTCTGCTATCATTCCAAACGACATTATTTCTCGCTCGCCAAATCGTCCACACTATCATCATCGCACGTTCCAACTCGTTGTGATATAGATATCGTGATAGTGATGGAAAAAGTTCAGTAGCTCCCTCCACCTGGTAACACAACCCATCCAGTTTTGTCCACAAATTACCCCAATCCAACAGTTCCGAGCGTGCACACAGTCAACAAATAAATGTCACACTGTCTCTGGCATTTGGTTGCAAAGCTGACAGGTAACTTTCATTGTGGCATACCATTTACGCAACTTGGATCGAACTGCAAGCCAACCTTTACAAAGCATGTCGTAAAAATTCCTGACCTTAAGGGGAGTTCGAACTAGCCAAATGAATTTCCACGGGGATTCCGCATAGGATTGGACTCCAGCTACCAAACGCCCAGCCAAATGGTAAGCGGATATAACTATATAAACCCCATTAGGAGAATGATGCCACACATTTTTTTCCATGTTAGCATGAGAGGATGGGTAGTATGCAATATGCGAGCTCTATCATCTGCATTGAAAGCCTCGGCAACCACTTCAAGGTCCCAATGTCTAGTGCCCGGAGTAAAGATATCTCCTACCACCATATCTTCAAAACCCGACACCACCGAGATAGAGATATAAAAAGAGTTATCACTATCAAGCCATGGGTCGCCCCATATACGTACGGAATTACCGTCTCCAATCTTCCATCTTGACCCCATCCGGACTAGGTCCTTCGCTGCATGTATACTCTTCCATACATAACTTGGATTGCTACCCAAAGAGGCGTCGAATGAATTCCTATCCGAAAAGTATTTGGCTTTGAGAATTCGAGCAACCAATGAGCCTGGCTCCGTTTGAAATTTCCAGACCAACTTCCCTAACATGGCGATATTAAACAAATACAAATTTCGAAAACCCATACCTCCCTCATTTTTGTGTTTGCATAATGAGTCTCATTTCTCCCATTTCATACCCTTTTTAGGGTCCGTAATTCCGTGGCCCCACCAAAAGGAGTTCATCATCTGGTGCAGGTCATCAATTAGGGTCGACGACAAAAGGAATGTGACATGCAATATGTCGAGATTGCTTGAGCTGCCGATTTAATGAGAATCTCTTTGCCCGCTTTGGATTCCTTCTTCCCTCGCCAAGAAAGCCTTTCTCTGAGATAGCGGAATATATCTCGACTCTCGTGTTAAGATCTTAATAAAATGTGTTGATGTTTTTATTAAGAGTGATTATAACTTTCCTTTGAAATATTATAAGTTTTTATTAAAATCTTTTTACTTTTCAACTTTAGAAATTAATGGAAATCTTTAGAAATTGTTAATGTCGCGAGTCGTTTCGGTTGATGAATATTATGTGGCTAATTTAATTACAACTCACAAACAAAACATATACGTGTAAAATAAACAGTAAATAAGATGAATTTGTTGACCCGAAATTCAATATATGACTACTACGGGGGCATACCAAGCCGAGGATGTAGTATTATAGGCTTTACGTCACAGTTCTTGATACATCTTACGAAGATGAATCGTCTGAGTTATCGAATGAGTTCTAGGGTTTTTCATATATGTGGATGAACACTCTAATTTTTACGTTCCTCACCTCTCGGGGGATTTTTTTTGAGGCTATCTTTCGGGATTATTTTATGAACCAACCCTTTTTTCTTCCTCTTTTTTTTCTTCCATTTATTTTTCAAGAAATTTGGATTGGTAAAGCATGTCTTTGGATTCTTTGGATCATGCAAGAACTCCGGTGGTGTTGCCACGTTCGACTTCATCTTCTAGATTGATCTTTGAGCAAACGTCGTCAATCGTAATTAATCTTTTGTTCGGTTGGACTTTACGTCCTTTTAAACCAAGGAGATTTGTTCGAACATCTTGACTTTGGTTATGTTTGTTCGGTGAAATTCAAAAGCAATTACGTCAGGTTGGCGAACAAAAAGTAACTCATCCACGGGCATGATTATTATATTCAAACACTACACGTGTCACTCTTTGATGTTCGATTAATTCGATTTATTATATCGAACACAACAATAAGTTTCGCTTTGTATTCTACATTGGGCATTTTAAAAAATCGATTGGGCCATGTTTGGCATCGCTCAATTCGTTTGAAACTTGAATTAGTACCGGTGTCTATTTAAATCATATTTCTCCACTTTAAAATTTTTTTCCTTTTTCCTCTACTTTTCTATCGTCTTCGCATTCGAAAGTTTCCGTGAAGGATTCATTGTTCGTGAAGAAAATCATTCAGTGCTCGCCGCGATTCTTCTTCTACTTTATAATCATGGCCTCTTGCTCAATTCCTCGTTTCAATCGACCATTATAGTTCCTTCGCCTTTCCCCCCATTAGTAGAATCTCCGTAATAATGTAAGTACATCGGAGGCAAATGCCTCGAATTCGGGATTCCGTTGGCAATTTCGCAACCTTTTTACCGATTCTTTCCTCGACTCGATAAAGCCCCAAACGAGTCGGATAGGGTTTGTCCCGTAATGATTAAATTTGACGACGATTATAATTCTTGCCCCCAAATTCAAATTAGGTCTATGATTTATTGATAATGTTGATGTAGATAGAAATATCTTTGCTTTGTGGGGAAATTTTAAAGAGCAAATTTAGTCGAATCGAACATAGGTGTAGATGGTGGGCAAAACTCGAACTTGGTATACTGTTGGTGTTCTCTCGATCCAACATATAGTATAATGCTCGTTATAATTTTGGCTTTAGAACAACCTCATAGGATTAGTGTAGAAGAGCGAGTACCCGAGCAAAATGGCGAAAGCATAATTGATGTAGATACTTTCCATTTGCATAGAATTTATGAAATAAGGATGTCTTTTTTCGGGCACCGGTCCGATGATGGCGAGCCGACCAACCCCCGAGGGTTGTGTTGCCGTGAATTTGGACACCATGGTCACCTGGTCTTGATTTCCTCTCCATCGGCAATTACCCGTTTGCTCGTGGAATGGAATATCTCCATTACACAACTCAAACCGAATGGATGGCATATGGTCATGAGTTTTTGGCGTTGTTCTAAAAAAATGAAACCAAGGTATTATCCTTCTAAATGAACTTGCTCGGTTAGTGCACTTGACTCGTCGAGGGCGAACATGGGTGGTTGTTTATGCAAGCTAACGCCAAGTGCAAAATTATCGAGGATGTGCGAACAAAATCGTTGGAAAAGAAATTTCGGTTCGTGAGGGCGATTCTGAAGGCGAGCATCGTTTGGATATCCAATCGAAGTGTACCGAAGTAAGTGATTTCGTAACTTTTATTCTTCAATTTGAACCGTTTTAACTCACTTTTTATTTTAGGATTCCACGCTGACGGATAAGGAGACAAATATTTCAATTGTTTGGCGGATCGATCTAGAACCTCGTTCGGAAAGATCCGTGATAACTTTTCTTCCCAAAGAGAAAGAAGGAGGTTTGTTCGTGCCTCCTCACCATCTTGTTCTTTCCAGGATTATCTTTTGTTTTTGTACAAGTCTTGTGTCTTTTCCATTTGTCACCCGGACGGCTTTATTTATAGCTTTTCAATGTGTGACCATCCGAGTCGTCTTCCTTTGAATTGGCAGGTTTTCAAATGACGTAGAGGGAGGCGGGGGGCAAACGACCTCATCCGGTCTGGAGAATCAAGTCGAGCACGAGAGGGCTCCTCGTTTAAACATGGGGCTGCGAACAAACTCCACCACGAAAAAAGACCAAGGGTGGAGATCCAGCGAGCAGGCCCGAGCAACTTTTCTCCAGGTGGTCCAACCAAAGCAAACTATTTCGACTCCAGGCGCAAAGATTATCGAAATGGAAGTTGGCACATCTTTCCTTAAAATTTGGACCTCGATCTTGGACTCAATAGACTCAGAACTCACGATCTCCGAAGATAAGTCATTCTGGGATGGGATCCTTATGCGTTTGTCACATTTTGCTTGACCTTTGGTTTCGGGTCGATATCTCTATTCTCACTTAGTCAAATATGTGTATACCGAGGTTGAGCAAGTTATCGCCCTTAATGACCTAAAGAATTACTTTTTGCTCGCCGAAAGTGTTCGCAAAGTTCAGCGTCTTGAGCATGTTCAAAAAGCTTGTCGACTCGCTTCCTTTGACGACGGTCCCTTGGAAACTATGCGTTTGGGGGATTGATCTTTTGGTCGCTCTTGAAAGCTTATGCTAATGCTAACATCCAAGCCAATTATTTGGCTTTGATTAGAACTCAAGACAAAGTGATCGATGAACAGGTCGGGGATGAATCAAATCGCTCAGAGCAAACTTGGCGCCAATTTCCCAATTTCAAGAGAATGCTTAGCTCAAGAGGATGCTCGTCACACTAAAGAGGTTTGAATCAGCCTCGGGAGGAGGTGATCAATATACTGGAAGGACCTCATAATGTTGAGCCGTAAACTTGGTGGTGTTGAAAAAATGGAAAGTGAGAGGGGCGAACTTGGCCAACAAACTTCATCATTAAAGAAGCTAACACT
Organism: Stenogyne calaminthoides; assembly: GCA_037126765.1. Lineage (NCBI taxonomy): Eukaryota > Viridiplantae > Streptophyta > Magnoliopsida > Lamiales > Lamiaceae > Stenogyne > Stenogyne calaminthoides. Next base: position 7,395,321 of record JBBCBC010000031.1, on the reverse strand, counting down.
CGTTTAGGCCCTCGAAAACTCTAATTTGCATGATGGCGAATATATTGACTCCATGTCTAATTTCTCGTATATTTGCGCTTTTTTGCCGATCTTTGTCCGTATTCGCCACACTCTCAGCAATGAGCAAATTGCCCCTCTCATATCCGACTTTTCAAAGATGCACGGTTGATAACCCTCGGGATCGCAACCTCAATGTCGGATTTGAATGGTGCCGTAATGATTTTTCCGTTCTTCTGAAGGATCAAAATTGACGATCAATTAGGATGAAGAGGAGAACTGACGTTATTGCTATCGAGGTTGCCGATCAAAATCTTCTGCCCGAATCTGGGATCAATCGGTACAAGACGAAAGCAAGAACCTCTCAGAATCGAAAGCAAAGTCGCCTCGCCGAGCATCGATACCCGGACATCCCGAAGTCATTGAGGGACCGAACATAATGTGTTCGACATTTCTCTTCCATCTACCCCCTAATTTTGACTTTATGCCTTGATGTCTTTTTTTTTTGCAAGACTTGTGTAATTTTTGTCTTGGTTTTTAATTGAACAATATATCTTTAGTGTTTCTTGATACTTCTTTTTTGTCCAGAATATTTCGTCAATTGAACAAATGAATTTCATATTGAATTGTTTTTTTTTTTTGTTGAGGATGAATGTTGATACTTGTGGCGATATTTTCTTTGTTTTTTCGTTCGCCTTATTGCTTTCCGGTTTTTGCCTTTTTTTAGAATGAATTGAACATTGGGTTTACTTTATGCCCTCGACTTTTTTCGGTTTTGATTGTCTTATTGACGTTGCAATCGGTTGATCGTCTTATTTAGGTGCGACCGGATGGGTTACTTTATGAACCCCCCCTTTCTTAGTCGCGATCGTCTTATTTAGGTGCGATCCGTATTTTAAGACGTCTTACCTGCGACCACGTTTTTTCACCCGCTTCGTCTTCTGGTATCTGTAAAGTACTAGTCGGGATTTCTTGGCGTACCCATTACTCGCGCTTTTTTCTTTCGGGGGAATCGAATCCGTTCGTCGGTGAACATAACTGGGCTCTCGTCTTTGTTGGTCGTCTTCTTTAGAGATGCGACCTCAAATAAACTTTAACTAGAAAATCTTTAGCGAACAAAAGTACATATATCATTCTTTTCTTTTTTGCAACACTTTGTATTCTATTACATCGTTCATATTTGAAGAAGACTATCTATTTACACAACTATTGTTAACCGGGGTTTTGAATTTAAATCTGTCTTGATGACCTACCTGGCCTCACCTTGTCCATGAATTGATGTTGACAAGGATGTGGCACATAGAATCTACCCTTTTCTTCTTTTTTGTAACATGCTCAAGCGGAAGAAGAAGATAAACTTTTGTCCCTCCCCGGACAAGTTGTGGTTATCATGAGCATTGGCGCAGCATTTCGAGAGCAAAACTTTAAATTTCGCACCATTAAAACTTTTTTAGCATCTTATTTTGGGCGGACTCTATGACATCCCTCCCCTTCCGGAGGAGATTTTGGGGATTCATGGGGACTCACGGGGCTTAATTAAACGATAAGAAGTAACGCGGATGGCAACCATGACTGGGGGGCATCTTGAGTCCGGAAGCGGGTTGTTGCGAATGTTAAAAAAGCTCAGATCGGGACAAATTCGATTAATTTTTGAATCGAGTTAATCGGGGCATACTAAAATCGAGAATCGCAAATATTTTTCCTTTTTTCTTCTTCATCTTTCTTTCTTTTTTTTTTCCTTTTCTTAAGTATAAGTATGCCCTATTTATAGAACGTCCCAAGCTAGTCTTTGGCATAGATAGTTGGTGCTAGCTCTCTTATTTCTATCGGCTTTTTTGACTCTCTTGCTTAAAAAATTAACTTATCTGCGCATGGCCGCCACCACTTGTCAAACACGATCTTCTATTGACAACTCGTTGTGACATGTCTTCTCTGTCTGTCAATAGTCTTTGTCAAAGATTTTTCTTGAAGATAAGTATCGAAAATAATATATTCTTCTTTTATGATCATCTTACTCGTTTGAACCGAATGGTTGATTGTGTTAGGTCAACAATATGCTCGCTTTTATTGATAATATTTTTTCAAATTTGGCTGCGTTCACGAGTAAGACAATGGGACTCCATTCAGTCCTCCAAGTCATATGCCCAGATTTGGTAAGTTTCGCGGACTCTGAAAAGGACCTTCCCATGCTCGACCAAACACACCTTTGGGTACCCCCATCGATCGCTTTTAAAACCATTTCGCCCACATTGAACTTTCGCATTCGGACTTTGGAATTATAAAATTCTCTCGATCTCTTTTTGTACATAGCATTCGAAAATTCAGAGCGGCTACCGTCATTAATATGCTCTCCAAAAGTCATTGTTCGATGACTTGGAACTTTGATTTTCTTGGTATAATGACCTCCGCACCAAAATGCTAAAGCAAAAAGGGTCTCTGCGGTTGATTTCAATATTTAGGGCAATTAATCTTCCAAGCCTTGAGGGTATGCTTGATAATTTTAAACAAACCGACTTGAAAGGTTTAATAATAGGAGTTATAAGTAGTGCTTTTTATCTCAAATTTTGTCTAAATTCACTTCCAAATTGTTTGCCGTTAAACCAATGATTGGGAAGCCCAAATCGACAGATGAAAACAAAGTTCCACATCCTTTGTTCGGTGATTTTAACAATTGCCTAAAACTACGCCCATTTAGTATAATAATCAACGGCTACCACAAAGATATCTAATGATGTAAAGGTAGGAAATGGGCGATTAAATCAATCCCCCATTTAGCAAATGGCCATGGACTATAAAATCGATACTAATTCTTTAAATGTATAAATCATTTTCAATTAAAATAACCTTAAGATTATTTTTAATATATAAATGGATTTGTTCGAATACATGTCCTCTTTTTAAAACTTCAAAAGTGGAAGAGAATTTTTTTGTACAAATGCTCGCCTATAATAGTATATCGAAATATAAAAGGCGAGTAGCTTGTCTCATTTTTGGGGAGAAGTCCCTTTTGTAAATAACTCATTATTGGAGTCATCCAAGTTTCTTGTTCACTTGTTATCGTGCGAAATCTCGAACCGATGGCGTAACGATCACAAATGATGTTGTGTTCTCAAAGGCGTGCCAAAGCATAACAATTACCCAATCGTGGTAATTGTTCAATTTCGAGCAATTCTTTTTGCTAGTTGTTGATATTGTGCCAACCATACTACTTAAACGATTACCGAGAATCGCTATAGATCATCGACCTCGAATTCCCATTGTCATTGCCATCGTAGTCCAAATGATCAAAGCTTCATATTGACCTCATTATTTGATGGAAAATCAAATCGAATGGTCATAAGCAACTACGCTGCTCGGATCTTGAACTTGTTGATGATCCATCAACATACATGTGCCATGGTTGATCGACCAAGACGTGAATTTGTGGATATGTCAACTCAACCATGAAACGGCCCAACTTGGCCCTTCATTCTTCGTGGAGCGAAAGTAATCTTAACGCCGAATCGCCCTAACTCCACCGCCCATTTGAGCCCCATCGATTGGAGGACTTGACGAATGGAAACGCAATAATACCTCAACCGAAAGTGGTCGAAAAAAAATATGGTATAATTTTCGCACACTCATTGATGCTAATTTTTCCAACCATTTAAAGACTTGGCTAACATAATAAATCCACAATGTTCGGATGCGAGAAGATACAAATAAAGTTGTTCAGGATAGGCTTGTCATCAAAAGGTATTGCTTTAATGATTCATTACGGCAATACGGTCCATCGAAATTACCTTTAATGCATCAAAGAAAGGTTTACATTTGTCCCCATTTTCGTGATATAAAAACCTACTGGATAATCGTCCGGTTAACTTTTGGACCTCTTTCACATTTTTGGGGGCTTGATATCGAGCATTGCTTGAATCTTTGATGGGTTTGCATCAATCCCGATTGACTAACCATATGTCAGGAATTTTCTGAATGAATCCCAAAACCGCATTTCTTGGGATTTAACTTCATATTATACTTCCTCAATATATCAATCGTTTGTGCGAGGTGGGTGATGTGGTCTTCCTTATGTTCATTTCTTTACCACAATATCATCGATATATACCTCGATTGTTCTACCGATGCATTGGTATTTGGTGATAACCGGTGAACGCAATCTTGTCCGGCATTCTTTAATCCGAATGGCATGCGTTGCCAAAAATACATGTTCTTTTCACTGCGAGAATCTTTGTATTCTTTTGATCCATGGGATGCATTGGTATTTGGTGATAACCAAATAACGATCCATAAATGTCATGAGTTCTCGCTATATTATCAACCAAATAATCAATGTGGGGCATCGGAAAATTATCTTTTGGACATGCCTTATTCAAATCGGTGAAATCGATCCACACATCTCCAAGATCCATTTGGTTTTGAATCGAGTACTGAGGTTCGCAAGCCATCTTGGGCATTTTACCTCCGGATCGGTTTGTTGTCGGCGGCTTTTTTGATTTCATTATTCATCGCGATATTTTTAGGGACTAAATTTTCTCGTTTTTGGACAATGGAGCTTGTATTGGATCAAAAGTGGCGAGGCATGCTCTGGATCTATTCAACCATGTCCTCGTGTGACCCACGAACACATCTAAATTTCTTGAAGGAAAGTAATTATTCCACGGAAATTCAACCAGCGAACACCTCTAAAATGTGTTGAATTCATCTTGATTGGTTCCAATTGCTCCAGAGTCGCTTTGCTTTCGTTTTTTCCTTCCGTAGGGTCTTGAATGGATCCTCGGGGCTCATCACCAACTTCCATGGGTTCAAAAATAAATGTTCGGTGATCAATATTCATTTGATCTAGGAGATCGGGGAATTAGTTATCTCCCCGATTTATGTTGTTTTCATACGTACTTTCATGACGAATGGTTATGCTTTCGTCGAAACGGAAGATCTTTTTGAGATATTTGCTCATTGGCAGGCTTATCAATCTCCGTGTTCGCTCCATCATATTGACGATACTGCTGTCTTTTACGGTACGCATACGATAGCAAACAATCTCGAGCCTTCTTTTTGATCTCCTTTTACACTCCCCGTTCCATCTTGTGTCGGAAATTTAACACAATAGTAATACATGGAGCAGCCGCTTTGAATTCTGAATAAGCGAAGGCGACCTAGAAACCCGTTATAAAGTGGGAACATCGGCGATTACAAAATCTAACATTCTAGTTAAATCTAATGTCCGGATTCAAAGTTGATTCTAGCTCGACTCTAACCTAATCATACCATTCGGGATTCTGATTCCCCAAAACCCATTATAGTATGATTACATGGTTCAATATAACTGCTCAAATCCCCAACTTGTTTTTCCATCTGGCGAAGGGTATTAACGAACAAAATGTTTGCATAAGCCCCGGATATCAACTAGGCGATGTACCTTCAACCCGAGGAGATGATGCGATGGTTAGGAGTCGTTATGGGGAGTTTTTCCCCGAGAAAATGATGTTAGGTGGGGCGGATGAGAGATGGATGGGTGCGATCTCCATCTTTTTACGTCTGATTAGATAACGTTGGTCTGGTAACATCCACCTACGGGACCATATTCGGGGCCGAATCATTTGGAAGACCTCTTCCCACAACCATCTCTTTCGTGATTCTTCGGGATCTTTGTCAAAATGTCTCCTCTACATTCGCGAATCCTGTTATTTTGCTTTTCTAAGTAAAGGCGATTTTCTTCATATAGCTTCCAAAGTTGGTGAGCAAATCGCGGCCGTATTGTGCCCGTATGTATTCAGTGATAATTTTGGATTTGGGCGTTAACGCTTATCCATTACAATTCTTCTTGCTTTGTCCAACATGTCCCGATCTTTGATTTGATTAAAGATAGTGGTTAAAGCCAAAAACCGTGGGGCAGTTATCTTTGTTCATTTTGGGATCACTTCTTCATTCATTGGGCTTTTCTAGCGATAGGCTCTGTCTCAATTGTGATTGTGCGAGCAAATCTTGCATGGCTATAATTTTAACCGCCTTCTCTCTAAACTCGAAATCTGAGTTCAATCTTGATGCATCTTCCATGTGTATTTTCGGGCCTCCCCATCGCGAGGATCTTAGCATCCTCTTCAATTTGGGGCTCCATCATATAAACATTTATCAAATCTTTCTATGTATGACGGACTCTTCTTTTAATTGGGAAAAATAACCTTTGTTTTGATTGAGAAATGGGACAAAATTGCCGTCGGGTTAATGCGAAAAGATGTGATGGATGAGCGGGTAAAGTGGTCTATGTGCTCGATCACCCAAAATGGGGAATATTTGGCTTTGAGAATCATAAAGAAAAACCAGATGAGCGTCGAAAATAAGGTGGTTGAACTTTCTCTTTTCGATGATGTTGGAGATAATAGCGAACAAAACTCGTTCGAGGGTAGCTCTTAGTGGCGGATAATTAAACAAATACAAAATCAAAACGTGGATCCATACCTCCTCCAAGTTTGTTTTGTGTTTGCATAATGATAGTCTCGGATGCTTTTCTCCCATTTGGATGTCTCTTTCCTGGATCCGGATCATCATACTTTTTATTGGAATTCGGTCTTTGGCGGAGAGCCTCAAATTCAGCTTGCCGATGGTCTAGACCCCCGTCATCAAACATATCATCGGCTTTTTTACTAGTTCATCATCGGGTGTATGTGAGTGTCGATCTTCCCCTTTTGAGCCTCTAACCCATGATTCTTTTACGCCCTCTCTTTTACGTGCTTTCGTAGCAAAGAAAATTGCTTTATAGAATGTGGGATTATTGGCTATATCCTCAAGATTAATAGTTTCCTTCTTTGAGATTTGTATTTGGAGCCTCTTTTCGGTCATATGGTTCGGCTTTTGTTCAGACCGTTTATTGTTCTAGATTGAGGCATTATAATCTCTTAGGGGTTTTTGTGTATGGGTTGGTTTTTGGATGCGGATTCGAAAATTCACCCTCCTTCTAGCCTTCAATTCGCGTAGTCGTTTTGGTTGATGAATATTATGTGCTAATTTAATTACAACTCACAAACAAAACATATCGTGTAAAATAAGCGATAAATAAGATGAATTTGTTGATGGGTTTCAATATATGACTACTCGGGGGCATAAGCCGGGATGTAGTAAATGTGTTCTTGATGTTTACGAAGATGAATCGATACATGTTATCGAATTAGGGTTTTTCATATATGTGGATGAAACACTCTAATTTTTCATTTCTCCCTCTCGGGGATTTTTGTGAAGCTATCTTTACGGGATTATTTTATGAACCAACCCTTTTCTTCTCTTTTTCTTCCATTCTTAATAAAATGATTGTAAAGATGTCTTTGGATTTTTGGATTAAGAACTCCGGTGGTGTTCTTTTATACTTCATCTTTTTGATCTTTGAAAATTAATAAGTTCTTTTTAGTTGAAAATTTTGGTTATGTTTTTTTAGCGAACAAACTTTCATCCAGGGCAAATTATATTCAAACACTACACGTGTCACTCTTTGATGTTCGATTAATTCTGATTTATTATATCGAACACAACAGTTAATTTTAGATCAAATGTTTATTAGATCGAATTAATTCAGTTTAATTATAATAATTATTTATATATGTATTTTCTTTCAAAATAAATTGTTTTATTATTATTTTAGATTGAAAAATATAGAATGGAAAATAATGGGAAAAAAAGAAGAAGAAACTTGTCCGGTTAAAATAAGATTAAATTTAGAAAATTTAAATAAAAAATACAGAATAATGAAAGAACGAAATAGAAAAATGCACAATGTATAAAGAATTGGATAATGTAAGGAGCATTTGTTTCAAAAATAAGAGAACCGCCGCCGGACCATTTTATTTATGTTTCAAAAATGTCAACCGGTCCCTCAGTTCCGTCGACCGCTGCCGGAAACAACCTTTTCGCCGCCGTTGACATGGGCACAAACTCTTTCAAGCTCACAACTATTCACGTAGACCCATCCTCCGGGCGATTCATCACCGTCAAACGCCTAAAAGAGCCAGTCCTTCTCGGCCTCGACACCGCCACCACCATTTCCGCCGACTCTATAGATCGTGCAATCGCCGCTCTCAAAAATTTTCAGGACGATGTTCAGTCCGATCGCCGCCACACTCCCCACCTTCGTCTCGTTGCGACGTCAGCCGTCCGTGAAGCTTCCAATAAATCGCAATTTGTTGAAAGTGTCAAGGAAACCCTAGGCCTCCGCGTGGAGGTTATCTCCGGCGCGGAAGAGGCGCGGCTGATTTACCTCGGCGTCCTGCAGTTCTTCCCGGTGTTCGCCTCTACGGTTCTTACGATTGATATTGGAGGCGGATCTACTGAGTTTACCGTGGGGTTTAAGGGTAAGGTTTTGTATTCTAAATCTTTGAGATTAGGGCACATTACTTTATCTGCTAAATTTTGTGATGCTGGTAAAATTGCTGATGTTGCAAAAATGCGGGATTATATTCGAAATGAATTGGAAACATCTGGCTTGATTGAGGAAATTGGGAAGTATAAATTAGATGGTGTGATTGGTTCATCTGGTACAATTAAGGCTATTGAAAAGGCAGTGTTCAAGGGCTATGCTCTTAAGGTGGAAGAACATGTTGGGGTGCTTGATGAATTTGTTAATAGGGATTGGAGGTTTAGTAGGGGTGAGCTGGGTAGTTTAGTGGAGAGTTTGTGTGATGATGAAATGGAAGGGAGGGTTAAAAGGAAGGAGTTCTTTGAGAGACGAGCTCCGTTCATTTTGGCTGGAACCGTTTTGCTTGATGAGATATTTGAGGGGCTTGGGATTAAGGAGATAGAGGTCTCAGGGTATGCATTAGCGGAAGGGGTGATTGCGGAGATGATTGGGGATGTTTTTGAGGGGTTTGATTTGAATGCAAATGCACGATGGAGATCGGTTATTAGGTTAGCTTCGAGATTTAATAACAAGAAGAGAATGAAGGCTGCAATGATGTGTGCAGACATTGCGAGGGTATAGAGAATAAAATTAATAGATATTTTGGTGTATGATCGATAGCATAATGTTTATTAGCTTGGATTGTGCAGGAGGTTTCTGAAGGCTTGAGGAAATTGAATGAAGTTCATAGTGGTGACAACCTTGATGATGAGCTTTCAGTATCATTGGATGGCAGGGATCTTGAATGCCTCAGTGCTGCTTGTTTTCTTCACAGTATTGGCCTTTATACTGGCAAAAAGGGTTATCATAAGCAGTCTTATCATGTTATAGTGGTATATGCATTTAATGTTATTGCTATGTTTCAGATATTTATCTTCATAATTTTATTAAAATTCATAGTAGTGTTCTACTATATATAGAACTCACCTTGATGACTGTGATTTTTAAGTCTCATTAATTGGTTGGACGGATGAAAATAATCTGATGCTATGAGAATTCCCTATTTTTATTCGATGTTATTAAAAAAATATCCCAATTCATCGTAGTATCCCACACAATCTGTGTCAGGTAGACAACTATGGTTTCAGTATTCATTCACTGTGAAAATGTGAAATTTTCCTGTTGGATTGGTTTGCTAATTTTGGCACAGTCTTCTTTTTTTAGGATGGGGACGACCTCCATGGTTACACTAAGGAAGAGATAAAGGTACATGTTCTTTTTTTTTTTTTTTTTTTTTTTTTTAATTTATACTTTTTTGAGCTCCCCAAGGTTTTAATGTTAGTGACAATCCAAAGCTTTCAGCTAATTGCATTGCTCGTGAGATATCATAGGAAAAAGTTTCCAAAAAAGGATGTTCCCGAGGGATCTTCTAAAGAGGTATCTGAATTTCTGTACATGATAAAGCATCTATCTTTGGTTTCAAAATATATGCTATTGTTAATTTATTTTATTGATTGTCAGGTAAAGCAGAAGTTCAGAATTCTCTGTACAATTATGCGGGTATCTTGTGCAGTGCAGCAATGTCTTCCTGTGAATATTCAGTTCAAGGAATTTATAGATGCTCCTGAAGGTTTCAAATTGGTAAACTTAACCTTTATTGATATATAATGCATCCCCTGTTTTCCAGCATTTTATATTTATTCTGGGCTTCTTATATGAAGTTTAAATCTTGGAATATGTGATTAGGGACTATATCCCTGTTTTATATGTAATAGAAGGTATATGATGAATGTTTGGTAATAGTCATTACATTTGTGCTTGTCATTTGCACATCTCATTAATTATAATTGAAGATTCATTTTTTATTAAGTTCCATTTGTATTTTTAAGATTATGTTATGTAGTCATAGCTTACAACTGTATTTCGCTCATAGTTATCCAGTTGTTGCTCTACTATTTCTTTGACAACATGGGAAGATGGTTGGCAAGCAAAAATATGTAATTTAGTTATGCTTAAATTAGACGTAATGAGGATATTCAGCTTGTTCTTCTCCTTTTTATAGGCTCCTTTCATTCCGTCAATTGCTAAAGCAAGAATCTGAACAATTAGCCAAAGTGTACAAGCCTTAATTTCAACAGGATTTAGTTAAGGCACCCATGGAAGAGAAACTCCATTACAGTTTTACACGCTATGGTATGTTCATTGGGGAAAATATGTGTTTTAGCATGTATACTTGCATATCAATTATAAGTGAAAAAAATTGAACACTTAAAGACTTGCTCTTACCTGAAAAAGATATGGAGTAATAGATATGTATAGAGTTGTGAAGTTTCTAATACGAAAACTGCATATCGAAAGATTCATTAGAATGCACTTTTAGTGGAAATGGGATTTTCGGGAGATGAAGAAAGATACAAAATATACTTTTCTATGTTTGAATTCGATTTATACTTGATACAAAATTCAGTTTATTTGCCTAATATCATGAAAGGAAGAACTCGTGTTTTCATCTAATTCTGCAGGCTCAAATTCATTACGTGGGTGGACCATTGAATAGTTTATTGTCTATTTTATATTGCATAATTGGTGAAATAAACTGTGGGTTTAGAGCCTAGTTGTTGTCCTTTATGTTTAGCTCTTTATTTAATTTCACAGTACCCAGTTTAATCATTTATGATCCTCTTTGTATCTGTTCTTGGAAATGCCCAGATAAATGAGTAGAGTATATTATTTCGAGTAATTTTCAGGTATTTAGTGAGGGTGAAGCAAGAAAGCAATCGACCAACGTTGTACAACCATTAGCTGCCATTGTACAACAACTAAGTGGGGATATCAATGAGTCACTGGGGAAAGAATTGGAGCAATTCAGGATGGTAAATTCTCAGTCATGCTGATTTTAAATTGAAATCCTATTTTATTCTCATTCTAACAATCATGTTCACATATTTTACATACATTTTTACAGGTTTTTAAAAGAAACTTATCTATTCTAGTTGCTTGAAGCATTTCTTGTCTTTTCATGGTTCATCGTCTGTTCAAAGGATATGCAGGAATACGAATTCATCAGCATCTCGATGATGTAATTAGGAATTTATATTTATTGTTTAATAAAAAATATTCTTTTAATGTAAATTTAGTCATTATAATGTATATCCAGTATTAGACAAATGAAATACTTGGGTGATACTAGATTTTCCTTATGTCTTTATTTCATATTTGATTGATTAGTCATCATCTGGAAAACAGTAGTTATTGGGAGGCAAGTAGCTGTGTTTGAGCTAAAATATATTGTACATATCAGTGTATAAAATAATTCGATGGATGTTAATAGTTGGCCTCTGGGCTGGATAACGAGTTATCAAAAATAGTCGACCACTTTGTGTTTCACTATATCCACTCGACTAATGCTTAAGATCGGTTCGTCCGGTTCAAGTTGTATCTTGTCCCTAGCTATTTGTAGATCAATTCAATTTCTCAATTTCAATTTTATTTTTTCAATACATGTTTCACTATCTGATGTTTTAATACACACACGTTAATTTGTTCAGAAGAACTTTGTTTCACGGAAAAGGAACTATGAAACGGTCTTGTCTTAATCTTATACAAGGTCTTGTTCGTTTTGTGTAGCTCGTGAATAAAATTGACAACCTAATCTACAATATCCTCAATTTAAATTTAAAATAGCTATAGCTTAATTATAGGTCCATAGTATAGCAAATAATTGCATGTGTATATTAATACATTAAACTTAATCAAAGTATTAAACACAACATTATACCTAATAATACTCAACTAATTCCATCATTTCTTCGGAGGTTTGTTAAATGATTTTGATCAAACTTGCAATATTTGAGATGAAATGTTCATTACTCCTATTAAAATGCATAACATGGATGACACAAATTAACCAACACACATGTGTGGCATTCCATATTCTTCTCCTACATTTTCTCCTCCTAACATCCAAAAACCAAAACAAAAGAATCACAAATCCCACCATCAAATCATAAACAAAAAAAAAAAAGACTCTCTTCATCAATTACACGAGCAGAACTCTGAATCCGTCCCTAATTCTCTTCTCTCTCTCTATAAACAAACGTAGAGAGGGACAGAGACTTAGAAAAGGGTAGAGGTCAAGAATCCGTCGAATTTGCATGCGATGACGAAATCCAACATGCAAATTACGACGTACAACGATTTCAACTCAAGGACCGGACGGATTTCGCAACCGTGGTATAGCGATGCAGAGTTGAAAAGAAAGAGAAGAGTCACAAAATACAAGCTGTATGCAGTTGAAGGCAAGATCAAGAAAAGCTGGAAGAAAGCCATCCGTTGGGTCAGGAAAACGTGCTCAAATATTGTGCACTAATTTTCTAAAATCCAATCAATATCGAGTTTTCTTTTTGTTATTAAAAATGATTTGAATTTTTTACAAAAATAAAGTTAATTAATTAATTTCTGATGCTTTGGTTGTTTTGGGATACAAGTTCCTGGAGACTCAATTAAGTATGAAGAAATTGATTTGTTAGGAGTATTATGTGTCTAGTGGGGGAATGATATAGGACTTTTGTTGTATCTATATATTTCTTTTGTTTCTAGACATATTTATGCACACATTATTGTAGGGTTTTTTTTAAGTTTTAGTTTTTTTCATCTTTTATTCTTTCTGTTTGTTGACGAAATGTTTGATTACAAATAAAATCACTATTTTTCACACAATTGTAATTTAATTTATATTTTTGAATAATTGCAAACAAATTATCACCTTTAAATATTATTGCAAGTTGGATTTACGAAGATTTTTTTTTGTGTTTGGATTTTGACGTGATAAATCGATATATATATATAGTCACTCCTTAATCCAATTATCGTAATTTTACATAACGAAAAGTCCGTTAGAATTGTTAATAAGAGAAATTGGCACAAAGAGAACCACCCATAAATCTAATTAGCAACATTATTTGAAGGTGGTGATGTGTTTGTAAAGAGGATTGTCCATAAGCTTAACTAGCAACAATATTTAAAGGTGGTAATTTGTTTGTAATTATTTAAAGGTTTAGATTAAATTGTAATTGGGTGAAAGTGATGAACATTAATTAAATGAATTAGATCAGTTAAGTTGATTCTGCTCACTTTATTAATTTTAACTCAAATAACTAATAAACATTAATTATTTTTCCCTAATGATCAAATTGTTGTATATATATGTTTTTGCATAATATAATAAGTCGAGAGAGCTCTTTACGAAATAACACAATTTCAGTGAAGTTTCAACTCTTCAGGTTCAACGTGACTATTCGGTGAAGTTGCACCTTTTGTTGAGTAAAAGTCGCAACCTTTTGGTTAACATGACTTTCCGATGAGTTGCAACCTTTCGGTGCAATCCTTGAGTATCTATAAATACTCATGAAGTGTGGAGAGTTGAAAACATCGAAAATTAGACTTTCTCGAGACATGGAGAAATCAAGTTTCTCTAAACACTGAAAATCGAGTCTCTATATATCGAGATTTTATTTTGAGTTTTATATACACACTTGTGATTTCTGCTTCTGAAATTCGTTAGAGTGTAACTATCGAATTTCCGTGGAATAGGTTTTGTATCCTGAAAGGTTAATTCCTTGTGAACCATTTACACCTATGTGGAAGGAATTAATACCTTTAAAATAACATCGTTTTTCGGTGTGCCTAACCTATTATTAACTCCATTACCCATACAAATATACAACAATTTTAAAGGTATTAAGTCTCTAAAATGAAGTTGGCGTAGGTGAAGGTACGGTTGAATGTTGGAGACAAACTCAATGGACTGCTCGTTATGCCAGGGAAGTTTAATTCAAAATATTTGAAGAATTTCTAATCATTTTTCTTGATTTTGGTTAATATGCAAAATCCATAAGTTTTGCACATATTTTTAATTGAAGTTATGTAGGGGAAATTGAATTTCATCAAAGGTGTTGCAGGATATCAAATGTTCTTGAAATACAAATTTATTCGACATTGTGCAATTATCTAAAACTGAAAGTCCCTCATACAATGGCGCAGGCGTAAACAAATTGATGTTGGCAATTGTAAGGCGATTCAGCAATGGAGCTTCCAAACAATGAATTGGTGTCGATTCAGAAGAGAACAATCGGGTTTGAAAACATCAATCTTTTTGAAAACATCATTCTCTTTACATTAATCATTGATTGGGCACGCCGAGTGTTCCAAGTAAAATGGGATAATGTCCCTTCTTCCTTATTCTTGATAATGGATGCGTCGTTTCAAAAGAAAGAAGAGAGAATTGGGAAGATATATATTTCTTCCCTATTCTCGAATGGACGTGTTGGTCCAGATTTGAAAATTGACAAAAACCACCTATCCGAAATTCGGCAACTGATTCTGATTCGTTTCAATCGATTGGCGGTGGTCGATCAGACGCATCTCGAGGAGGAAAGAGTTGCGTCTGTTAAGAATATTTTTTTTCTCATAAGTAGTGGAGTAGGTTGTCAAACGCCTTCCCAGAGTTTCACATTTCGGCACATCTCTCTTCAGACGGCCGCCTGAAGAGAGACGTGCCGAAACGTGAAACTAAGAAATAAAGGTGCGACTTTTATGCTTACTAGTATTTCTCCCGTGTAATGCACGGTCAATACATTAAATTTTTTATTTTTTTAATAAATTTTGCAGTATGAGATGCATAGTGAAATATATTAAAATAATACTTCATATTTAATAAAAAATAATTTAACATTATAAAAATAATTATGTATTAGTTAGTGATTTATGTATACAAATATGCAATACGGATTTTAAATTGGCTTGGCACATCGTGTGTTATGCATAATAATGTCAAGAAACACTTTCTGAGTTTTTCATGCTTGGTAAAGGGTAAGAAGGGGAGGAATCTTGCTACATATTTGGATTTGTGCTTTTGGGATATTTGAAAAGGTAGGAATAAACTTGTTTAAAATTTACCATTGATAGTTGAGAAAGTTGTAGAGAAAATTAAAAGTAGAGTGTGGAGTTGGATCTCAATATGGTACCCAAATATTTGTAGTTCTCCGTTCTCTGGTTGGCTTTCTGAGCCGGTGTCTGTGTTGAATGCATGAGTCTGTAACTGTAAATTATTTCGCCCCGAATACACCTTATATCCTGGTGCATTTTGTGAAATAAAATTTCATTTTATCCATCAAAAAAAAAAAAAAATGTTAAAAAAGATAGTAGTTATTTTCTTTTTCATGTAAATGAACTTAAGGCCAAAAGCCCAACTACAAATTCAATAATAGAAGCCCAAAATAAATATTTTAAGTGGTCTGAAACATAATGAGTATTCACTCTGCCAAGTAAAGGTGTTTCATCCAGTTCGTCAATAAAAATAAACATCGCAACATCGTTTCCATTCTGATCGAGCAGCAGAAACAATAGATCGTCAAGATTTTCTCTTTTTTTTATCTGTATATATGGTTTATAGAGCAACGGCAAGCTGTCAACAGATGTTTGCTCCTCTGCAAAAATATGATTAAAGTAAGGAAAATATATGTTACTCCATCTATTTTGGTGCTGTGTACAGGAATGAAGATGAGGTCGTGCAAAGATTAGATTTGCAGCTCATGAAGTGATATAAGATTTGACTAACAATGGTTATTTTCTTTAAGAAGAGAAGGACCAAAGACCACAAAGTATTTCATTATATTTACAGAGCTGTATAACACAAGAATGTGAAAAGGATAAAAATAAAGATAGATTTGTTGTTAATCTATTTCCATTAAAGGCAGTTAGATATAGATGTTAGATATAGATAGATATACTAAAAATTTTAACGTCGGATCGATGCTAATATCTGCAAATATGAAAGAAAATTTAAGTGATTAATTTGGAATGTATGTAGAAGGATTACAAATGGAATCTATTAAAATTTATCCTAAACAGTAACTTGCCTGCAAAACAATGGTGAGTTTTGAGAATGGGTTATGGGACTTTATACCATTAAAAGAGGAGGTGAAGGGTTGTGGCTTCCTAAAAAAGCTAACGAACAAGTTTCCTGCATTCGCTCAATAAATTACACTTCTACACTTGATAGATACTTGTATTTTTATATATTTATAGATTTCTTGTTTTTAAATCAAACGGGTACGTATATTGAGTCGTTTGGAAGGAATGCCTACCAAAGGCCATTCCAAAACAAGATTGGGCTTGTTAATAAGTGGTGGTTTCGCCCAAAGTTGTCTAGCCATTCACTTGATGCCGACGAGTTAAAAATTAGGATCATTGGATTTTTTTCCCGAAATGATCGAAATTGATGCTGTTTGAAGATCTAAGCCTCACTAATTTTATGGATTAATTTCCGTTAAAAATTAGTTGAGATATTTACACATGTGCCTGAAAATAGGTTGGATTTTAATCCAAATGGATATACGTATATAATTCATGAAGGAATTATTTAAAACTTAAGGGTAACAATGAAGGCCCTACTCGATTTTGGATTTAATCCAATAAATATCATATAATTAGTTGAGAAATTATTAAGAGTTGAATGTGGCAATGAAAGATGTCACGTGAATTAAAAGCAAAATTGTGTTGCTTTATATTCAATGGAATCTGATCAGATATATATAATTATGTGAGAAGCAATGATCAAAAGAAGGAAGATCATGCTTGAGTATCTCCCAACAAACTAAATGCTAGCAAAACTTAATTGGGAGTTAAAATCAAAAGGTCATGTGGAGATATGGAGCTATTACCAATAAAACAAGATGTCTTGATTGAAACCAACTCCATCTTAAGGTATAAGTGAAAAATTGGCACCTTAACATTGAGTTAAAAAGACAATTCAATACTAAACATCTGCGAAATGGAAACATGGATACATTTCAAAGTGCATAATCTGGAAATAGTGGGGGTAAGACTATTTCGAAAGCTCTATAGGATTCTAAAATCCTTAATAGACTCATAGCTCTGTGGGATGTGTTGTGGACATTCTTGATGAGTCTACCTATGCAAGTAGAGAAGTGAGAGGCCGCTTCTTAGGGATTATATCGGTAAGATCCTAAAATACTTGTGAGACCAAGTTGAGCACAAGGCCCATTATGAATTGGTGCTGCCAAAATAAAGGAGCAAGAAATCATATGCGACGGGAATATGATTCCATAGTGTTTCATGTTCAACCATAAGTTAAAGGCTAAGTCCACTTCTTGGCTATTCGTTGCGTAAAACAAGTGTGTTTTTTTTTTTTATTATATATTATATATGTAAATAAGTGGGGGATTGTTGTATATATATGTATTTACATAATATAATAAGTCAAGAGAGCTCTTTACCAGGGACGGATCTAGGATTTAACTGTGGGGTGGGCTGAAATTTTTTGAAGTTTTGTCACATTAAAATTTTATATTTATTTATTGCATTTTTTTTAATATATTAATTTAGGTGGTGTCATATGGTACTTCAAGACATAAAACTCATCAGTTCTATATTTTTTACAAAATATATTCTAAAAGATCGGTGTTCATTTACAAAATATATTGCTTTTCTATTAATAAATAATATTTTGTTAAAACAAAATCATAAAACTTATGCTCAATATTTTTTTAATCATTTCAAGAGACGTTAATCAGTTTTAAAAAATATCTCATTTAACTCATGTTAATACATTATGACATTTATAATCTCTATTTCTAAGATTAAAATAGTAAAAAATTTATCATTATCACAATATATAATAAATAAAAAATAAATTAATCATACATACTCCACAAAAGAAAAGGAGAAAAATTGAGAGAACAATGTAGATATTTAACATTGAACAAAGTAAATAAATAAAAATACTAAATAAAAAAAATAGAACCATATTTAGATGATTAAACTTTAAATGTTTGGGTGTGAGAGCCTCAAGAAAGCACATCCAAAATTACAATAAAATAATTTTTTGTACTGTGGATGAAATTTTTGAATCTCAATACTTTAATTAAATTATAATAAGAAAAGAAAAAGAATGAGAGATACGATAGATCAGGAAAATAAATTACATCAAGTTGTATCTTAATTTAATAAGAGTAACACTCATGTGAACCAAGTTCATATATGAACTCTATCTATTATGTGTAAAAACTATCACAGTTATGCACAAAAACTTTCACTGTTTAAAAATATAAAACATTTTATAAACAGTGATTGTTTTTGTGCATAATATTGATAGTTTTTATACATAACAGTGAGAGTTTTTATATGTAACAATAATACTTAAATAACCGAGTTCATAGCATGAACCAGGTCTATACAAGTTGTTGGGAGATGAATTTAATAAAGATATATGATTTTGATTAGATCCCAAAACCCCTGAGTATGACATGTTCAGGATAATCTTGATAGTTGAGTCGATTTGCTTTTTAGAGTATTCAGGATGATATTCGCAAAATGTATAGTCACCGATATAGATCGGGTTAGATCTCAAGATTTTGAAGAACTCAAGATATGTTCAAGAAACCGAAGTTTCAAAGATGAAACTAAAGTTTCAAGACTCAAGAAGAAATCGAGAATCAAGACTCAAAGCAGAAATCGAGATATCAAGACTCAAGATGAAATCGGAGGAATCAAGACTCAAAGATGAAGACTCGAAGATATCGGCCAAGATATCCGTGAAGACTCGTAAGACTAAGACTCGAAGACGCAAGACTTAGAAGACCTCAAGACTCAAAAGACTCAAGACACGAACATGTAAGATCAAGAATCAAGATCAAGAATATCGAAAAGACAAGAATTATCAAGACGCAGAATGTAATGAATGCTCAGTATAAACCTGAATGTTCCGAGACACTGAGAATATCTATCTGAAGGATGCAATACTGAGAAGATCACGATTCCTTAGAAAAATAGATACTTGCCAAGACATTCAAATGCAGATAAAAGGAACTAAGTCAGAGTGTTGTTAAGGTTATATCAACTCAGAGTTTGTAACCAAAAGAGCCGTTGAAGGTGTCTACCTTTAATTGGAGACAAAAGTCAAAAAAGAGAAGACAACATCAGACTAATATCGACAATCCTTAGAAGTGGTCATTGAAAAAATATGTCAGAAATACAAAGTTCCAGACTGCAAAAAGTGAAGACCGGCTACATGAAAGGCTATTGCCTAAAACGTGTTAGGGAGTTTCAAACCCTAAATATAGTCGTTCCTCACACACCATAAGAGGAAACTCACGAAGTTATCTCCTCCAACGGATAGTTTTTCAAGAGTGACCTTGGTGTATGCCTATAAATACTTGTGACCCTCTACATTGTAAGGTTACGGGAAATTTGTAAGCAACTCAAGAGCTCAAACTTATTATCGCAAAGTTAAAGCACTCGAAAAACTTAGAATGTCCCAAGTGCTTTTAAATCGAAAAGAACTCATTCCACTAAGTCTAGCTTGATAAAGATATATCCAAAGCTTAGTCGAGATATCCTAGCCTTTGCATTGTACTTTATTGTAAAGGATATCTCATCCTAGTTGAAAACCAACCAAGAAACCCCAAACCCTTTAGAAGGTAGTTTGAGTGTGATTGTTGGTGAGAAGAGTTGTAAAGAGTTAGTAAACTACACGGAGTAGTCAGAAAGCTCTAGAGGTGAAGTTAGTAAGCTACAGAGGTAGTCTGAAAGCTTGTTTGTGTTTGAGTAAGTAAACTACGGAGGTAGTCAAAAAAACTAAGGTCGGGGTGGAGTAAGTAAACAACGTGGAGTAGTCGAAAAGCTCGGGCCGAGTTGAGTAAGTAAACTACGCGAGGTAGTCAGAAAGCTCAAGGAAGTGATTAGTGAATTTCTCTGAAGAGATCAGAGAGAGTGGACGCAGGAGCTTGAGTCTCTGAACCACTATAAATTGTTGTGTTGTTTATTGCTTTCTTTATCTGTGCTTAACTGTTGCATTGACTTAAAACTGAAAGCATATTTTCACTGACATTTCAATTGGAATCAATCCACTGGAAGTTTCATATAATTGAATCACAGCCTAATCACTATTTCATTCAAAGGAAAGGTTTTCAGCAAAGCTTAAAACGAGTATAAACTAAAGGGCCAACCATTACAAGACATCCGAGTAGCTAGCTAGAACAGATAGTTACCAAACCGAACTTACTCTTCCGAGGGTTCAAGAAGTTAGTTATCCGATCCAAGCAACTCAGGATCTCAAAACTTAGGACTCGGTTGGGATTATCCGAGGTTTTCGAAAAGCATTTCAGATCATTTGTCTCAATGAGACTTTGACTCGAGTGATTTGTGCTTCTCGGGACCAAATCTTGAGGACAACGACCCAAAAGTGACCTCGAAGAAAAGAAAAGTTTTAAAAACACTTGAACACGTGTATCCCCCATACACACGTGTAAGACTCGTTTTCACCGGGACCAACAAGTGGTATCGAGCAAAGTGGTTCAACTTGACCACTGCTTTGTTGACCAAAGTTTTATTTGCTAAAAATACTTGTGGTCTATCCGAATCGATCTTATTTCTTTGAATTCTTAAAAAGACTCGGATAAAAAATGTCTTCTAAGAAACTTCCCATGTTCTCGATTGGAGAACTATGATTTATGGAGATCGAGAACGCAGCTCACTTTGTATTCTAAACATGAGCCGAATGTGGAGAGTGGTCTCTGAAGGGCCATTCCAATTTCTTTGTGGTGAATCCCGGAGGAGCAAAAATGAGAGAAACGATCCTAGAGCAGAAATTTCCTAAGTATGATGACCAACCCGACTCGAGGAGAGAAAGTTAGTCAATCTAGACTATATTGCTAAAGACACACTATACAAGACAATTGATGATGGTGTGATGGGAATGATCTCTCAACGCAATCTTTGCAAAAGAAATTTGGGATACACTAGTCAGAATGTGCCAAGGCACACATCATATCAAAGAAAACAAACTTTCAGGTTGCAATTTGAAAAGTTTGATAGTTTTGAAATGGAAGAAGGTGAATCAATTGACAAATTGGAAGTCGATTCACTAGTATTATGAATGATCTAAATGCACTTGGAAAGAAATATCCACAGAGAGAAGTTGCATTGAAAATTCTTAGAGGTCTTTCTAAGAAATGGGATATACATGCGGTGGTGATTGAGAACACCAAAAACATTAATTCAATGCCCTATCAACAAGTCTTCTCGAAATTTGAAGGCCTATGAGTTTGTAATTGATAAGAAATCCAAAAGGTCGACAAAGAAAGATGATTCATCATCTAGTAAAAATGTGGCCTTTAAAGCCAAAGATAAAACACATAAAAACTAGAGAGTTCGAGAACTCCTTGCTAAGAATCGGGGATGAGCTTGAGGATAAGCTAAAGATCGATGGCAAGGAGGTTTGAAAGACTTAATAATCGATATGGAAAATACAAAAAGCTATTACAGAATCACGGTGTACAAAAAAGAAACCCGAGGACAAACCAACCGAGAAGAGAAAGGACTGAAAACCGGAAGGATCTTCATCCGTAGAAAGAAGGACTCCAAGTCCGAGGAAGAAAGTGATCGGGGATGATGATGCCAACAGATGCTACAATTGCCAAAAGAAAGGTCACTTCAAAGATGATTCTCCGAGAAAGTGCTAAGGAGAGAAGAGAAAGGCAAGCTAAAAGAGACAAGAAGTTCTCTAGCAAAAAGGCCATGGTTGCGGAAGAAGAACATTACGAGTAGGGATCTAGCTCTTGGATGAAATATTCTCGACAAAGTGAAAGTGATGACATTTTGTCGATGGCCATTGAGGAGGTAAACTCTTCTTTCTCTCGTTGTTGCTCCTACACTAGCACAAGAGTTGTCAAGTTCAACTGTAAACAATCATTTTGACCGATGGATTCTTTTGAGAGTCTAATGAAGGACTATCTTTTTTTTTACATGAACTCGCTAAATGAAACTCAAGAGCGAGAATAAAGGAATCAAGGTGAAAATCTAAAATGGAAAGACTCTAGCAAAGCGAGATCACTTCTCAATTAATGGGAGCTCTTGATGAATGGATGTTACGAAAGTACAACTCTCGAGAAAGAAAAGAAGTTGATAATGACCCTAATCGAAAAGCTAGAGAAATCCACTAAAGAGATTCGGTGATCGTAACTAAGTTCAATGACCTCTCGAGAAGCATGAAACTCTACAGCTGTGAGGATAGTCACGCGAAGAAAGTTAACTCTATTGAATCTGCATCTAAAGTAATAGATGAAATTGAGTTACCAGAGATCCGCCACTATAAAACTGGATTGGGATACATTCCGGGGAACCTCACAATGTCATCGAATCTTTGCATCAAGTAGCAAGAAGACAATCTTTGTAAAACCAATTGGATTACACTTCAAAATCAAGAAATGCCCAAGGTTGTAGACAAGGGAAAAGGACCCATGGTTTCAAGAAACCGAATGATCAGTAGGAAAGCCCAAACCTCGGTGAAGGCTAGAAAACTGAGCACTTTCGGTTGGAAAATTTCAAGCAAGTACTTCAAAGCCTCAGCTAAGAATGCAAAACCCGAAAGGATGCCTTTGAACCATCGGAGAGGAATCTTAGGAAGAGAAACACTCGCCAGAGACATTCTCAATGAAGAGACCAAGTCCTCGATATCTTGAAAGACCCAAATTTCAGTACAGACAACCTAAACCCCACTTACCTAAGGGTAAAGGTTATCTGAACCCGAGTCAACAAAGATTTAGACCGGGCCAAGACAGAAGCCAAAAGCAAATGAACAAAAGGCCCGAACCAAAGAAAAATTCAAAAGCCCATGTTCATGCTAAAAAGCTAGCACACATACACGTAAGATCGCTAAGGCACCCAGAGTAGTGAATGTGTATGTTGATGTTTATGGAAGACAAATTAGCCACTCTAAAGTGATTAGAGTTGTCAGAGAGATTTGGATTCCGAAAGGTACAACTAACCTTGTAGGACCCTACACAAATTGGGTACCTAAGAATTGATCTGTTTTTTAGGGAGGAAAACAAAGGGCACCTTTGGTGATTAAAGATCACATAAAGCGATGAAGAGAGATGAAAAGCCCCCGATGTATGGTATCTTGACGGTGGATGTTCAAGACATATGCGAGAGATTCAAAAGATACTCAATTGACTATGTTGAACAAAGAGGCCCTCGGATCACTTTTGGAGATAACTCAAGGGACGATCGGGAAGGATATGGAACTTTGGAAATCGACTCAGTTCATATCCATGGTGTTTCATATGTATCTGGATTGAAGCATAACTTGCTTTCAATAAGCCAATTCTGTGATAAGGGTTTTAATGTTGAGTTCTCTAAGAACTTATGTTATGTGAAAGATGATACAACACGTAAAAATATTCTTGTTGGTACTAGAAAAGGAAATGTATATCTTCTTGTTGGAGTTCAACTCCTAAAGATACATGTTTGGTTGCTAAAAGTTCCTGAGATACCCAGTTGGTTATGGCATAAAAGAATGAATCACCTAAATTTCAAAACCCCGAATAAGCTTGCAAGATTAGCTCTTGTGAAAGGGTTCTTTTAATGAAGTGTTCAATAAGGAACATATTTGTGATGCGTGCCAAAAAGGAAAACAAGTTAAAGCATCATTTAAAAGCAAAGTAGATATTTCTACTGAGAGAATACTTCAGTTACCGCATATGGATCTTTTTGGTCCTATAACACCAGTGAGCACTAATGGCAGGAAATACACATTGGTAGTAGTTGATGACTACTCAAGATATACTTGGGTCATATTCTACTCAAGAAGAAAGAGACTCGAGATAAAGTCGCCATAATTCATCGAAAATGCTCGAAGATTGAGAAAAAATCGAGTGTGGTCAAAATCGATCGACAAAGAACTGAATTTATAAATCATATCATATCGATTATTGTGCAACAAATGGAATTTCTCATGAAACATCACCGCAAGGACCCCTCAACAAAATGGTGTTCTTTGAAAAAGAAGGAACAAGACTAAAAAAGAAATTTGCAAGGACAATGATAGCTAAAAGTCGACATTCCTAAAAGGTTTTGAAATTTGAAGTCATCAACACTTTATGCTATTCACAGAACAGATCCATGTTGACTAAGAGTCAAGGCAAAACACCTTATGAGCTTTGGAATGAAAGGAAGCCTCTTGTTTCTTTCTTTTCGTGTGTTTGGTTGCATGTGTTTCATACACAATAATGGTAAAGATCGGTTGAAAACATTTGATAGTAAAAGTCGATGAAGGAATATTCTTAGGATATTCGAAGTCGATAAAAGCTTTCGAGTTTACAATTTGTAGGACTCTTATTGTGAAGGAAACACCTCATGTTGTTTTTGATGAATCTACTTGTGTTGGAAGAAAAGCAGAACATGATGCAGATGAACTGACCAAGAGGATAACCAAATTAAGCACGAAAAAGAATGACAAATCATCCAACGAACGAAAAGAAGAAGTCGGTCACATTCTATGATTGAAGTGACTCGGACTCGAGATAAAAAGAAGTTGAGGATGTAACTCGGATGGTGAGACTCGGGAAAGCCAACACACAAAAGGTGACCAATCGAGCAGACACCGATTCGGACTCGGTATGTGATGCCAATGAAGATGTGGTCACGGTGAGGTAAATTCTCGAATCTATCAACCAAAGGGGAACAAATGTCTCGACAATGTTTCGAATGGAATTTCCCCGAGGAAGATGATTCCTTTCTCTTTTCTCGTTGTTCCTCGAAGTTTCTTGAATTAATCGAACCTAACATTTCAAATGTTGAGGATACTATTGAAGGGGAACATCTAGAAGGAAATGGTTAGATAGTCATCCTACAAGTCGATTGTGGGTGATCTAACTGAAGGTGTCAAAACAAGAAGGTTCCATGGTGAGAGTGCACTATTCTCGCTGCTTTCCTATCGAGAGAAAGAACTCTTCGAGATTGGTGAAGCTCTACAAGATTCTCATTGGATTCTTCGCTATGCAAGAAGAAATTTGAATCAATTTTCAAGGAATGAAGTATGGGAGCTAGTAGATAGACACGGAAGGCACAATGTCATTGGAACCAAGTGGGTATTTAAGAATAAAAGAGATGAAAATAACAACATTGTAAGAAACAAGGCAAAAATCTAGTTGCACAAGGTTATTCCCAAGAAGAAGGCTTGGATTATGATGAAACCTTTGCACCGGTTGTAAGACTAGAAGCCATCGATTGTTTCTTGCATATCTTTGCCCACATGAAGTTCACGATCTATCAAATGGATGTGAAAAGTGCATTTTCGAGCGGTGTGCTTAAAGAAGAGGTTTATGTGGAACAACCTCCCGGTTTCAAATAGAATGACCAAGTTCTGAGGTGCTCGGAAAAGCTTTGTATGGTCTTAAGCAAGCACCAGAGCATGGTATGATACTCTTTCTCGGTTTTCTTATTGACCATGATTTTATCAAAGGGACTATTGATAGAACTCATTGGGGATAGAAGATGGGGAAGATATCTTCTTGGGTTAGAGATATATGTTGATGACATCATTTTTGGATCTCAAACCATCGGGTTGTGTGAAAAGTTTTCAACAACGATGAAAGGCAAGTTTGAGATGTCAATGATGGGGAGAGATGAATTTCTTTCTAGGTCTTCAAGTGAAACAATCAAAGGAAGGAATCTTCATCAACCAAGCAAAGTACACCGAGATCGATTGCCAAATATGGTGTGCAATTGCAATGCGATTAGGATTCCTATGAATACTAACTACAAGATGGATCCTCGAAAGGCAAATCGATGAAGTCATCATCGATTATAGAAGAATCATTGGATCATTGCTCTATCTTGACAAGTAGGCGGATATAACATTTCTTTGTTGGGATATGTGCAAGATACCAAGCTAATCTAAATTTAGTCACATGGAGGTCGCCAAAAAGATCTTGAAGCATCTTAAGGGCACAATGAATAGAGGATTATGGTATCCGGTGATGATAACCTTGAATTAACCGGGTTACTCGGATCTTTGATTATGGAGGTTGCGTAATTGTGGGAAGTCCACTACAAGAACTTGTCAATTTCTAGGAAATAAGTGATATCTTGGTTTTGAAGAAAGCGGACCTCGAGAGCAAACCGATTTCTGTCGGAAATTTGAATACATGGGCTGCAGGAAGTCGCTTTGCTCGCATTCTTTGGCTCGCACAACAATTAAGGGATTATAAAGTTGTAGCCCGATGAAGTACCAATATTTTGTGACAATAATAGTGCCATTGCTATTTCACAAAATCCGTTATTGCACACCGGATGCAAGCATGTGGATATCGGACATCACTTCATCGAGAGATCATGTCGAGAAAAAGGACATAAGGATGGAGAAAATTCATCTTGATAAGCGTAGAGAGTGATATCTTGACTAAACCTTTTGGTGAATCAAGATTTCGGGAACTTTCAATTGAATTAGGGATGTTAGATCCGGTGTATAGAGTAAAATCTGAAAAATTGAAGGTTTCGGATGCATGAGTTTTTTCAGATTTATCTTCGAGAAACTCGAGGATAAAATGGAAATACCGAATCGAGTCTCGGGGAAACTTCAGATTTATTGAAGGTCAAGACTCGGTTGTTATCTTGAACCCATTCAAGACTTCGATTATTATCGACATTTTATCAAGGTCAATACTCAGTAAGACTGATAGAGAGAAATTAGTCTGAAGAAGTAATGACTCATGCAACTCATTTATTGCTTAAGTGAAACTCAGTAATCATTTGCAATAAATACAAAACACCTAAGGAATGTTTTTGGGCGGGATCTTTTGAAATTCCGAAGAAGGTCAACAGTCATTTAATGCTCTGTTACATTAATGACCAATGAGGATAAATTGGCGGCTTACTTTTCGGAAGATCGACCGTTCGCATACCCGATTAATCGGTGATTAATATCAACCGTTGCTTTTCACCTAACCAACGCGAATTCCCACGATCTCGAAACTATATATTCCTCAAGAAGCCATTCAAGCCAAATTTTATCAAACCCTTCATTCTCAAAATCCTCTGCAAGAAAATCCCCTTTGCCCATAAAACCTAAACCCTAAATCTTCAAAATCTCAAATGGCTCCTAACGCTTTTGACAAATTAGCCGAGACAAACAAGCCATGGTATGAGTACGTGGTTTCTTTGGAGAGTACGTCCAATGCCAAGCAAGAGGAAGAGACGCTCCACTTAATCCGATCGATTTAAAGCGAACGAACCTCATCATGAATCGGCCGGGAGGGGAGTATGCTCGCGAGGTAATCGAGTTTGTTGCAAATATGGAAATAGATGAGGAGGATAATATAGAATCCAAGATTTATGTTTCTCATCTTGAACAATCGATGAAGTATGTGGATTTTGTTCGTGAGTTTTGAATAGTCCCTAAGGATTTAAACGATGTATTTGAGTTATGCGATAGGGGAGATGATCCCTCATTGTATATGTTGGGACGGGAGCAGGAGTATCTTGACAAGGTTGCCGAGAAACTTGTTAAGTTTGAGGCTACTCTGCACAAACCGCATCTACAGCCAAAATATATAGTATTGATGGATATTGTGGGAAAGTGCATAATGAGTCGATCTGGAAGCTTCGGTCGGCGGATCCGACCGATGGCGGCGATCAAGACACCCAAACTCGTTGATGGCGGCGACGAGGACTCGGGTTGAATATTTAAATTTCAATTTAATTCATTAATTATTCGATCAAGGTGGTCTATATTAATTCAAGTCAAGGTCATAAAAAAGGATAAAAAGGATGGGGCAATATCTATCAAAACCAAAAGGACTTCCCAAATCCTCCACGCCACCAAAATTGCATTCATATTGGAGATGTCCGAGAGGAGGAGGACATTTTTGTCAACTCTACCCCATTTTCCCAAGTCCAAAGTGATGTTCAAGCCCATTCTTTGCAAAAAGAGGACTATTAAAATATTCCACAAAAGAAATGGAATTTTGAAAATAGAAAGTGGAATCACCTTGAATTTATGAGATATTCTTGTATTTCAAGAAATACATATAAACCCAATAAACAAGGGGGAAGGTTTTGTTGGATGCCAAGATGGAATTTCATTATGGGGGTGAGAATTTAATGAGTTGTATTCCAAGAATACATAATTCCATAACAAAATTCAAAACCCTTTCGCCCAAAAAAAAAAAGGATGGTGGTTCTCACCTTTTAGGTTATTGGACTATATGAAGATGAAGAGAAGTGAGATTGGATCTTCTAATGGATCTTGAATATCTAATATTGAGCCACAATATAATTCAAGCCCATAAATATTAATTAATCTCCTTTCATAATTAAATCGTCTTTACTTGTATTTATTTCCGTGTTTAAGATTATCTAGCCCATTAAAAGTTAATTAATATCTTTTTGTCTCAAAGGTTCAACATTATTATCATCTAGGAAACTAAGATCAAACCCGAGGAGCAAGTCTTCTATTGAAGTTCTTGAGACTTGTGACCGATATTTGAACAAATTTTCTCGGGAAATTTTTCAAAGGACCTCGAGACCTCGCGAAAGGTTCTGATTCCAACGAAGGAAGTGGTCGGCTCGAGATTCGAAGAATTTATCCGAGAAGATCCTCAATCGATTCTGCTAGTGTAATCTCTTGTCAAGACAAACCAATCTGAGCCTTACCCTCAACCTTTCGCGATGGTTGTTCGATTCTGAAGCAAGTTACAAAAGAAAATTTAATCTTACGTGATCGGGTATCACTAAATTAACCTCTGATGTAGGCGCTTAATTATTTCTTATGCAATAAATATATATAACCTCGATCATATTTAAAGCATCGGTGATAAACAATTTATTTTTATGAGGAGGCGATTATACAAAGCCAACACCAAGGATTTCAACTGGTTGAAGTTTCTTGGTGCCTCGAGGTCATAAAAAGTGAATTTTGATGAGCTCACGAACCAAAATTGCATTCTTATTGTAGATGCGAGAGGAGGAGGACATTTTTGGTGATTTTCAAGTCCAAAGTGATGTTCGAACATATTTTGCGAAGAGGACTAGATGTTGAAAAAAGTTTTTGGATGATGCCAAAGGTGAAGAGACCGAATGGCGAAAAGGGGGGAACGCAGTTCATTCTTGACCGCTATCTGGTGAGCTTATTCCCGACCTCCAAGACATCTTCAGATTGAGGTCAGTCTTCGGTCTACATCCTCAACCGGACTCTCTTCCAGAGATCTTAATATTTTTTCATTCGAGAGGGAAGACCGGTGGAACGAGGAAACAACCTTCCTCATTGAATTCTCGATTTGAAAAGACAAAGCTCGGGATGAAAATTTCCGATTTTGATGAGCTAGTTCGAAGAAGATCATTTGAGAAGAGAGACTTTTATCTGGTTGAAGTTGGTGCCCCTAGCGGCGATGACAAATCTCAAGATGGGGACCAACAGGAGATGAAAATTCCGATTTGAGGATCGATCTCGAAGACGGAGAAGAAAACTGAAGTTTGTGCCGATCAACTCAAGAAATCATTCAACCTCGATCCTGGGACGGAGAAGAAAGCTAGCACGAAATCATTCAACCTGGTACCTTTTGGTACGCACTATTAACAATTATGCCAAAGTTCTATCAAGTTTCTATCTTTAACTCTGAATTGTCTCGATATCTGACCGAGGCTCGATTAGAGACTGGAGCTCAGGATGAAGCTGATGCTCAGGTGCAGACCGACCCTCAGGTTGTGTCTGAACCCCAGGATGATCAATCAGCACAGAAGGTGCAAAATGTTCTTGAGATCGACCTCACTCCCATTGTGGAGAAGTTTTGAGAAGGTTGAGCCATTCTTTGAACAAAATCACTTTCGGATGGAAGAGACATTGGCGGCCCAATCTCGGAAGATGGAGAATCCGAAGTTCATCTTCTAACCGGTGCAACTTCAAGACACTCGACCTCAAAGATGACCTCCATGGAAGACAATTTGAATGAGAAGTTGGAGGAGTCAAAGTCGAAATGATCTTGAACTTAAACAAGAGCTTACCGAGAGAACCGAGTTTCTAAGAGAAGAACAATCTTGATCAAGTCCGGTTGTTGAGGAAATGAGCTCAATGCTCATGACCAAGATGACAGAGATGTTTAAAGATGCTCTCTCTGGCCAGTTTGCCCATCTTTCGGAAGAATTCTCTGTGGCAAAGAACCACCTTAGGAGGCTAGAAGATGAACATGATCAGTTAGCAGGAGAGGTGCGCTGTGTAAGCAAAGAGCAATACCATATGGACACAACACTCTCTAGACTTCTTCCAAATTACGGTGCCAAGAAGGGGGAAAAGCCAGGTGAAGACCTCAGGAAGTTATTGGCACGTACTTTGGAGAAAAATGCGCAAAAGGAAGCTGAAATGAATAGCCTATCTAAAGCCTTGAAGGAATTCGAAGCTACTGAGAAGCTGAAGTTCAGTAAGGTGGAGAAGTCTATCTACACTCAGGTTTCTGAGGAAACCATGCTTGAAGTTGCAAGAGAGAAACTGAGTGATAGAGCTAAGGTTGGAACAAGCCAGGCTGCTGCTGAATTGCCTATGAAGAGGAAAGCCTTGGGCATTGTTGAACCTGAGAGCAAGCGTGCAAAGGCTTCTAAGCCAGTCCAGAGGAAGCTGATATTGGGTACTGAAGATTCTGAGTCTGTGCCCAAGAAGAAAGTCTTCAACACAAGGAATGCTCTGAAAACACTCCAGATCGAACAAGCAAAGAAAACTGCTGCTTCTGTTTCTGGTGTACCAGTGATCAGAAAGAAAGTAGAAGAAGAGCAGAAAAGAAGGAGTGGGTTCAGAAGGTTTGCTAGCAAGAGGAAAGGGAGCACTAAAGCACTGAAATGGCCGCATGTTGATAAGTGGATGCCAGTCCATCTCAACGATGCGTGGGAAGAGATCAAGAGAACCTTCTGGTTCTACTATGATGTGCTCAGAGAGTGGAGAGGGGAGAGCTCAGATCCGAATGAGGCTTTCATTGATTATCTCCTGACCTTCTATCCAAAATATCTTCAAGGATGGATAAATCTAGCGGATGAAGGAAAGGTGCAGATAACCGCCCCTGGTCCATATGTGTACCCTCCTCCTATGCTCGAGAATGGCTGTGTGAATGAGAAGGCCATTTCTCAGGAAATATCTCAGTACGCCACTCAGTTAGGCCTGACAGGGAACAATCCGGATATCATCAAGGAAAGAGATGCGCTGAAGAGAAGATACTACGGAATGTTCAACCTAGAAGTCCCTGCTGATGAGGTGGAAGAGCAGACCTGAAGAACCAAACTGAGGAGCAGAGCTGAAGAACAGAATGAAGACTCAGAAGATAACGACTCAGAAGATTCATGTAATCTTTTATATTTTTTTATCTTTTTGATTTTGTTCTGATAAGATTCATTGTAACCTGTAACAGTCTACCTATCATCAATGAAAAAAATTCATTTATGCTCAAAAGATAATATCTCATTATCTTATTTACATGTTTTTTACTTTTGATATGCTGAATGATGTCTCTGAATTAATTATTTATGGGAAAATTGTTTATTAAGTATTTGGTGATGAATCCTTTGAGAGATTCATTTACTGAAGAAACTGTTGAATGATTAATTGTTAGGAGATTCTCAGAAATTGTTGGGAGATTCTCTGTTCAGGAAATTATTGGAGACATAATCAATCTTGTAATAGGATAAACTGAAACCTGAGTATAGGTTAAATATGGTTGTAACAAGATAGGTTTTGGCATCATCAAAAAGGGGAAAATTGTTGGGAGATGAATTTAATAAAGATATATGATTTTGATTAGATCCCAAAACCCCTGAGTATGACATGTTCAGGATAATCTTGATAGTTGAGTCAGGATTCAGTTTTAGAGTATTCAGGATGATATTTGCAAAATGTATAGTCAGCAGATATAGATCAGGTTAGGATCTGAAGATTCTGAAGAACTCAGTATGTTTCTGAAGAAACTGAAGTTTCAGTATGAAACTAAAGTTTCAGTATGAAACTAAAGTTTCAAGAAGACTCAAGAAGAAACCGAGAATCAAGACTCAAGCATGGAAATCGAGATATCAAGACTCAAGATGAAATCGAGGAATCAAGACTCAAAGATATCTGTGGAAGACTCGTAAGACTCAAGACTCAAGAAGACGCCAAGACTCGTAAGACCCCAAGACTCGTAAGACTCAAGACAAGACCGAGAATCGAGATCAAGAATATCGAAAGCACAAAGAATTATCAAGACTCAAAGAATGCATCAATGCTCAAGATAAACCCAATGTTCCAAGGCAATCGAGAATATCTATCTCAAGGACGCAACATCGAGATGATCACTTATTCCTTAGAAAAATACTTGCCAAGACATTCAAATGCGCATAAAAGCGAAACTAAGTCGAGTGTTGTTAAGGTTATATCAACTCGTAGTTTGTAACCAAAAGAGCCGTTTGAAGGTGTCTACCTTTAACTCGAGACAAAAGTCAAAAAGTGGAAGACAAAGATTGCACCATACATCGACATCGACAAAGGATGTGTCGAAAAAAAGATGTCAAGTACAAAGTTCGATTACAAAAAGTGAAGACCGGCTACATGAAAATTTATTGCCTAAAACGTGTTAGGGAGTTTCAAACCCTAAATATAGCCGTGTTCTCACACACCATA
Source organism: Stenogyne calaminthoides (assembly GCA_037126765.1). NCBI lineage: Eukaryota > Viridiplantae > Streptophyta > Magnoliopsida > Lamiales > Lamiaceae > Stenogyne > Stenogyne calaminthoides. Next base: position 7,362,514 of record JBBCBC010000031.1, on the reverse strand, counting down.
AGAGGAAACTCACGGGTTATCTCCTCCAACGGATAGTTTTTCAAGAGTGACCTTGGTGTATGCCTATAAATACTTGTGACCCTCTACATTGTAAGGTTACGGGAAATTTGTAAGCAACTCAAGAGCTCAAACTTATTATCTCAAAGTTAAAGCACCAAAAAAAAACTTAGAATTTCCCAAGTGCTTTTAAATCGAAAAGAGATCATTCCACTAAGCCTAGCTTGATAAAGATATATCCAAAGCTTAGTCGAGATATCCTAGCCTTTTGCATTGTACTTTATTGTAAAGGATATCTCATCCTAGTTGAAACCAACCAACCAAAAACCTCAAACCCTTTAGAAGGTAGTTTGAGTGTGATTGTTGGTGAGAAGAGTTGTAAAGAGTTAGTAAACTCACGCGGAGTAGTCGTAAAGCTCTAGAGGTGAAGTTAGTAAGCTCTGAGAGGTAGTCCGAAAGCTTGTTTGTGTTTGAGTAAGTAAACTACGGAGGTAGTCGAAAAGCTCAAGGTCGGGTTGAGTAAGTAAACCACGTGGAGTAATGTAAAGCTCAGGCCGAGTTGAGTAAGTAAACTACGCGAGGTAGTCAGAAAGCTCAAGGAAGTGATTAGTGAATTTCTCTGAAGAGATCAGAGAGAGTGGACGTAGGAGCTTGAGTCTCTGAACCACTATAAATTGATGTGTTGTTTATTGCTTTCTTTATCGTGCTTAATCGTTGCATTGACTTAAAACCGAAAAGCATATTTTCACTGACATTTCAGTTGGATTCAATCCACTGGAAGTTGCATATAATTGAATCACAGCCTAATCACTATTTCATTCAAAGGAAAGGTTTTCAGCAAAGCTTAAAACGAGTATAAACTAAAGGGCCAACCATTCCAAGACATCCGAAAGAGTAGCTAGAATGGATAGTTACCAAAACCGAACTTACTCTTACGAGGGTTCAATTATGTTAGTTATCGATCCAAGCAACTCGGGATCTCTGAAAACTTCGGGACTCGGTTGGGATTATCTCGAGGTTTTCGAAAGCATTTCGGGATCTTTGTCTCGAAGAGACTTTGACTCGAGTGATTTGTCTTCTCGGGACCAAATCTTGTGACAACCCAAAGTGACCTCGTAAAAAGAAAAGTTTTAAAAACATTGAACACGTGTATTCCCCCCCATACACGTGTAAGACTCGTTTGCACCGGGACCAACACAAGTTTTTGTCATTTAATAACTGAATAGAGAGTGTGGACCGGGCTTAAATTTGTGTATTGAAATTACATTTTATATTATAGATATATAACAGGTTAGTGGGGGCTTGCACTGGGCTGGAGTCTGGTGCAACCCCCTAATACATACGTCCATGCTCTTTACGAAATAACACAATTTCAGTGAAGTTTCAACTCTTCAGGTTCAACGTGACTATTCGGTGAAGTTGCACCTTTTGTTGAGTAAAAGTCGCAATCTTTTGGATAACATGACTTTCCGATGAGTTGCAACCTTTCGGTGCAATCCTTGAGTATCTATATATACTCAGGAAGTGTGGAGAGTTGAAAACATCGAGAATTAGACTTTCTCAAGACATAGAGAAATCAAGTTTCTCTAAACACTGAAAATCGAGTCTCTCTATATATCAAGACTTTATTTTGAGTTTTATATACACACTTGTGATTTCTGCTTCTGAAATTCGTTAGAGTGTAACTATCGAATTTTCGTGGAATATGTTTGTATCCTGGAAGGTTAATTCCTTGTGAACCATTTACACATATGTGGAAGGAATTAATACCTTTAAAGATAATATTAGTTTTTCGATGTGCCTAACCTATTATTAACTCCATTACCCACACAAATATACAACACAAATGGGATAATGACCACATGTCAATCATGCTTTCTAGGCTGTCAGGTAAAAATAGCTCTATACATCATGTCGATTTTCTCCAACTTTAAAAGAACTCGATTTAATTGAAATTCAATTGAGAATATTAAAAATAAATTAATTTAATCATATGTTACCACTACTGGAGAAATTTTCAAAATTAATCATGTAACTTAGGATGATTTTCATTTTTTGCCATGTAACTTTTAAATTTTAATTTTAAAGATATTAATTTTAGTCATTTTTGTTCGGATGATTCAATTTTTTGTCAAAATCATGATACAACACAAAAGAGTGATATTGTGGGCAAAGTTAAACATTACGAGAGAATATTCAATTTCATAATAATCAAAAGTTGTTTTACAATGTCATGAGACTCCTATAATAGATAAACCAGAATTTTAGGCGTGTAATATCTAAAAGCCGACCCACTAACAATTGCTTAAAATATGATTAAAGCCTTAAAATTATAAAATATAAATACTAATAACTAAAATGTAACCTTATCTTTATCAAATCTGCACGTAAAACACACGTTACCTCTTTAGAATTTTTAATTTTCTGGTTAATTTATGTGGGGTGTTCGCAACCTAAAAAAGACTTCATAATCAAATTCTCATTTTTCATTCATAAAATACTATAAAGACCCACTAATTATTATTTTAATATTATTTTTTAAACAATTCAATCAAAAGAAGTGAGATAAATACAAATGAAATATATAGTTGTGATATTGCACTAGCTGTTATCATATGCGTAAAATTGGCCAAAATGCGACATATTTGCAATTTCCCCAACTTTTTATGTCACCAAACAAACGATGTCGTTTTGCAAAGTTGGCGATGCAGTCGCCGTTGTGAAGCTTTAGATCTAAACACACTGGGAAGCAAGTGAGAGTGAGCTTGTAACAAAATTCCCCAATTGTCGAAATTGGAGCCCTAATTTCATCGATTGGATACCTAATTTGATTGCGCCCTTCCACTGTTCACACACAATATAATGACAAAGCATCCGACGGCGCCGTTGATTCCAGTACAGAAGCGATGGTCGTTGATGATATTGCTCTGCATTGCACTCTCCACCGCCATTGCTTTCTTCATCGGAGCTTCATTCAGTTCCTGCAACTCCCGCGAGTACTCCGACAACCACAATTTCAATAATCCCATTCGCTCGTTCAACTCAGAAGGCGCCCCTTCTGAGAAAATGGAAAATCCGCTCAGTTTCATGAAATCGAAGCTTGTGCTCCTGGTCTCCCACGAGCTCTCACTCTCCGGTACTCTAATTTTTTGACGCTACTTGTTTCTTTATTTACAATTTTTGAACTAATCCCGTTATTTGAGGCATGATTCAATCGTGTGTTGGTTAATTTTGAAAAATTGGTATAATATCCGACGCAACTTCAATTTTAAGTTTTGATAGATTTCATGAGAAACCAGGCACTGTTCATGTTAATAGGATGAGAAGTTTTAGTGTTTAAATGTTCACCTTGTTATAGTGAGATGATCATATAGCCAAGTGAATGTAAGGCATAAAAGGGATAGCTTATGTTGTTGAGGTGATTGCTTAAATTGTTTGGTTCGAACTCGTAAATATATAATCTTATTGGATTGTTTGAGGAAAAAGATCTGTATATAAGAAACTGTAACTGATAATATCATTTTTAAAAATATTAATAGGTGGGCCTTTACTATTAATGGAACTTGCATTTCTATTGAGAGCTGTTGGCACAAGGGTAGTCTGGATTACTAATCAGAAGCCCACTGAATCAGATGAAGTGATGTTCAGTTTAGAACAAAGAATGATGGACAGAGGAGTGGAGGTATGGTAAATGAAGTTCAGTTCAATTATTAGGCTAATTGATCACTATTTTTCGATTTCATTGGCCATTAGTGCTTTGAAATCTTATCAGTTGATCTTTACAATTAACGCAGGTTTTGCCTGCAAAAGGGCAGGAAGCTGTTAATACAGCTCTAAAAGCTGTTCTAGTCGTCTTAAATACTGCCGTTGCTGGCAAGTGGTTGGATGCTGTGCTTCAGGAGAATGTGCCCCGTGTACTCCCCAAGGTTTTGTGGTGGATTCATGAAATGCGAGGGCATTACTTTAAACTGGAGTATGTTAAGCACCTCCCTTTTGTTGCAGGTGCCATGATTGATTCACACACTACTGCTAACTATTGGAAGAACAGGACTCATGAGCGATTAGGGTATGTAGTCTGCATGTTGTTTATCAGTTTATGATACTTATGGTTCTATTTGTTTTACTGCATTTGAAGTATATTCTTGGCAACTGCCGAATAAAAGTAATTGTCTTTTGTGATATGGAAAGGATATAGGAGTCATCAAAGTTTCATAAAGTTTAGCAAGCACTTCTATGCAAGTTGCACCGTGCAACTCAAGTGCATTTTTAAATGGTATTAGTTGTTTTACTAAAGGTTTTAGTTGGTCAGTATTTGTTTCAATTGCATTTGGAGCATGTCCTGGGAAACTGCAGTGTTCGTATATGTGACAATGAAATGTCTGACACAGGAGTCATCAAATTCTCATACAGTTGTATTTTTTTTCTCTTTCTTCGGCATACTTGAATTCTAGTAACATTCATGTTATCTTGGTGAATACAAGAAAGGCACTTAGGTCCAAGCCTGAGGAACATAAAAAGAAGGAAAAACGGTTCTTAGTCCTGCAAGTTATACCTATTTAGTTTCCAGTCCTGTCAATTTTCACGAATTGAAAAACATCCTTTACCTTCCAATTTTTGACATTTTGGTCGGTAACCGGCTGTAGGAGGTGAACATTTTGGACATTTTGTCCACGTTGCAAAGTCTGATCGGTCAACCGGAAGATTCACCTCTTACAACCAGTCATCGAACCAAATTGTCAAAATATTGAAAGTTTCTGACTATTATCATTTCATGAAAGTCGACAGGACTAAAATCGAAACTTATAGGAATAAAAATAATATTTTCCCTAAAAAGAAAGAAATATATAATCCATCTTTGAAGCGTGAGAAAACCTGTACCAATCAGCAAGTTCACTTTCCATATGCTGTATGCTATCCATCTGCATTGAGAGTAAGAGTGAAAAATCAATCACTTACCCCTTAATGAGCCTTGGCTGAATTTGATATGCATATAAACCTTTTCTTTCCCACAATGCTTTAATCATCATGTGGTCCTTGGGTCAAAAGGTTATTTCTTTTTTCAATGGTGCAGGATTAAGATGCCTAAGACTTATGTTGTGCACCTTGGGAATAGCAAAGACTTGATGGAAGTAGCGGAGGACAGTACAGCCAGAAGGGTCCTGCAAGAGCATATTAGGGAATCACTTGGCGTACGAAAAGACGATCTTCTGTTTGCCATTATCAACAGTATGCTTTACTAACACTCAAATATCATGTTCTTAATTTTTTCACCGTACAACTCATTGCTTACCACTTTTCCAACTAATAATAAGCTATTTAAATGTATTACAGGTGACTAGGGATAAAGTTTGCTTATTCTCTTTTAGGATCATAGATGACACCTTTGGACTAAAATCACTTTTATTTTTATTTATATAATTGCATATAAAATTTCAACACATTTTCGCAAATTGCAATCTAATCTAAACTTTTAAATCTCTGTAAACAAAACCTGCCCTTCTGGTCAAATTGCAAAAAATAAACTAGATTGAGTTTTTGTTTACTAAGATTCAAAAGTGTAGATTAGATTGCACTTTGCAAAAAGATTGTAATTTTATCTACAATTAAGCAATTTCCCAACACAATCAATCATATAGTATAAAGCAAATATATGGTTGTAGAGTCCTGCTTCTCAAACTTCTACTGATAATTTGTTGACCATATATTTACTATTGAAAAGTTATTCTGAATATCTCACATTTCATTATCTAATTTCTATGCAAAGCACAATAATATGGTACTTTTAATTGCATTAACTTTACAGTTTCTCAGCTGTAGATGCTGCATTGCTTCAGGTGTTTCCCGAGGGAAAGGTCAAGACCTATTTCTTAAAGCTTTTTATGAAGCTTCACAAATTAGCCAAGAGAGGAAACTGAAAATGCCACCAATGCATGCAGTTATAGTGGGAAGTGACATGGGGGCCCAAACTAAATTTGAAACAGAACTACGTAACTTTGTTAATGACAAGAAAATTCAAGAAAGTGTGCGCTTTGTAAACAAAACATTGAATGTTGCACCTTATCTGGCTTCCATTGATGTTTTGGTCCAAAACTCTCAGGTACTAGTTACTCCCTCTGTTCCATATAACTGTCGTTTTAGAGAAAAAAAAATAGTTCCAAAATATCTGTTGCTTATTGCAAAACAGAGGGAGTGTTTGTTTTTTCAAATTTGCCCTTTTCTTAATTTTTGTAATATGTCTCATTTGTTGAGATACAAGAATCTAGGTAAAACACCCAAATGGGTATATTGTTCATTTTATACAAATAATTTTGGGCATTAAATGACTTTATTAATATATGTAAAACACCCAAAAGTCGCTGTTAAATTGGAACAAAGGGAGTATTAATTTGTTTAATCCCGTGGCATGCAATATTTTATGTTTCATGTATAACTCTGATAGTACTAAGGGCCGTACTTTGTCAACACCATCATAGTATGCCCTTGAGTTGATGTGAGACTATTATGTTAGCATTAATATGATCAAATGTTGAGCTGATATTATGAAAAACGAGGAAAATAGTAAACTTTTACAGTTACTGCAGATTTGGAATGATAATATCTCTGTCTGTATGTTGAGAACTATGATACTTTTGCATATGCAGATGAGATTGCATTCTATTCATTGTACCGAAGAAAGCTTAACTTGTTAATTGCTTTAGGCACGTGGAGAGTGCTTTGGGAGGATAACCATTGAAGCTATGGCCTTTCAGCTGCCTGTATTGGTGAGTTTGAATCTTGTTGTCTTTTGTTCTAGGGATAATATCATTTTTGGTCCCTAAACATAACCCCTTTTTCATTTATGATCCCCACATTTCACTTGTTATTGAGTTTGATTCTTGAAGTACACTTTTACTTCCACATTTGGTCCTACCATTAGTGACCGTCCGTTAACTCACATTATCAACTATATGCTAAATGTAATTAACAAATATTAAATGTATTCAGTTATTTTCAAATAATACATTAACACCCCCCAAATAGTTGATTCCGTAAGTCGAGAGGTCAAATAACGATGGGATCAAATGTGAGAGTACAAGTGTACTTCCAGGATCAAGTTTGATAGTGAATGAAAACGGGGGATCAAAACTGGAAAAAAGGTTACCTTTTAAAGAACAAAAATGGTATTATCCTTTATTTTTAATGGGGTTCATATAACATTTTAATTATCCTAGCATTAGTAAACATAGATATCAACATATTTAGGGTACTGCTGCTGGAGGTACAATGGAGATTGTAGTAAACGGTACTACGGGTTGGCTACATCCTGCTGGAAAAGACGGTATCACCCCTCTTGCAGAAAATATCGTTCAGCTAGCCACAAATGTAGGAACGAGAAGAAAAATGGGTGGAAATGGTTACGCTCGGGTCAAAGAAATGTTTCTGGAACACCATATGTCAAATAGAATATCCTTGGTTTTAAAGGAGGTTTTACAGAAGGCAAAGAGACCGGTTCATTGATTCAGAAGGCGCCTATAATTTTTAACTTGCCAACATATGATGTCTGTAATTATTTCTCTCCTTCAATTGATGAATAATCTACCAACCGTGTTCATAATTTTTTTTTTTTTTTGAGTGAATTTTTATTTTATTTTTTGTGTGGGAAGAGTGCACATTATTGCATTATGTTAAGGAAATTTGCCTAGTGATTGTTCATCAATTTGTGTTTCTCATGGTACTTTCAGATTTCTTTATAACCGTAGACTAGTCAAATCTTATTATATAAAAGGAGGAAGCTTTCAGCCAACTTTCGACATGATTCGCCATAAGCCGGGAAGCTGCCAAGTGTTGTTTTACATCCAAATTTAATACTATTATATCATATGATTCGTCTAAAAAATTCATACGTTTTCAAGGAAACCATCCTACAGCCTTCACTTTTTGACTTTGGCGCTTCGTGTGCTTTCTCCGCTGTTAGAGTTCCGGCACTACCATGCTGAACAGAGCCTCGCCATTAACGCGTCCAGTGACAGACGCCATTGTGGTTAGAAAGCAGAATCGACGTCAGGCTGCCTTTCAGGCGTCAAGGCCAGTTTCAGATCGACCGACACTGTACAGAGTACATCTTCCCTTTTGAGCCACCACTGTGTTCCCGATCGCATCGCTTGGGTCTGCTGTCTGGGGAAACAGAAGGCCACCGCGTCACCTTCGTGAGACGTCGTCACCAATTCGCGTCTTGCCATCACTTGAATAATTGAGGTCAGTGCAATCGTAAAACCTCTTGATAATTTTGAATGGTTTCAGATATTCAGGTTACAAATGTTGTGTGATGGTGGTGTTGAGAGCTTGCAGTAATATAGTAGAATAGTTATGTCCTTGAGGTGTTTGATATAATGTCCATGAAAGTTGATGTTAGTGGATTGAATTTTTTCTATAATTGGTGTGCGTGGGAAATTGATTGAATATGGATGGACATTTCTTAATGAGAATTCAAGAGAATGAAGAAATGCAAAATCTTTGGGGATGTATATGATGGTAAGAGGCGATATGTAGAGTTAGAGGTGAAGATATTAATTCAAATGCTTTATGAATTGCTGCAAATTGATTTTTAATTACTCTGCCGCAAATGATTTTTGATTCTAGCAGTTTACTTGAATTTCTGAAGTGGACGAACATGGTTTATGAGTTGTTGCAAGTTTATTTTTGATTGCTCTGCTGCAAGTGATTTCTGATTCCAACAATTTACTTGAATTTCTAAAATTAATGAAAATGGTTTATGAGTCGCTGCAAATGATTTCCTTTCTTTATCACGTTAATTTGATGCAAATGGTCTACCATGTTATACTTGCATTGAAATTGGAATATTATTTGAACAAGAATTGATTACTGAGATATTCAGAATTAATTTTGAAAAATTAGTTTGTACAAAGAATATGAACAAATGTGCAACTTCTTCACTAATTAATTGATGTCATTGTGGAATTATCATTCTCATCAAGCTTCATTCATTTTACCTGCTATGATTATTTGTACCCTCCCCTTCTCACTCACTCATTTGGCTAATGATAATCAATAAAGTTCAGAATGTTATGCCTGTTCTGTTAGTAGTTGTTACATATGCTGTTATTTTCTATTTAGGCTGAAGTTTTGGGAGTTAATTCGAATAGGTAAGACGTTTCAATTTTCAAATCTGAACAGCAGTAAACTGCTTGTAGGAAGAAGAGGAGATGCTGGTTTGTCGAGTTGCATCACCCAAATTATTGTCCTCAAATTAGGTCTGCTTTCTCTGCATCTTTTTCTTTTCTCCAGTTTTGTTTACATTTGGTGATGTTTGTGACATGATCATTTGTGATTTATGTGGTATGTATGATGATTTTAACTTTCAATAAATTTCATAATTTTATGTAGAAGATTATATATGTAAGAAAATTGTTGCTGAATCTTTTGTGCTTTGGTGTCGCAACTCATCTAGATAATTTATAATTTTAAAGATTGACCTTCATTTTTGGGTATTGTTCAGCCTTTTGCATTTAGTAGTTATATTGTAAAAAATACAAATTTGGTTGAATGCAGCTTTAAAACAAATAGCAGATTTTCTTCAAGTATTTTTATTTGGTTGTGTATATTATGCATTGATTAACCGATTATGTTGCCCATGCATATGACCATATTTATATCAAGAAATGTGTATATATGCATGTAAACAATAAGTAAGTGAATTCAAAGGTATCAAATTAACTTCTATGGGAACCTTGATTTCGTGACCTTTTTGCGTTTGACCTGTGTTAATAACAAATCAGAGCATTTGTCTTGCGAAAATAATAAAAAAACAAAGGGATACAGAAGCTAAAGGTTGCTTGGAGTTTGATTTACAACTTATAATTCTGATTAAAGGACATGAGTTTGATTCTTATCCCACAAAAATGGTCAAGAGTTTCGAGGACTGGGAGCGGCTTTGTTTTTTCTGTTTTTAAGAAGATCAAGAGCAGGAGAAAGATAATCAAGATCAAGATGATGACAAAGAGGGAAAAAAAAAGGAAAATTGTGTGGGAGAAGGAAGAGAGGAGTGATGATGAAGATAAATGGACTGAGTAGAGTGAAGATAACAAAGTTTTAATGGACAAATCTATAATGGGCAACGTTCTAAATATAAAACAAGGTCCAATGATCATGGTAAGGATACAAGCATGAGGAAGAAGATAAGCCCCACCAAAGCGAAAAGCAGAGTAGTGGATGATGAAATATTAGGTAGTTTAATTGTTGATGATGAGAACTCAAAAGATGATAATGAAGAGGAAGAAAAATAATTATTTGATGAAGAAGAAGAATGATAAATGTTGGATTTTGCTTTATATTGTGCTTTGTAGGTGTGTACATACTTTTAAAAAATGTCTATGTTTTGATGATCATACTCTCCTAAATGTGTACTGCTTGGTTGCATGATCTATTGCATTTTAAAAAGAAAGGCGTACCTTTCAAGCCTGAAGTCTAAATGTGGTGCGATTGCATCAGTTATTTTAGAAGATAGGGATTTGCTAGAATATGATCGCCAGCTCCAAGAAACTTATTAAAAATCTCAACTTTGCGTTAAATTTTTCAGTCTAACTACTTTTTCCATAGTTTGTTTGTGCAACTACGTAGACATGGAATAAAGAGAGATCCAGTACCTTTCTTTTTTTAATTTTGTCATATATCCACAGTTAATTTAATATTTTAATTTCTATGAATTCACGTTAAATTTAAATAATATTAAAAGAGTAACAAGTTTTAAAGCCTGTTAAAGAGAATATTATAATAGGCCCGTGCATCGCACGTGCAACAAACTAGTAAAACTAAATATATTAGGATGATATGAACACTTCAACACGTTGTGGCATAATGATTGAGAAAATGAGGTCATATTATGAATAGAGAGAAAAAAAAGATAAAAAGAGATGGGCCCGATAGTGACCCAGAAAAAAACCCATCGTAGCGACCAAATAATAAGTTCATGAAGCATGTATCAAAAGTGACCACAGTGACCAAGTAACAAGTGCGTAACAAAGGTTGAACGTTTTACTGTAAACAAATTGTATGTTTCAGTGCAATAAATTATATATTTTAAAAATACGCTATAAAATACACGGAGCACAAAAGATTGACTAGGCAGATCAAGTACAATACTAACGAGTCAAAATAGCCTGAAACTAGGAATGACAATGTGTCGGGGTGGGGCGGGTACTAGAAGACCCAAGCCCGCCCCACTCTATTTACGGGGCGGGGCGGGTTGACCGGTTGCGGAACGTGGGGCGGGGCATACCAATCCATTCTAGACTAAATTTTTATTACTACAATAATAAACTATAATATATTTTTAAATATTTCACATAAAATTAAAATTTAATTAAAAAAATAAATATTTAATATTAAAAATTATTTATCATTTAATTTTACCTTATAAAATATGTTTATACGAATATAAATTTATAGCTTAAATGTCATATTATACTCTATATTATGTTTTATCAATATATACTAGCTTAAAAATTACTTATGACATTAAATTATACATATTTATGTTATACATAATACTAATAAATAGTACTCTCTCCGTCCCAAAGATATATGCACGTTTACTGTTTTTGCGTGTTTTTGCGAGCGAGTTTTTTATTAGTATTTGAAATGATAAAATAATTTTTAAAGATGGATGCAATAGATGAGAGGTAGATCTATAATACCCCTCTTTAAAAATTACTTTATCATTTGAAATACTAATAAACAACTCGCTCACAAAAACTCGACAATAAAGTAAGTGTGCATATATTTATGGGACGGAGGGAGTAATAAAATTGTATATAAAAATATTATGTATATTCAAATTTTAATATATAAACGGGCCAGAACGGGACGAGTCAGGGTAAAAGTGATACCCCAAGCCTGCCCCGTCCCGATTTAAGTCACGGGATGAGGCGACCCAAACAGTGCGGATCCGAGGCGGCCCAGATCAGGTTAAATTGTCATCCCTACCTGAAGTCTCAGACCAAAATAAGCTTGATCCCTATCAGCCCGCTGGGCTTGTTTATCTGGGCCGAATCGGCCCGATTTCTTTCAGGCTGACACACATCACATTGTGCATGGGTCAGTCCATTGGTTAGAATTTAATTTTGTATATTATTATATTATTTGTTAAGTGCGATGATAAAAATATTAATTAATAGATTTTGTGTAAGATTAATTTTTTGTTAGTAAAACTGACTTTAAATTTCGAAATCCAAAACCGGGCTTTTAAAGCCCAAAACAAATATTTCTCGGGTTCGGTTATTAACACCCATCAATTTTTTAAAATATTAGTAAATACACACCCATCAAACTGTCAAAATTACCCTTTTTTAATTTAATCTCCCTCTTCTCCTTTTATTGTAAACCTAACAAAAAAATACACTCCCTCCCTAAAAAAAATATTTCGGAAGATTTAATTTGAATTTAATACACAATTTCGTAAATATTGTTATGAAATTTTAACGTAATTTCGGAACTTAGTTTTTGAAAATTTTCGAACAAATTTTTCCTTTTCAAAACCTTCAAAAATTCAACATCTTCTTTTCGAAATGTTTTAATGATTTCAAAAAATCAGGTCCGAAATACGTAAATCGTGAATGTTTAAAAAAACGTGGGAATGACATTCATACACTTTCCATCCCACTTTTGGGCAAAAATACAACAATTAGTACAAAATGCAATAATATTTAACAAATAACAACATAAAAGTTTTCAACATTCAACCCTTAACACTTCATAAATTTTTCAACATTCAACATAAAAAGAAAAGAAAAGGGAGAACAGTGAGATTCACTTAAAAATGTATTCTGAGATCCATTAATTTTCATCATAGTTGATAAACAACACACTCTACAATTCTTTTCCCCTAATCGTCAATTTTGAAACTAGAAACTTGGAAGAGAAGTTCTTTCCTATTTTATTGCAGAGATACCATGCACCCTTTCAAATACCATCAAGTGGGTGTATTTAGTATCAAGTTATTAAGTTTTTAAAATATAAAGACAGATATGTCATTTCATAATTACATTAAAATTAAAGAAAAATGGAGGTATCTCCCAATTATGGGGCTGTGAAAACCGGGCCCATATTTCTCTTCATGAGTGCATAATAAAGGCCCACAACTTTTTGGTCTTTCTGAGTGCAAACTGAAGGCCAACATCTTTTGGTGGACTCGGGGTAAGGGCCCATTTACAAAGGCTCGAACTTTGAATATATTATTTCCGTAAAACGACGGCGTTTGGGAGCTCTCCACGACTCCATTAAATACCCGCCGTTTTGGTGCAGCAACATTGAACTTTAGAGCGCGGGAAATTCATCGTAAGGTGCTCCATTTGAAGGATTACTTCCGTCGCAGAAATGAACGATCAGGATTTGGAGTTAGAGAAGGCGAGATTGATTAGCTTGTCTCTGGATTTCGGATTCGATGAGGAATCCGCCCACAAGTGTTTGGATCGCCTTGTTAATCTCTATGGTGAGTTTCCCCTTTCCATTTTGCGGCCCCGAACCCTAGCTTCTGCTTTTTGTGAAATTAATTTATGATTGAATTATTGATTTATCTTTGAAAACCTTGTATCTAATTTTTGAGGAAACTTTACGAATTTAGTCCATTGTTCTGGGTGGAATTATAATGGCAGATTATGAGTTCTGATAAATGCTGAAGACGTCAGTTAACGACCGTGTTAATGGTTAATGATGTAGAATATTTCTGAATTGTTAAATTATGCAAGTACTAGAAAAGATTATTTGATGATATTGATAATACTGATTTCAATTTTTTTAGAAAAATGTCAACTGAAGTTTGTAGAAATAATGGGAGATGCTGAATCAAGCTTTTCACTATTTTCTAACAAATTTCTTTGTATACGTAGTAAGGAGTGTTGTGATTTTATGGGTTTATCAATCTCAACTTTTAATAGTATGATAGTGTTTCTTGGGTTTCCCCTAAAATGATTCATTACCAGTGTGAATACATGTACATCCTTCCGTGGTTATTCCATAACCGAGACTTTAATTGGCATTCTTATCGGTGAATTTTACTAAATGATATGATTACAGTCTGTTCTTAAGTTTATGAGTGAGCTAAAATAATGAAAGTAAGCTTGACTTGATGGAAAGCAATGACACAATAGTTTTGAAGATATTAACTAGGTACATGCTCCCTGATCTGTAAGTTTTACTTAAATGTCACTCACAGGACTTCTGGGAATCCCTACCTAAATTGCCACATGTTACTGCTAGAATTTAAATAATTTTGAAAGGTATACACACTTGTCCTAGACTCCTAGTGATAATGAAAATGAATAATTTCTAAGTGTTAATTTATTATTTTTCTTCTTACATCTTCTAGGTGAAACTGTTCAGTTTTCATAAGATCTTTTTGACTGTAAATAAAGAGCAGACTCTACATTGCTATTCCTTCAAAATGATGTAGTTAAATATTCACAAGATTCTTAAATTTTGCAGAAGATGTACGATTTCTCTTCCTTCATATTTACCTCTGGGATTTTATAATCCACACAATGAACAATCAATTTCAGCATTAAATTTGATATTTAAGTTGAGACCATTGGTTTTATGGATTCATGATTTATGACAATTTTATATTCGTATTGTAAGGTGATGATGGACGAGATTTCATCACTGTGGATCACTGTGGTGATGACTTTCTGGCATCACTCGCGGAATCTATGCAAGACACTGAGGATTGGGATGATGTGCAAGCCATGGAATCAGAAGCTTGTGGTGCTTTGTCTGAGATTCTGAATAAGGATCTTCTCCAGAATTATGATTCAGATGTTGCAGAAAGAAGAAGCCATGTTCATATCATAGAAGATTCTCCTATATCTCAGAAGCATCAAAATACCATTCATTTGGATTCTTCAAGTGAAGATGAAGAGGCTCAAGAAATTTTTTCTAGAGATCACATGGCACCTTCCTCTAATATTTCTATAGATGGCAATGGTCATGATCCGTCCCCAAGTTCGATAAAGCATCCATCAATCTCTGTAAGGATTTTTTTTTCGTGATATCAACAGCTATAATAGTCTATGGAGCTGGTGCTTTAGTGCTGCAAAAATCTGGGTAAAAAGCATAAAAAAACCCCATGTTTGATAAAATTATGCATGAAATTCCCACTAAGCACTTGTGCGCAAAGAACACGTTAAATTGAAGCATGAAGCTTACATAATTGTCCTCTGTATAAACAAAAAACGTGCACACAACACTCAGACAGAAACACATAGACGCAAAACATGCACATATCAAAGGTGTCAAGAAGTGGACGTGGGGAATTCATGCACACTTTTATCAAACACAGGGGGTTTTATGCATTTAATGAAACATATGGTTTCGTGCATACTTTTATCAAAGGGGGGTTTTGTCCATATTTTATCAAATAGGGGAGGATTTTATGTTTTTAATCCCAAATAGTACATGCTTAGTTTGCAGCATTACATATAAAATAGAAATCTGTAGCATGGTAAAAATATAGTTGGGCATGCCAATGAATTTTAGCATGCCTTCTAGTTGCTTTGAAACCCCATCTATCTTTCCTCTACCCCCAGGAAAAAGACGAACAAATATATTGATATTGCACCACTCTCAGAGTACTAATATGCTATTATTTTTTAAGGCCTACAGGAGTGATCCAATTCGAAGCTCAGGTTCATCAGTTTCCCATGGAGCAACGCACTCCATGTCATATGAAAATACACGTGGAACTCTATCATATGATGAGCTGCAGAAACTGGACGAATTCGAATTGGCAAATGTTGTCGTATTTGGTAATAGAAGCTTTCGACCATTGCAGCATCAGACTTGTAAAGCATTTGTTCGTCAGCAAGACTGTTTTGTTCTTATGCCCACTGGAGGTGGTAAGAGCCTTTGTTACCAGGTCAGACTCCTTCCTATTGGATTCCCTGGATATAAAATGAAACCACGTAAGTAAAATAATTTTACCCTATGACAATTTCTGTCTGGAAACATGCCAATCTATGAGCCCATCAGGTGCCAATCTTCATTAGAATTTAATCAGTTATATTCGTCATTTGATCACTTGCCTTTTCTTAATGCTAGAAGATAGGCTTTTTTTCCTTTTTCAATGAAACAATAATTCTTATGAGTTGTGTAAAGCACTTTTTGAATATTCATGGGACAAACATTGGTGCACATTATTATTATTTTCAAGTTGGCCATGTTCATTGGAATCCATAAGGTTAAATGCTTAATCGATGTGTTTCTTACCCTCAAGATGCATACTTGCCTCAAATTATCAAGAATTAGTTTTGTGCACAATTGCTGGCTTTTCTAGATCCTTTAGTAGAATATTTAGGTGTACTCAAGTTGAAAATACTTTAGTAGGAACAATTTATTAAGCTCAACAAGTTGAACTGGCGATTACACCCCTCACTTTGATTAAGATCTCCAGGTTTATACTAATAAAATCCACTTCAAAATGTCCTCCCCCAAGGACTAAGAACTGTGGTTGTGCCCCTGTAGAGGTTTATAGTCACAAGGTACATAATCTTCATTTTATATTCTTACATGCTTATGCCACACTTTGCAGCTTCCAGCCATTCTCCGGCCAGGTGTTACAATTGTTATATCTCCACTTCTTTCCCTTATTCAAGATCAGATTGTTACACTGAATCTCAAATATGGAATACCAGCAACTTTCTTAAATTCTCAACAGAAGGCAACTCAAGCAGCCACCATACTTCAAGAATTAAGGTAATATCAGATTGTACTCCACATATATTGATGTAATTTTTTGCAACTCACCCTCAAGCTGTGATTATGGTGCCAAAGCAACCTCAACATTCAACAATCAAATACTTATTTTTTATACTTTAGAAACGTACAAATAACTCGCAGTATGGGAAACTAGTTTATTGATACATTCCATATAAACTCTACTTGAATACCTTTTCTTCTCCTTTTCTTTTGCCGGAAAATTCGTGATCAAAATCAAATTAAATTGAGCTTGGAGTTTTTCTGGCCCAAGTGTAACTTGTATATACCATGAGGTCCACGAACCATTTCCTTGCTTAACAATAATTGTAATTATACCATTATTTATGGGTTGCTTTACTTAGTTCTTTTTCTTCCACAGAGGGGAATATAGTAATTGTGTGTAGTAGAACTTCATCTAATGACTGCATACATTTTTTTATTATTTTCAATCGGATGATCTATTAATCCAACCAATGGAGTATTATAATTTTATCCATTTCTATTTATTTACATTGGAGATTTGGACTCTCTATAGAGTATAGGAACCATTTTAAACTTTGCTGGTTTTATAGGTAGAAGATTGCATGCCGTTATCATTTTTTTTATGCCTTTTAACTGTGGGATCACATTTAATGATCTCTACTTTCCGTAATGCATTGGGAATTTGAGATGATAAGTAGAAAGATTCTCTTTTGTTTTCCTTTGCTCTTTTCTACCATCTATATAGAGGAAGTCTCGTGGTACTTTACTTGTGTTCTTCCTGCAGCAAGCTGGCGTTGTAGCAACTGATTTTTCATATATAGTTTAGCATTTCCTTAATTGCTTTACCTTTTGGATCCAAAGGATCTTTGATTCTGAATAATTTACAAAATATTCTTTACTTATCTCTAATGAACTGACAACTGTAAAAATATTAAGAATATCAAAAAGTGAGATTATGTAACGTGCATAGACATTGTTCCAGAATGAAGTGCAAAACTGAAACTACGTAATGTAAAATTTTATGGATTGCTTACTAATTGTTGTTCCATCTCTAAAACGTGTTTCTGAATGTTTTAGGAAAGATAAGCCTTCATGTAAACTTCTGTATGTAACTCCAGAAAGGGTTGCTGGAAATATGACATTTCAAGAGACTCTACAATGTCTTCACAGGAAGGTAAATTCTTACTATAGAATGAGTTATCAAATCGAAATTTATTGGTTTGCACTTTAAAAAAATGGAGGTGTTTCATTCACAACTCTGAATATTCAGTATCTCTATTTCAGGGACAGTTGGGAGGATTTGTTGTTGATGAAGCTCACTGTCTGAGGTATGCCATTCTTTGGGAGTTTCTTGAGATAATTCTATCATGTTGAATTAGTTTGGTTAAGAAAAGAATGTCACAAAAGGCACCATTTTAATTGAAGGGCAACTTTTCAGAAATAAAAAATTCCAAATGAAGATTATTATAATTCAACCTTCCTACTCTTGTGTCCATAGACGTTTGCTGCATGTTTATGAAACCCAAATTACATGAAAATATATTAGATGAATCAAATTATACTACTAGTTTGAAGACAGAATTTATTTTAATTCTCTCTTTGCAATAACATATTTTGGTTCAGAAATGCTTATATAATCTCACTTTTTCTATAGCCAGTGGGGCCATGACTTTCGCCCTGATTATAGAGTATTAGGATGCCTTAAGCAAAATTTTCCAAATGTTCCACTGATGGCTTTAACCGCTACTGCAACCCAGATAGTTCGAAAGGTTTGACTACTGGTTCTCTGATATTATGAAAATGAGTTAAAATCATTTTGGTCTTAGACTTTTTGCCGTTTCTGCATAAGGTCCAACAATAGTTAGTTTTTTCAATTTAATCTTATAAATTCTTAATTGGTCTAATTTTAGTCCCAAAATTTGCCGGAATTTGAAGAGCAACGTCGTCCTTTTGGGACCTTCGGTAGAAAAGGCAAAAGTTATGGGACCAATTTTACACCTCACATGCCAAAAACGTGCCCCTAAACAACGTTTTTACTTCAAATTCTGGCGACTTTGGGAGCACCCAAAGTCGGACCAATTAAGAATTTATGAGATTAAACTGAAAAACCTAACTTTTTTGGACCTTTTGCAGAAAAGGAAAAAGTTATGGGACTAAAATGGATTTGAAATCTTATGGAAATACCTGCAATTTCCTTCCTGAACTCTACGTAACAATTTTTCTGCAGGACATCTTAAACTCTTTGAGAATCCCACGTGCATTAGTGCTGGAGAGCAGTTTTGATAGGCCAAATTTGAAGTATGAAGTGATAGGGAAAACAAAAGAACCACTCCAACAGCTGGGGAAATTACTGATAGATCGATTCCAAAATTTGTGTGGAATTGTATACTGCCTTTCGAAAAACGAATGCGCGGAGGTTTCAAAATTTTTGAATGAGAAATTGAAGATCAAAACTGTGTATTACCATGCCGGTTTGGCTGCTCGACAGAGGATGGCGGCTCAGCAGAAATGGCATAGTGGAGAAGCCCATGTCGTTTGTGCTACCATAGCTTTTGGGATGGGAATCGACAAACCTGATGTTGTGAGTCTTGCTAATTTTGTATTCTTAAGTTTCAAATTTTTAAGAGCCAACTAATTTCAATTTTGAAAATATAAGTTGAACCATGCAACATAAGTGCTTTTTAAATGGTATTAGTTGCTTTACTAAAAGATATTAGTTATTTTACTGAAAGGTATTAGTTGGTCGGTATTAATTAATTGTTTTTACTGAATAGCATTAGTTGCTTTCATTAAACAATATCAGTTGTGCACCAGTTGCATAGTGCACCCAAGTGCTATTCTAAAAGAAATTATCTCATGCATGCAAGTTCCTTGGAGAGCATTAGAAACCTTCGAGTAAATAGAAAAAGTGGTCTCATATCTTTTAAGTGTGGCCCTTTTTGGTCCCTATGAATCAATTTCCTCAATTAAGTCTCATAACTTTTGAAATGCTGCAATTTTCAGTCATATATTGCCAAGTTTTTGTTTTAGGATAATACTTAATTTATGACTTTTTTTTTCTTCTACTTTAATTGTGATTATAATTAATAATGTTTGGGTCTCATTAAGTGATGTTAGTCTGGTTGCTACATGGAATTCCGACAGCTATCGTGCAAAAATCCTGCAATCTTGTCATTATAAGATAAAAATTGCATCATTTTATAAGCTATGAGACTTAATTGAGAAAGTTAATTCATACGGCACTATATTTGCCAGCTCCCAATAAATAAAGAATCAATTTTGCAATTTACTCATAATTCAATATACAGCTTGAGGTATACACATATTTAAACTAGTGTGATGCATTACAGTAGTTTCTTGGAGGGTATTAGAAACCTTCTGCATTCCACTAGTTTAAGTACCTGTATACCTCAACCTATTTATTGAATTATAGCATCATCTGAATAATCGAATCCTGAAGAATGAACAAAAATAGTTAACTCACTCACTGTGTCCATATTTCAGCGATTCGTCGTCCACAACACCATGTCCAAATCAATTGAGAGTTACTATCAGGAATCTGGAAGGGCGGGACGAGATAATTTCTCGTCCACATGTATTCTTCTATACCAGAAGAAGGATTTCAGTAGGATCGTATGCATGCTTAGGAGTGGACAACGTGGTAAAAGCGAAACCTTCAAGCTTGCCATGGATCAAGCTCGAAAAATGCAGAAATATTGTGAACTAAAGGTTGGTACCAGTTATAATCAATTGATATGCATACATTATCTATGTCTATAAAGTTACTTTATATAGCGAAATTTTGATTCGTGCAGGATGAATGCCGTAGACAAGCTTTACTCGAGCACTTTGGAGAATCGTTTGATCGCAGTGCTTGCAAAAATGGTTCTAATCCTTGTGACAATTGCCTCAAGGTATCTCCAAGGTCATGAATGCATTATATTACACAATTTTCCCTCCATTACTAATTTGTTGAAAATGTTGGATGTGTTTAGAAGCATGTTGTATTAAAGAGTTATGATAGATTTAAATGAAAAGTACAAGATTATTGATATTTATAAAGATTGAATGATTTGAATAATGTATTTGAAATTCATCACTCTCACTCAAACTAGAGTGATTTTGTAATCTATTTATTTCAAATCATACTCCTAATGCAAACTTATAGTTACATTGCATTTTCTTATGAGCAGCCCAGCTCTGTTTCTACTTTTTGCCTAATATTTCCTCCAATTTAATGTTCTGGAAATAATCAATCTTGTAAATAACTTGCGGATAAACAGACTTGGGGATAAATTATTCAAGCACAAGATTGAGAATATTTTGAATCTAATCTTTATTTATTTAACACCCCTCTCATTATTTATTATTTATGAATAAAACTTGAATGAACCAATTATACTCTGTATCTGATGCGATTTTGACCCATAATTATTTTATCAAACTTTTCTTTTTGTTTTCGCAATGTGAACTAGTTCATATATTTCAAAAACACTATTATTATTCAGCATATAAACTAATATTCGTATTCATATGAATTGATATTCTTTTTTATGACCCATTAGAATACGTTATCATTGAGTTAAAATTAGGAAGAAAAAGTTCTTTTTGTCCTATAATCATTTTTTGTTTTTGATCCTATTAATTTTTATATTTTAATTTTCATTCTATAATTTAGACACTTTTGACTTTTTGGTCGTTTTGATTTTTAAAGTTTGATTTTTCGTTGTACCACTTTTTTATTTTAATTCATGTCAATCATGAGATGAAAGTTAAAATTTATAAGTAAATAGGATAAAAAGTTTGAAAATGTACAAGTTATAGGACAAAATTAAATTTTCAAAGTCAACAGGGTCTCAATCAAAAGGTTATAAAATTATAGGGAAAAAAAATATTTTTCCCTCAAAATTATACGAACTTGACAGTGCAATTTAATGATCTGAGTTTTGTTTATTTATTACTATAAGTTTGGGCAATGCAGTGTTAGCATGATATGATAACAGAATGTTGATGGGGGTCCATATGAGAAATGTAGCCACAAGAATTCCAACAAAATTTGTAATTGAATTGTTGACCAAATTGCACATGCTAACAGCCTGCCATTTGGTATGATTATAACAACTCTTTCACACCCACTAACTTATTTATTTTTACTTAATTCTTTCACCTGGTCCCAATTCCTAATTTGCTTCCAGCAACCCTAATTTAAGGGATTTGATTTTATTTACATAATTACTGCCTACCAACTGTAAAACATCCAAACTACTAACTAACAAACAATTTCCTTCTCCTTCACTTTTTCTCAGGGAAATTAGTACTAGTTAATTTTACATGTTTTAAACTTTTTATATGTTGTTCAAAACCAGTAGGGCTAGGTATATTTTATCATTCAATTTTACATATTTTTTTTTATTATCTCTGAGGATTTTTTATTTTATTTAAGGCACACTTGTATAGGGCGAAACATAATTTGAATATGACGTTCTTAACACTTTAAAAGAGATGAATGCTGATTTGTGCTAATTTGCAATCCGTCTTATGTATAAGACCGTCTCTTGTACTATTTTTTGTTTGACCTTTCGATTGAATTTTATTATCTCACACAATCCCAAAGGCCATGTTTATTTTAGGATAGGAAGTTTCGGATGGGGGATGAGTTTTTCGAATTTGCAAATTTAATTCTCCTTCAAAATACACATTCACTCCTGTTATATACTAACACCCTAAAACTATCACATCATCACTTTTTTTTGCATCAATTCATTCTCTTTCATACTTTTTTTACAATAATTCATTATCTCTTATACTTTTCTTACACTTTTCTTTCATATAATCATTAACTCACTAACTAACAATAATAAAATAATACATCATCATCATTAAAAAATGTTGATTTGACATAAATCATCATTCATTCCTACTATATCCAACACAAACACAAATAAAGATTACTATCCATAAAATTTGCTCCACCCATCTTTTTTTTTTCCATCCGTATTTGCCCTATCTATCTCAAACCGAAAACAAACATGACCAAATTGATATGGCTCGAAAGCTCAGAGGTGAAGCGCAGGGTGAAAAGTCTGTACGATTGAGTGCAATAACCTCCAAAATTTTAAACGGCAAATTGTTTTATCATATGTATACAATAATAATAATAATAATACTACTACTAATAATAATAATGACGATGATGATGATGGCAGCAATGCTTATGTTTGTACTCTAATATAATAAAATTCTGCAGCAAATTAAGTGTTAAAATAGAAAAAAAAAATTGATAGGAAAATAAATGTATTAAATCAAGGCCACAAAATCGGCATCCAAAGCGTTCACAATTACCTTCGAAATAGATGGCGAAAGATGAAACAAATTACATGAGAAAGCAAAATAAGCTAGACAATGAGCAACATAATTACAAATTCTCAAACCCAACTAAAAGAAATAAATTTAAAGCATTTACATGTCTCCAACACCCCCGAAATAATCCCTCCAAAATAAGAGAGATTTAAGTTTTTCCTAGAGATGTTAATCCGGGCCGGGATAAACGGGCCGGCCCGTTTAAACCTATTATATGTAGGGTTAGGGCCGAGCAATGAGAGACCCGTTTAAAATCGGGCCTTTTTAGTCCGGACCGATTAGCCCGCGGGCTAAACGGGCTAGCCCGTTTATATTTATATATACTCAAGTTTTTTATTTTATTTTATTTTCTAATTTTTCAATTAACTTTTTTAAAAGTTTTTTCACAAATTTAAATAAGGCAAAAAACAATTATGGCCAATCAATTACAAATTAAATATTTCTATTTGATTTAGTCAATTAATAATTAATCCCCTCCAATTCAACATTTTTTAACAGTTTTCAACTTCTATTGAATTGAATAAATAAGTAAAATATTATTTCAATATAAAATAATAATATAATATTTTTATAAATTATATTATGAAATTTGTTCATAATATGAAACTGATATCATTATAATTATAAATTAATATTATGGTATTAATTTATAAATGTGATGATACAAATTATATATTATTAACTAATTTCATGGGAACTTTGCTCAATTATGTTATTAAAGATGATGAGAACTAATTTTATATTTTGAACATTTGTTATTAAAGATGATGGGGCAGTCTGGATCGAATATTTGTCATTATGTAATGTTAATGTTTGAACATTTTTTGATTTTTTTTTAATTTTTTTCGAAGCCCGTTAGGTGGGTGTTTAGTTTGAACTTAGATTAGGGTTAGGGTTAGGTCTCAACTATTAGAGGCTCGATTTAAAATGAACCGCTTAAGGCAGGGACCATTTAACAAGAACCTGTAAAAAAATTTGGCCCTAATGGGTTAGAAGGCCTTAATTCGCTTAACATCTCTAGTTTTTCCACATGTATTGTTTACATTCTTTGTGAGAGCTTCATGTTATCTGCAAGAGTATTAAACATTATTATTATTATTAGACTACGTCTCAAGTGCATTTCGGTTTACCGTGTACTCATAATACATTTTAAAATTATGCAATTTATTATATACTAAAAGATGCAACTTATTTATATTGAATCAGACATTATTGTGCAACTATTTCGCATTTAATAAGTATTTTTAAATAAAATTAATAGTTTCATTAAAATATATTAATTTGACAACATTAGTTATTTCATTAAAAAATATCAATTATTTATTCATTTTACTATAAAATGATGGTTGCAGACCAATTTTAAATAATACCAATTTTCATAATATCATCTCAATTTTCAATACAACACTTTTTTTTATATATAATTTAACATTTTTTTATATATATAATTTACACTCCTGAAATATAATAATATGACTATCATCTATCTTTTCAAAATCGCAACCTGCACTCTCACTCATACAAAAAATAATTTTTTTGTAATTATTTACAAATTTGAAATCGTGAATTTCAAATCCAATTAAATCTCTAAACAAATCTTTTAACAGGGAAATTGAAATATTATAATAAGATTAAGTCTTGTATGCATTCAGGTACATCGTGCATTCATAATACATTTTAAAATCATATAATTTATTATTATTGACAGGTGCATTTTAAATAGTGTACGTTTCAGTATAAATAAATTGCATATTTTAGTATAATAAATTACACGGTTCTAAAATAAATTATAAATGCATGTAACCGCTCATATAATAACTATGGTTGATGTGGCTTTTTTTTTTCATTTTTATATTTATGAGCAAGCCCAAAATTTCTTCCCAAACTAGTGTGCATGAAAAATCATTTGGAGGCTACAAATAATTTTCCCCAAACAAACCATGTGAAACTCTGCACATGGAATTATTACTCATGGGATTTCAATGAAATATTTTATTTTGAGTATTAAAATATAATAAATGGCGTACGTATACAGGTGCATGGGCGGTTTATAGTACACTTTAACGATATATAATTTATTATATTAAAATATATAATTTATTTACACTGAACTCATATAATTATTAATATAAAAAAATAATTACACGATTCAATATAAATAAATTACATATTTTAATATAATAAATTATATATTTTTAAAATATATTATAAGTCTTAATTAATTAAATTGAATTGAATGTTCCAATAAACCAGAGCTTAAATAAATCAGTTAATTCTGAATTCAATAAATAATCAATACTCCAATGCGTAACGCTTGTGACTCTACACACTCCCCCTTTTTTCCCAACATTTTCACACACATAAAAACGTAATCCTTCTTTTTCCTTTTCACATTTCCTCTTTTTTTTCAATTTTCAAATCTCTCTCACTTTCTTTCTCTCTCTCTCTACACTCTTCTGCTGTGAGAGATCGAAATTCAAAATCTGTATCAGCTTCGTGTTTAAACGCCGTAGATCTTTACTTGCGCACTCATTTTTTTGCTTCTTTTTCACCGTTTTTTGTTTTGTTTGAAGAGTGATTGGAGCTGTTAACGGAGATTGGAGCTTTTGACGGAGTCTTCATATCATTCATTTTCTGATGTATAGATTTCGACAATGAGCATTTCAGGTGTGTTTCGTGTAAGCTGGCTTTTTTTTAAAAATTTTTTGTATAATTTTTTTTAATTGAGGGTGGCTTAGTCCAATGTAGACATGTTGTGTGTGTAAACGAGCTCAATTACCTGTAAAAATGAGATATAGTATTTTTTAAGTTGTGGAATTGAATGCGGTAACAAGTGGTTTGACCATTTGGTTTTGTGTGTTTATAATGTTTGTGTGGGAAATGAGTATTCTTTGTTTTCTTGAATTTGTTAATTCTGTGTGTGCGTATGTCCTTGAATTTGGGAAGTTTTGGGAAATGGAGTTTCGGTTTGATCTTTGTAGGGTGAATTACCTAGCAGATTTCGAATTAAAGCCCTGTTATCTATGTTTATAGAATGAACCAACTGTTATGGAAGATTTTGTACATTAATATATGTTTTATGCTTTGTGGAATGCTGCGTTAGGGTTTCGTCGATTTGTATTTTGGGTCTCGTTTTTCAAGCTGTGAATGGAGTTATAATAATTTTATGTGGTTTCTTTTCCAATTTTTGATTTGTTGAGCTCCTCAGAGTAAAGCTTGGATCTTCTTTTTCTTGCATTGTAGCAGATGGGAGTCACTTAATTTATCTGGTATTTCTGTAAAGAGTTTTAACGTATAAGGAATCACAATGGAGGTTGAAAAGCGAGGTGTAAAGGGAGGATTCTTTCAGTTGTTTGATTGGAATGGTAAATCTAGGAAGAAGCTCTTCTCAAGCAAGTCTCAGTTACCTGGTAAATATTTTCCTAATGTTCCTTCTCTTTCTGGCCTCTTGATTTAGCATTAAAATTTAATTTGTGGTCTTATGATGCAGAGGGTTCGAACCAAGTTAAAGAAAGTTATCATAATTCTGTCATTGGACGGAGGCAGCAGGTATTTCTCTTGAATATCCTTCTCTGGTAGTTTGCATCAAGTAATCATGGGTTGGTCTTATGTAAACAGTTTTACCATACAACTAATTTGCAACTATCACTTTATAGTAAAACAACTAATACTTTTTAATGAATCAACTAATACTATCAAACTAATTCCTTTTAAACAATTATTACTGTCTGTTGTCTAATGCTTGCACGCTAAAGCTGGTTTACCTAAGAGTTTACCAATAATAATATAAGCTTGTGGTATTGACCTTATGCATTTTGTTGTACGAAGGGGCTTGAGAATGGATATCCTTCGAATGCCACCTGTCACAATGATTATCGTTATGCTTCATCAGCAAGTGGTGACTCAGAATATGCATCAAAACCACCTGGGGTTGTGGCACGTCTTATGGGATTGGACTCATTGCCAACATCAACTGTTAACGAACCTTGTTTTACCCCATTTGATTCTCACTCATTCAGAGATTCAAGTTACTTAATGGCTGCTCCTGCATTTCAAAGTGAACATGATATTGTAATCTTTGAGAGTGTTCGAAATAAGTTGGATGGATCAACTAGGAACCCTTTGGACCCAAGGGTTCAGAAGATGCCTAACCGACATTTTGAGAGATTCCAGACGGAGGTATTGCCTCCCAGGTCTGCTAAGCCCATTTCTGTTTCTCAACACCGTCTCCTATCTCCTATCAAAAGTCCAGGATTTGTCCCACCTAAAAATGCTGCATACATAATCGAGGCAGCTGCCAAAATAATCGAGCAGAGTCCACGATCAACCGCTAAAGGCAACTTTCCATCACTTGGGTCGCCTTCTGTTCCGTTTAGAGTTCGGGATTTCAAGGAAAAGATGGAGGCTGCTGAGCGATCATCTCGATTTTCTGATGCATCCCACAAGGGTAAAGAGGAGAATTCCAAGAATATCAAGAAACAACTCAATGTTAGGGGTAAAGGCCAATTAGAAGACATTTATCTGTATAAGGGTCCTGAAGAATCGAAAATGGCTAGCTCTCAAAGACTAAAGAGTAAGGAAAAGTCAGTCTCTCCTGCCATACATGCAAAATCCAACATGCAGAAAAAAGATAGGTTGACTTCGGTTAGTAACAGAAGTTCTGAGAAGCAGAAAGAACATAGGGATGTTAAAGGTAATTGTGTCAGTAGGGATTCGTCGAATACACAAAAGAAAGTGGAGAAGCAAAGTTCGTCAAGAAGGCCTTCTGAGGTGCTGAGGGTGAATAATCAGAAGCAGAATTGTGCACCTGCCAAATACGAAGAAAATTTTGAGACGTTTTCTTCCCAGCCAAAGGAGAGAAAAGAGTCAAATCTGTCCACCAATTATGTCAACGAGACGCCAAAGGAGAGAAAAGAGTCTAATCTGTCCACCAATTATGTCAACGGGCGGGCTAACAAGACAGTTAATAAGACTGTTGTTAATAATATGGTTACCTCTAGAAAGACAAACTTTGTGGCTGCTGAAAAAGAGGTTTCTTCATCGAGAACAAATACAAACTCAAGAAAGAGATTGCCAATCAATGGGAATATTAATTATGGTGAAAGTGTTTCCCAGAAAGCGATAACTGTGAAAGATGAAAAAACTGTCAAATGCAATGTTGCTTTTGGAGGTGATTCTAAATGGGAAGGAATTGACAAGAAAAATAATAATCTTGATGTTGTGTCATTCACATTTTCATCTCCCATAAAAAAGTCTGTTGGATTCAGTGCATGCAGAATCTTGGAAGCAAGTAGCTCATCTTCTCTCAATTTCAATCCTTGTGCAAATGAACCTGAATTAAGTTCTTCTGTATCATCTTCAGGGTTTAATGTGATTGGTGGGGATGCTTTGAGTATGCTTTTGGAACAAAAACTAAAAGAATTGAGTTCTAGGGTTGAGTTTTCCCAGAAAGACATGTTAGAATCAGGATCTTTTGTTAGCTCTGCTAACAACTACGGGAACATGAGTACTACAGTCAATTTAATAACGCCCCTTCCTCCGGATAATGACTTATGCAAAAGTAAACAAGAAATCCAGAAGGCCTCTGATTCTGCTTCCGTTGACAAACTGTTGTTCCAACCTGAAAAAGAGAGCAAGGTACTTAATCTTTCTATAGCATGTTCTTTTGCAAACCTATTTTTATGCATCCTTGCCTGTCCGACAGTTTTTTTTTTCCTTCTTTTTTTCTAGTATTTTTCTGTTAGCACCATACTGTAAACAATAACAAAAATGTGAACTTGGGTCAGAAACTTTGTAGATGGGTGAACCACTATTCCAATTTTGAAGGAACTGTATGCCATTTGAAGTAACTGAATTAATTATTTGCAATGATTAAAAAATCAGGATAACTACTGTGCCATATTTTTGGAATGGCACATTCAGAATTTCAATAATTTATTTTCGTGTAGAGCATATTCACATTGTGAGCACATAAATTATTTCTAGAATGGCCCTTCTCTTTCTTGTCAAATCCCTCTCGTTAGGAATATTTACATCTTTATTTTTATTTTCAGTTTTACATGCAAATTTGAATTAAATTTGATTTTCAGGGGCTAGAATACTTTGAAGGTGGTGGTGATAACAACAACACTGCTTACCCAAGACATGTTCACTTCGAAGGGTCTGTTTCAGTCTCAAGTCAGCCTTCTTTATCAGGGGCTAGTTCTGACTCGTTTGATGTTGATAGAAGCTCGAGTAATGATGGTAAGATTAGTTATCCTTTTTCATTTGTTCTTTAGATTCATTCTCTAATTGTAATGAACTTTTACCTTACCTTATTTAGACATTATATGGATTGCTTGGGTTGAATTTTAGGTCATCAATCATGTCCACTTAAAAAGAAAGTGCAGGTGATGGTAGTTTGAATTTAAGTAAATAAAAGTAGAAGCCCGTTTCTTTGTCTAATATGCTGAAAAAGCTGCCAAGGGGAGCAAGTCCTTTGTCTTCAATGACTGAAGTTGACTGTCTCGAGTAGAATATTACAATATTGACACTTATCTTCTCAACTAAAAATGATTTTTGGTAGTGAAGTGGAGAATCATTCCTAAGAATTGGCACCAGGGTGCAAACTTTTCTCCTGTGTTTAGTTTCTCGGGACTGTAGTTGCTGGTCTCGACTAGAGGCATGTTTAGTTCTCTCTCCATAATGAAGGCCACGTAATAACCATCACGAGTAGGTATTACCTATTGATTTGCACATTAACCTGGAGTTTCCAGCCAAAGAAAAGTCAACTAAGGTGCCATGTCAATAGGCTATTGTTTGGGGGTCTCGTTTAGTCTATCTTCCTCTGTTTTAACCGATACAATGGTGAGATATGATCTATATAGCCAACCCATAGTTTTATAAAGGCTGAGTTCTTTAGGTGGTATTTGTTTTGGGTTTTTAAAAATCAGATTTTGGATTTACAAATCTAAATCCTGTTCTATATCGGGATTTTGAAATCCGGTTTTATAAAACCACCACTACAACACCTCTAAACCTAGTGTCACACTTTCCAATACAATCAATTTTCTCCCCTTACTCTTCAATATACAAGCATAACCCAAATCATACAATCATTACAGTCACATCCCAACAACAATATAATATTACAACATCATTCACTCTTACACATTGATTTGACACGAAATTAAATCTCACCATACTCAAAATCATAACACAAACGCACCCCTTAATATTTATCAGGATTTCAAAATCCCCTAGATTTAAAAACTACCGGTTTTATTTATTGTTGTAGATTATGTATTCAGATTCTCATTGATAAATTCGAATCGTATGAAGGGATGAATATGAGCTCTACTAGGAAAGCACAAGTAGCTGAATTTGATGTTGAGATATCAGATACCGCCTCTTCACTCTCAGTTGGGACTATTTCATCCAGCTTATATACAACAGATTCAAAAGATTCTTCTAATTGGGAAGTAAAATACATCGGAGATATGCTTAGCCATGCTGAATTACTGGTGGAAGATTTTTCTCTAGGACAAGCCCACAAAATCATTGCTCCTGATCTTTTCGATCAGTTGGAGAACAAAAAAATGGATTTGTACAAAGTTATGGAAGATCACGTGCTTGAACGTAAGGTACTGTTTGATTGTGTGTGCGAATGCTTGGAAATCAGATTTGGGCAGATTCTTGATGGTAGCAGGGTTTTCTGGGCTAAGCAGATGAATATTTTAAACAGAAGGCAATGGATGGTTGATGATTTGTATAGAGAAATATCGAGCTGGAGAAACGATGAGGAGATGATGATGGATGAACTCGTGGAGAAGGATATGAGCTCGAAGAATGGGAAATGGATCGACTTTGAAATCGAGGCGTTTGAAGATGGTATAGAGATAGAAAATAGTATACTAACTTCTCTAGTAGATGAATTGATTGATGATTTCTTGTTCTAATTGGTTAGTGTATGTGGCTGTTTTGGAAGGTTGAGGATATCCCTTTGGTTCTATGATTCTTTCTAATTATGGAAAGTTGTTGCATGCCTAATTTAAGAAACATGAAATGTCTGTTTATAGGGTTGTGTTTTGGCTCCAATCGAGATATGGAACTTATCTCTCATTTTCTTGATTTGTTAGGATCTTGAACTCATGATCTTACAAACTCACCATTTTGATTATCTCTTATTACAAAGTTTTTAGATAGATTGCATTGTGGATTTTAGATATTGTTATGAGAATGTTGGAATGATCTTTTTACAAAAGAGTAAGTTTCCGGTTAAACTTGTTTATAGTATGAAATTTATAGGGCGGGGATGAAGTTTCCGAATTTTTTGAATGGGGGTGGGGATGGTTGGATGTGAAATCATTTTGACTCATCAAAATGAGAAATCATTTTTTTTCCAAAATTAAATGTATAATTATGGTGGATAATGCATCTTTATCCAAGCGAAACAAGCCAAGTAAACGGGGTAACGTGATATTCTTGAATGGCTCAACATATCCTCCATATGGTGTGATTAAATTCAAGAATTGGAAGAAGAAAAACGTGTCTCTTGATCCCATCAATCTTTTTATTCGTTTTTTTTTTGGAAGTAAGGTTATTTGTTTAATTAGAAAAAAAAACAAATTTCAGTATTACGAGGAGTTTAATTAAGTTGATTAAGAAGGTGAGAGCAAAACCTTAAAGTTATGAGTTTAAATTATTTTATCAAGATTTTTTTGGATGAATTCATACACGTGGTTACCTGATTCTTTTGTTATTAAAAAGAAGTTATAGTTCATTGATATAATATTTTTTTTTGTCAGTTGAATTGTGTTAATTAGTTTAGAAAAAAAAATCCACAGAAAAAAAATGTAAAAATTTATATGCGCTGATCTATAAATGAACAAAGATGGTTCCATATATGCGATGCATGAATCTTAATTTGTTATATTATACAGATTCAATAATAATTATAATTTTAGAAAAAGATGATCCAGATAACAAAATAGACCACCTTAGATGATCTCTCATAAGACTCATAAGAACAACCTACATTGATTTTGTAAAATTGGGTCAAATAAAAATTTAGACAAAAATGAAAGTGGTAAAAGGAAAAGAAGAAAAAAGGTCTTGATTAGAGGAACACTGACAACTATATTAATTAATACCTTTTCTCAAAGCAAATTGGGCTCTTAGTAATTCTAAGGTAGTAACTAAACCATATTAGGACTAAGGAGTAATAATTTATTAAACCAATGATTAATTAATTATGAAATAAGACAATCCCTTGCATCCAAATAGTCAGAATCCAATGTAAAGGGTTGGGATATCCTACATCTAGTGCACCCACTCCCTTGGGTGTAGTCTAATAATTAATTATCAATTGTAGTATTATCATTAATGATAATTATTTGTTGAATAAACATAACTTTGTTTGCTGTTGTGTTCGATATAGTAACTCAGGCTTAATCGAACACGTAAGAGCGACACGTGTAATATTTAAATAATCATGCCCAATGGACAAGTATTCGCCACTCAGGTTAGGAAAGAAGGAATCAGATGAGCTAAGTCAAAGAAGGCCATAAGCAAATCTGAGGACCCAGGCGGTCAAAATACTCAGAAATCCTGAAAGACCTCAGATATCCTGAGGGTCAGTATGTTCGAAGACCTCAGATATCCTGAGGGTCAGTATGTTCGAAGACCTCAGATATCCTGAGGGTCAGTATGTTCGCACCTCAGATATCCTGAGGGTCAAGATATGTTCAAGACCTCGAGATATCCCGAGGGTCAAGTATGTTCAAGACCTCGGATATCCCGAGGGTCAAGATATGTTCAAGACCTCAAATATCCCGAGGGTCAAGATGTTGAAGACCTCAAATATCCCGAGGGTCAAGATGTTGAAGACCTCGGATATCACGAGGGTGATATGTTCAGACCTCGGGTATCCCAAGGGTCGAGTGCCCGACACTCGAGATATATCAAGACTGAACATCCTGAGGGCTCAGTGTGCTCGAGGAGGACAATATTCCAGCATAAAACTGACATGGTTAAAGGGGCGAACAAAACATCCAACCGAGTAAAAGATTAATTTGGACGACCAAAAGAGTGCTTTACAGACAAGTAAGTTCCAAGATCAACCAGACGAAGTTGAAAACGTGGCAAAGATACGTGAGTTCTTGCATGACCAAGTCTCAAATCATGCTTACAACCAACCCAGCTCATGCTTGTCGAGTGCTATAAAAGGAAGAAAAAAGAAGAAGAAAAAGGTTCAGAAATTTTCCCAGAAAAAGAGACACCCACACAAGAAATTCTCAAGAGAGGTGAGAAACAGAAAAATCCGAGTGATTATCCACACATACAAGAAACCCTAGCACTCATATGCTAACTCTCCAGATTATCTTCATCTGTAATGATTCATCTTCATAAGGTGTATCAAATATTGTACATGTAAAGCTCGCAATACCACTTCTGGCTTGGTATGCCCCCAGAGTAGTCATTTCCTGATTTGGTTGGGTCAACAAATTCATCTTATTTACAATTTATTTTACACGTGCATGTTTTGTTTGTGAGTCGTTCCCAAATTAGCCACATAATACTCTTCGTAAAAAACGACTCGCGACAACTGGCGCTAGAAGGAGGGTGCTTCACCCAAAAACCAACCCATATACGAACCCTTAGAGAGCCGAGGCAGAAAAAATAAATAAAATTCCTCAATCTAGGAACACAAAGGAGAGAGGTCGGGACAAAGCCGACCACATGACCGGAAAGAGGCTCGGCGCCTTGACCTCATAAAGATCGGGAGCGGAGATTACCAATCTCGAGGATATTGTGAATGATCCGTGGGTTACAAATTGAGGCCATCACTTTCTTCTTCATGAGCGCAGAAAGAGAGGGCCGAGAAAGAATCGCAAAATTAGAAACTCAAGATCGTGAAGAGCGACGCCACGCATACACCGATAGTGAGCAAGTTAAAAAGAAAATTGCCAAGCGGGTAAGTAAAAAAGCCGATGACACGTCTGATGACGAACAACCTCAAGGATCTAGACCATCAGCGTTTGGACATTTGAGGCTCTCCGCCAAAGACCGAACCGGCAATAATAAGCGACGGGATCCGTGAAAGGAATGACCCAATAAAAATCAACGACCTTCGATCTCCATGATCATCCGCGATGCGAACAAAAATCGGCGGGAACAAAATTGTCTATCCATCATCGATTGGGTAGTCAAGCACAAACTTGGAGATGGGGACTGCCCCATCACGAGCATGACCCACTGGGTCCTCATGATGGGAAACAGCCCCAATCTAAGTCTGTCAATCCCACAAAATTTGCGGAAATGCAAAAGGCCATCGAGGATTTGAGCCAACTCGCCGCGACCAAAGGCCAACCTCGGCGAAAGACGACACCGCCGCCATTGTCACCGGCGATCATGGCGGCCGAAATACAAGAGAAAGTGGCGAAGTCCCGACCGCCAATTCCCATATTTGATGCTGAGTCTGACCCTCATGTCCATCTCAGCAAGTATTCAGATTTTATGATCGCGATGGGTTCCACAGACGCAACGCAGTGCCGATCATTCCCCATGACTTTGGGTGATCGGGCACATAGATGGTTTTCTACCTTGCCAGCTGCGTCTATCACATCTTTCGCCCAATTGGGACAACAATTTCTGTCCCACTTTTCATCCATGTGTGCTCGCCCAGCGCCAAAACAAAGGTTGGCACATTTCTCCCAACTAAAAGGTGAGTCCGATCGAGCATACATAGAAAGATTTGATAAATGTCTGTATGATGGGGCCCCAGTTGAAGAGGATGCCAAAATCCTTGAGGTGGTCGGGGGCCTGACTCTAAATATTGATATGTGGAAGGCCATGCACCAAGACTGGCCGAACACATATTCAGAGTTCCGAGAGCGAGCGGCCAAAATCATAGCCATGCAAGATTTGCTCGCCCAATCACGATTGGGTCAGGAACCTACAACTAGAAAAGTTTTCGGGAAGAAAGTGATGAATCAAGGGGGGTACAAACCCCCGAGCTCTTTCAAACCATTTGAAGAAAGAGCAGAAGCAAACGCCCTACGGAGTCTTTTGGGCGTTTCAGCGGAGACAATCTTTAACCAAATCAGAGATCGAGACATGTTGGAAAGGCCGAGAAGAATCATAATGGATAAACATCGGCTCAATGCTTCCAAATATTGTAACTACCACGAGTACATCGGGCACAACACTGAAGAGTGTCGCGATTTACTCCGCCAACTTTGGAAGCTATACGAAGATAATCGTCTTACCCAATTCTTAAAAAAACCGGTGAGCAGAGACTCCTGAACTGAAAAAACAGAAGATCGAAGGGGTAAGCGAAAAGCCGAACAAACATCTGACAGTGATCCCGAAGAATCACGAAAAAGGACTGAAATACCCAAAAGAGGGCCTCCTACTGTGGGAAGAGGTCGAGAAAGTCAAGAGATTCATATGATAATATGGTCCAGTGGGTGGATGTCACCAGGCACCAACATTATCGAACAACCGAAAGAAGATGGAGATGCGTGCCATGCAAAACATCCATCAAGTGAAGGTGGCGAGCACATCAGCTAGCACGCCACCCTCGCACCAAATCATTTTTTCAGAGGACGATCTCGACGGAATCATAACTCCCAACAATGACTCCTTAACCATCAGTGCTCGACTTCTCGGGTTGAAGGTGCACCATCTCCTGGTTGACACCGGAGCTTATGCGAACATTTTGTTCGTTGATACCCTTCGCCAGATGGAAAAACAAGTTGGAGACTTGAGCAGTTATATAGAACCGTGTAATCATACCATAATGGGTTTTGGGGAATCTGTAACCCGACCCTATGGTATGATTAGGTTAGGAGTCGAGTTAGAATCAACTCTGAATCCGGACATCCGACGAACTAGAATGCTAGATTTTGTAATCGTCGATGCTCCGTCTACTTATAACGGGTTCCTAGGTCGCCTGGTTTATTCAGAATTTAAAGCGGCATTTTCTACGATTATTATTGTGTTAAATTTCCAACACAAGATGGAAGCAGAAAAGCGTAAAAGCGAGATCGGAAGAAAGCTCGAGATTGTTTGCTATCTTGTGCACCGAGAAAAAACAAAGCATCGTCAATATGATGGAGCAAACATGGGAGATTGGTGAGCAAGCCACGAGCAAATACCTCGCTTAAAGATCTTCCGAGCGAACATAAGTTCGACGAAAGCATAGCTCTTCAGCGAGCACGTATAGCGTGAACACGACTCAAGGGGTGACAACTAATTCCCCGGATCTCCTAGATCAAATGAATATTGATCGGTTTAACGAGCAAAGCGGACCTAGAGCCTCGTGAGATAGGTTTTGAACCCATGGAGGTTGATGACGAAAGCAGGGGGTCCATCCAAGATCCTCGGTGGAAGCAAAAGAGAAAGCGAGCAACACCTGTCGAACAACTGGAGTCCATCAAAATCGACCCGAACAGACCCGAGTTAGAAGTGTTCATTGGTTCAGAATTACCTGAACCAATTCGAACAGAAATTATAGCTTATCTTCAAGCAAACTTGGATGTGTTCGCATGGTCGCACGAAGACATGGTTGACATTGATCCAAAACATGCATGCCACTCCCTCAACCTTGATCCAATACAAACTCCAGTTATCCAGAAGCGCAGAAAGTTTAGTCCGGAAAAATATGCGGCAATGAATAGTGAAATCAAAAAGTTGCTCGACAACAAACTGATTCGAGAGGTGAAATGCCCAAGATGGCTTGCGAACCCTGTGCTCGTCCGCAAGTCTAATGGATCTTGGAGGTTATGTATTGATTTCACGGATTTAAACAAGGCATGTCCAAAAGATAACTTCCCGATGCCGCATATCGATTATTTGGTCGATAATACAGCAGGCCATGAACTCATGAATTTTATGGATGCATTTACTGGTTATCACCAAATACCTATGCACCCGGACGATCAAAAGAATACGGCATTCTGCAGTGAAAAGAACATGTACTGTTGGCAACGCATGCCGTTCGGATTAAAGAATGCCGGAGCAACATATCAACGTTTGGTGAACAAAATGTTCGACGAACACATCAGCCGAACAATTGAGGTATATATTGATGATATTGTGGTTAAGAGTGAACATAAGGAAGACCACATCACCCACCTCGCACGAATGTTCGATATACTCAGGAAGTACAATATGAAGCTAAATCCGAAAAAATGTAGCTTTGGGGTTCACTCAGGAAAATTCCTCGAACATATGGTCAGTCAACGAGGGATCGAAGCGAACCCAACAAAGATTCAAGCCATGCTCGATATGCAAGCTCCCAGAAATGTGAAAGAGGTCCAAAAGTTAACCGGACGTTTAGCTTCCGTAAGCCGGTTTATATCACGAACTGGAGACAAATGCAAACCTTTCTTCGATACATTGAAGAAAGGGAAATTCCAGTGGACCGAGCATTTCCAAAATGCATTTGAATCATTGAAGCAGTACCTTGCAGATACTCAGACACTGTCTAAGCCTATCTCAGGCGAACAACTCTATCTGTATCTTGCTGCATCCGAGCATGCGATCAGTGCTGTGCTCGTACGAGCAGAAGGCACTATACACTTGCCCATTTACTATGTAAGCCAAGTGCTTAAGGAAGCCGAGCTCCAATACCTACCATTGGAAAAATTAGCATATGCCCTCGTCATGAGTGTTGAAAATTACGACCATATTTTTTCGACCACTTTCCGAGGTCTTGACCACTTTCCCATCAAGGCCAAGTCCTCCACCGACCGACATCACGCAGATTACTAAAGTGAGCGGTAGAGTTTAGGACAATTCGGCATTACGTTAAGCTCATGACAAAGAATGAAGCGGCCAGCTATGGCCGATTTCATGGTCGAGTTGACATATCCTCAAATGCTCGAAAGAGCTATCGACCAACCATGACATATGTATGTTGATGGGTCATCAACAAGTTTAAGAGCCGGAGCAGGCATAGTTCTCATCAGCCCAACCAGGCAAACATTCAATGACCATCCGTTTTGATTTCCCGGCTACAAATAATGAAGCGAATATGAAGCTTTGATCATTTGGACTCTGGATGGCAATGACAATGGGAATCCAGAGGCTGGTGATTTATAGAGATTCTCAGATAATCGTTTACCAAGTGACAGGCGAGTACGAGGCCCGAGGCGAACAGATGGCTCAATATCAATAGCTAGCAAAAGAATTGCTCGAGCATTTTGAACAAGTTTTCATTGAGCAATTACCACAATTGGGTAATTCGTTCGCTGATGCTTTGGCACGCCTGGCAATAGCAGAAGGAGTGACGAACACAACAGACATTGTGGTCATCACAACTTGTTCGCCATCAGTTCCAAGAATTATGATCGCCCAAATAACAGGCGAACAAGAGACTTGGATGACTCCAATCCTGAGTTACCTACAAAAGGGACTTCTCCCTGACAATAAGGCACGCCTCAGATTACAATCTGCTCGTTATACTATCATAGACGAGCATTTGTACAAAAGAAGCTTCTCACTTCCACTTTTGAAGTGTATTACTCCCGAAGAAGGTCGTGTACTTCTGGAACAAATCCATGAAGGAGTATGCGGAAATCATACGGGTGGGCTCGTTCTGGCGCACAAAATAATCAGACAAGGTTATTATTGGCCAACCCTCAAAAAGGATTCGCTCGCGTATGCTCGCGCTTGCCACAGATGCCAGGTACATGCTCCACTTATTCATAGCCCACCTGAAGAATTAGTGTCAGTTTATAGCCCATGGCCATTTGCTAAATGGGGGATCGATTTGATCGGCCCGTTTCCTACTGGCACGTCGGGAGTAAAATTTGTTGTGGTTGCCGTGGATTACTATACTAAATGGGCAGAAGCCGAGGCCATTGTCAAGATCACCGAACAAAGAATGTGGAACTTTGTTTGGAAGAATATCATTTGTCGATTTGGGCTTCCCCAATCATTAATGCGATAACGACACAAGCAGTTCGATGGAAGTGAATTGAGACGAATTTGTGCTCATTTGGGGATAAAAAGCACTACTCAACTCCGTATTATATCGATCAAAGCGGACGGAGTTGAGGCCGTTAATAAAATCATCAAGCATACCCTCAAGGCGGACTTGATAATTTCAAAGGGGTGGATGAAATTTTGAAGAGTTACTGAAATATTATGGGCCTATCGAACAACTTTCGAACATCAAGCTGCGGAGACCCCGTTTGCCTTGGCATTTTGGTGCGGAAAATTGTTATACCGCAGAAATCAAGATTCCATGTCATCGAACAATGACTTTCGGAGAGCACATTAATGACCAAGCGCTCGCCCTGAGTACAGACCTGTTGGAAGAAAGAAGGACGGAGGCTGATTTCAAGAATGTCATGTACAAAAAGAGATCAGAGAAGTTTTACAACTCCAAAGTCCGAATACGCAGGTTTAATGTGGGCGAGCTAGTTTTAAGGCGAGCAACGGGGGTATCAAGTGGTGTGTTCGGCCGAGCATGGGAAGGTCCGTTCAGAATTTCAGAACGTTTGCTAAACGGGGCCTATGATTTGGAAGACCTGAATGGAATCCCATTGTCCTACTCGTGGAATGCGTCAAATTTGAAAAAATACTATCAATAATAGCGAGCATAGAGCCGGCCGAACAAAAATCATCCATACAGCTTTAGCGAGCATAGTGTTGGCCGAAAAAAATCGCCCACACTGCTGAAGCGAGCATAGAGTTGGCCGAACAAAATCGTCCACTCAGCTTTAGCGAGCATAGTGTTGGCCGAACAAAATCGCCCACACCGCTGAAGCGAGCATAGAGTCGGCCGAACAAAATCGTCCACTCAGCTTTAGCGAGCATAGTGTTGGCCGAACAAAATCGCCCACACCGCTGAAGCGAGCATAGAGTCGGTCGAACAAAATCGTCCACTCAGCTTTAGCGAGCATAGTGTTGGCCG
Organism: Stenogyne calaminthoides; assembly: GCA_037126765.1. Classification (NCBI taxonomy): domain Eukaryota; kingdom Viridiplantae; phylum Streptophyta; class Magnoliopsida; order Lamiales; family Lamiaceae; genus Stenogyne; species Stenogyne calaminthoides. The sequence goes on along the minus strand of JBBCBC010000031.1, from coordinate 7,322,523 downwards.
AACAAAATTGCCCACACAGCTTTAGTGAGCATAGTGTTGGCCGAACAAAATTGCCCACACAGCTTTAGCGAGCATAGTGTTGGCCGAACAAAATCGTCCACACAGATGAAGTCATAGTTGGCCGAACATAATGGACGATGTAGCCATTCAGTTCAAACGATTAGGACGATTCTGAAAGAAGAGTACATTATGTTCGACACTTATCTTCAGGAAAAAATCTTTGGACGGTATTATCGATGATGAAGATCGTGTTTAAGCGAGATGTCAACGAAGATCGTGTCGAAGCGAGTTGACAAGTGGTGGCAATCAGCGGGGATGAGTCAATCTTGAGCAAAGCAAGAGCTCAAAAAAGCTGAGCGGATGTCAAAAGGGGAGCAAAAGTAAAGAGAGTTAGCACCGACTAGCTATGCCAAAGACTAGCTTGGGATAGTTCTATAAATAGGGGCATACCGATTAAAAAAGCAGAGAGAAAAAAACATATGAAGAAGAAAAAAAGGAAAAAATCTGCGATTCTCGGAAGGAAGTCGGTTTAGTATGCCCCGGGCGTAGAAGAATTGACTCTCGATTCAAAGAATTATTAATTTGAATCGAGCATCCGCCTGATCTGAGTCTTTTACCCCGTATGACTTTTGCGAGCCAAAGTTGAAGCTCGTTGCGGACTCAAGATGCTCGCGAGTCAAGGTTGCCACTCCGCGTTACTCATTTGCTTATGCGATAGTAAGTCATTAGTCCCCTATCATCCCCAAAATCTCCTCCGAAGAAGGAGGGATGTCATAGTGTCCGCTCAAAATAAGATCTGGGACGATGCTTAGGCATCTTTGGAGGGGGACGAGAATGGGTGCGAAATTGAAAGTTTTTTCAGACCTACTTTAGGCGAAGCAGAATCGCCCCATGTACATGCATCACCCTTGACCGCGCAAGATAATCCCGGCTTGTCGGGGAGGGACAAAAGTTTATCTTCTTTGTTCTGAGCATGTTACTAAAAAAAAGGGGTAGACAGGATGATGTGCCACATCCTTGTCAACATCGGTCTGCGGACAAGGTGAGACCGGTTAGGTGTCTACTCAAGACAAGGTTTAAATTCAAAACCCTAGTCCGATATCAATAGTTGTGTAATAGATAGTCTTCCCCGGATATGAAGGATGTAATAGAATACAAAGTGTTGCAAAAAAAAAAAGATATATGTACTTTTGTTCGCTAAGATTTTCTAGTTCAAGCCTATTTGAGGTCGCACCCATGCCGGACGACCCGAATAAAGACGAACGAGCCCAAGTCTATGTTCACCTAACGAACGAGTTCGTACTCTGATTCCCCCAGCAAAAAATGAGTAATGGGTACGCAATGCAAAAAGACGACTCAGACTTACAGATACCCGTGAGTAAAAAAGCGGGTGATGAGTCTTGGGTCATGACTAAATAAGATGGCCCTAGTACGAAGTGATCGCACCTAAATAAGACGATCGCGCACCAAGAAAGGGGGGTTCATAAAGTAACCCATCTGGTCGCACCTAAATAAGACGATCAACCGATTGCAACGACAATAAGACAATCAAAACCGAAAAAAGTCAGGAGCGGGCATAGGCAAACCCAATGTTCGAATTCATTCAGAAGAAAAGGGGCAAAAATCGAAAGCAACAAAAGCGAACACGACGCAACAAAGCAAACATCAAGCAACACAAGTATCAATTTTCATCCTCAACAATTATCGAATAATCAGGTTAGAGGAAACAATTCAGTATGTAATCCATCCATTCAGTTGTAAATATGTTAGAACAAAAGACAAGAAGTCAGCAAAAAATACAAGTATTAAAGACATTTGTTCGAACAGAAAGTGAAGAAGACAAAAAATTACACAACGTATGTTTGACAAAACAAAAATAACATCAAGGAGCAAAATCATAATTGGGGGTAGACGGGAGAGAGATGTCGAACAAATTGTGCTCAGCCCCTCAAAGAACAACTCCTTCCGGTATGGTGGGTACCAAATGCTCGCCAGAAGATACATTTCGCTTTTCGGTCACAGGAGGTCCCTTTTTCGGCCCGCTTTTGATCGGTCCAGAGCTCAGTCTGAAGATTTTGGCCAGCAACCTCAGCGATATTCATGTCTGAGCCCTCTTCCTCATCCAGAATCGGATCATCAACTTTGATCCCTTCAGGAAGAACGGAGAAATCACACATATCATTTAAATCTGACATTGGAAGGTTGCGGTCCGGTGGGTTGTCGATCAGGTACTGTTGAAAACTGGCTACAAGAGGGGCAATTTGTTCGCTGTTGGATGTATGGCGAACAGACCGGATAGCATCGGCGAAGGCACAAATGTACGAGAAGTTGGACATGGAATCAACATACCCATCATCGTGCAACTTTGAATTTTCGAGACCCAAACGAGTGTTGGTCTCCTCAAAGAATGATGAGTTGTTGGCGGCGTATCCTCTCATTTTCCATGGCCTCGACACCGGCTTCGAGTCTCTGGCTCAACATTCATATCCTCCTGAGCTCGTCGTATACTGGCTACCTCCTCCTGAGAGTGAATCAATTCCTCCTTTGTCTGGCGAGCATTTTCCTGAGCCTTGCGGGCATCCTCCTGAGCCCGGTGGACATTAGCTTGTCTTAGAAAGAAGATTGTCCCTGAGCAACCCGATTAAATCTGAGTCTGTCGGCTTTCGCCCACCTTCTCTTCAAAGTTAGGATCAAAGCCAAGTAGTTGGCATGGAGGTTCATGGTGAGCATATCTTTCTCAAAACGACCATAGATTGGCCTGAAGCACTGAGACCTGCATACATATTTTTCCAGGAGTGGGACCCGTAGTGGACTCTTCGGATCGGTAGTCCATGCTTTCGAGCGAGAGTCGGCAAGCCTTCCGAACATGCTCGGGGATGCGGAACCTTGCGAACACTCGGCGAAAGCGTAAGTAGTTCTTGATTGGGCATCAAAGCGACGATAACTGCTCAACCTACATATATATCCGAGCAAATGAATACAAAAAAGGCGAACAAAAATAACCAAAAATAGAAGCGGATCGAACAAAATGTACCACTACAGGCGGATCCCATCCCAAGAATGATCTATCCTCGGGACCGGAGCTCGGGATCTAATCTGAGTCCATGATCGGGGTCCCGGGCGGAGAGGAGAAGATGTGCCAACCTCCATTTCAACAATCTGTGAAATTGGACCAACCACGGGGCGGCCGCTCGATCGCCTCGGTGGTGGGGGGGTCCGAGTCACCCTGACGGCATCAGTACTCATTTGAGCCTATTCGCTCGGCGTGCTCGTCCGAGCTTGTTCGCTCGGCCCCTGCTCGCCGATCTCCACCCTCGGTCTCTTCGGCAACGGAGCTTGTTCGCCAACCCCTTGTTCGGCCGACCGGGTACTCCTTTGCGGTCGGCTTGATTCCCCAGGACCGGATGCAGGTGCCCTACTCGCTCTGTTCGCCTCTCCCGGTTGTTATTTGAACCTCCATTTCGGCTGAATCCAGAAAGCAAGCTCCTGTGGCCTTTTTCTCCGAGCCATCTCAGTATGCTCGGATGTACTCACATCAATGGTTACAGCGGGGAAGGCTATAAACAAAATAATTCAGTACGAACAAAAGGGTAACAACGAGCAAAATGATACAAAACTTATACAAATACAAGAGGCAATCCTTACCAGTAGGATTAACAGCAACAAGATGATGAGGAGGCACGAACAAACCTCATTTTTTTTCTCGATCAGTGATTCGGAGTTCTCACAGATCGCTCCGAACGAGACTCCAGATCAATTTGCCAAACGCTGCTAAAATAGTCGTCGTTTGTCTCCTTGTCCGTCGCAGCTAGAATCCCTGAAATAAAAAGCGAGTTAAAATCAGTTCAAATCGAAGAACGAAAGACACAAAATCACTTACTTTGGTACATCCCGAAGTCAGTGGGGATGTCTAAACGAGCATTTGGTTCGCTTCCAGAGGCCGGGCTTTTCCAATCGCCCCTAATGAACCAAAACTTTTCCTTCCAATCACTGATTTTGTTCGGCACGTCCTCAATAATTTTGCACTTGACATTAACTTGCATGAACAATCACCCGTGTTCACCCCTCGGACGGGTCAAGTGCACCAATCGAGCAAGCTCAACTGCTGAGGGATAGTATCTTGGCTTCATCTTGCCGAACAAAGTCAGGAAACTCATGATCATATGCCACCCGTTCGGTTTGAGCTGCATAATGGTTATGTTCCATTCCACGAGCAAACGGGTGATGGCCGGATGGAGGGGAAATCGAAGGCCAGCTTCCATCGTGTCTAAATTTACAGCGACACAACCCTCAGGGGGTTAGTCGGCCCGCTCATCAGAACCTGGTGCCCAGAAAAGACATCTTTTGGAGTTTCATAAATCCAATGCAGCCGAGTGAGCCTATCAGCATCAATTATGCTCGCTATCCTGCTCGCCGGGTACTCATTCTCAACCCTAATCCTATGAGGTTGCTCGGGCCAATAAAAACTATAGCGAGCGTTATACTCGTTATACATTGGACTATGAGGGACACCAACATGTATATCAAGCTCAGAATTTTGCTCGCCAACTACCCCTATGTTCGATTCGGTTATATTTACAGCCGCCAAAATTTCCCCCTCACAACATTGTCATTCCTATCTACATTAATATTATCAATGACCCTAGACCCAATTTGAATTTGGGGCAAAAAAATTATCACTTAAATCGTCCGGAAGAATCATTACGGACCAAGCCCCTATCCAATTCATTTAGGGCTTCGTCGAATCAAGAGGAAAGAATGGCAAAGCGGTTGCGAATTTGCCAACGAATTCTGAACCCGAGACATTCATCTCCTACAGCATTTTTCCGCCGCCACGGGGATTCTATTCGAGAGAGGGGAAGAAGAGGAACTATGGTGGTGCGATTCTGGGGAACAAGAGAGTTTGAGCAAGAGGCCATAATCACAATTAGAGAGAATGCAATGTGGTTACGAGTAAAATTCTTCGACGGAATGATGAAACCCTCGCCGGAAATTTTCAGACATAGAAAAGATTGAAAGACAGAGGAAAAAAGGGGTTTAAGGCGGAGAAACAAGGTATATATAAATTTGGGTTCGATTTGAAAATCCCAAGATGAATCTTAAATGACATCGACTATGGCCCAATAAGATTTTATGTCGGGCCCCATGTTGAATACAAAGCGACTTTGGGGTATTGTTGTGTTCGATATAGTAACTCGAAGCTTAATCGAACACGTAAGAAGCGACACGTGTAATATTTAAATATTCATGCCCAATGGACAAGTATTCGCCACTCAGGTCAGGAAAGAAGGAATCAGATGAGCTAAGTCAAAGAAGGCCATAAGCAAATCTGAGGACCCAGGCGGCCAAAATACTCGAAATCCGAAAGACCTCGGATATCCCGAGGGTCAAGATATGTTCAAGACCTCGGATATCCCGAGGGTCAAGATGTTCGAAGACCTCGGATATCCCGAGGGTCAAGATGTTCAAGACCTCGGATATCCCGAGGGTCAATATGTTCAAGACCTCGGATATCCCGAGGGTCAAGATGTTCAAGACCTCGGATATCCCGAGGGTCAAGATGTTCGAATACCTCGGATATCCCGAGGTCGGATATGATGTTCGCAAGACCTACCCTCGATATCCGTATCGGGTATGGCGGTCGAGTATCCCGGGACACTGCAGATCGGATATCCAAGACCGAACATCCCGAGGGCTCGATTGTGCTCGAGGAGGACAATATTCAAAGATAAAACCGACATGGTTAAAGCGGGCGAACAAAACATCCAACCGAGTAAAAGATTAATTTGGACGACCAAAAGAGTGCTTTTACGACAAGTAAGTTCCAAGATCAACTAGGAAGGCGAAGTTGAAAGCGTGGCAAAGATTACGTGAGTTCTTGCATGACCAAGTCTCCAATTTCATGCTTGCCAACCCAATTTCATGCTTGTTTGGAGTGCTTTATAAAAGGAAGAAAAAAAAAGAAGAGAAAGGTTCGTAAATTTTCCCCCGAAAAAAAGAGACACCCACACAAGAAATTCTCCGAGAGAGGTGAGGAGCAGAAAAAAATCCGAGTGATTATCCACACATATAAGAAACCCTAGCACTCATATGCTAACTCTCCGGATTATCTTCATCCGTAATGATTCATCTTCATAAGGTGTATCAAATATTATGCGATGTAAAGCTTGCAATTACCACATCCCGGCTTGGTATGCCCCCGAGTAGTCAGTCATTTCGACATTTGGGTCAACAAATTCATCTTATTTACAATTTATTTTACACGTGCATGTTTTGTTTGTGAGTCGTTCCCAAATTAGCCACATAATACTCTTCGTAAAAAACAACTCGCGACATTTGCTAAGATATGCATTATAATGACTTTTTGAATAATTAGTTTTAATTATCTGATTAAACAACTAACAATATTTTTATTTAACAAAAGAGCAGATGTTAATTTTTCAAAAAGTAAATATTGTGCAATAACTCGATCTTTTTTAATAATGTTGAATAAGTAAAATAGTATTTTGACAATGTTCGTACTAATTAGTGTTAAATAAATAATAAAGCGATCTTATGTAAAATAATTTTAGGTTCATGACTATCATAAATTCATAGTGAACCAACTATTGTAATATTTTTTAGTGAAACGATTAATCAAAACTAACAAACCAAGGTGTTTTAATGGAACAATTAGCTAATATTGTTTAAAATACATAAAAAAATACAAATAGTTTGTATGGTAAATTTGATTTATATAAAATTTTGGAATAATTAATTATCATATAAAAATGATTAAGTGGACTTTCTTTTTCAAAGTGTTACTCTTTAAAGTACAAAATGTTACTATTTAGTTATTTTAAGAAAAAGAACACATAAAATTTAATATTTTCAAAGAGTGATATTTTATATGCTAAATAGTGATACTTGAAAAAAGAATTTAGAAGTTGAATAAATAATCTACTCAAATTTAAATATAAAACCACTAGACTAATACGTACCAGTCGATATTTAATTTGCCCAATTACATCTTTACCATATTCAAAGGTTCTCTGCTCTTCATTTTTTCAATTGAGAAAAAATCACAAATGGTTCTGTAACTTTGTCCGATTCTAAAAATAGTCCTTTAAGTATTTATTTTATCAATTGTGGTCCTTTTGGTTTTAATTGTAGTCATTTTCGCCGGAAAATTGAAAATTTTAGTCGGAAAATGGCCGAAAATATGATGTAGCACACAAAATAATGCGAAAAAAATATTGAAATGATGGGTTCAATGAAAGGAAGAGAATAGTATAAGTTTCAACCCTCGCCTCAACATAAATCACTAGAAATTAGCCACGATAATGAATGTAATTCGCGATTTTGAAGTTGCGATTCACAGGGGAGGTGTAATCAAAACATGAAATTGATTGAAGATTTTTCTTCCTTGATGAAAGACAGTTCAAATGAGAGTGGTGGCGACTGTCAATGTGATCAGAATAAAAAGTTAGGTCAATTTTCCGATCAAATTTTAAATTATCAGGCGAAAAGGACTACAATTAAAATCAAAAGGACCACAATTAATAAAATAAAAACTTACGAGACTATTTCTGAAATCGGACAAAGTTACAGGATCATTTGTGATGTTTTCTCAATTTCAATTCTTTACATGCCATTTTATTTATATCAAGTCGCACATTATTGAATTGGTTATTCAATGATCGTTCCCATGCAACATTAAGATCTTGAAGAGGATACATCTTATTAAAGTACTAAGATTTCAAAATCTTGATAAATAATTAAAATGTATGCATGTTATGAGATTTTATAAGGTAGGATGGTAAAAAAGATGATTGATATTATATTATTATATTATTTTGAGTGTATTGAGAGAATAAAAAAGTAAATGATGTGAATTTATTGAGAGAATAAAAAGTAAAATAGTAGTAAATTATGAGGTAGAGTATGATTAACAGGATTTTAAAATTCATACTTTAAGTCTCAAAATAAATGGAAATTTGAAATTGTAAATTTCAAAGCCCATCGGGATGGTAACGAACATACCCTTACAGATCAATTGAACTTGAACAAAACAAAGTTAAAAACTCATGAGATTGTAATTTAAGCAATATCCCTTTGATGTATAACTCGAGAGCCAATAATACGAATGGAAAAATTTATTGTCTCTCCCTTATTAAAAGAACTGATATAAAAATATAAACTAACATAAATCAACAATTACCTTCTTCAGAGTGTTAAAATATCATACTTAAAGATAAATTATATCATGTTTCATTATGACACTATTTCATTAAAGTGTGACTTTGAATAAATTACCTATGTTACCTTGAATGAGTGTATACCTAGATCATAACATTGAATGGTCTCCTGTGCATAAAGTTACACTTAAAAATATATTTTAGAAATTTATAATTTGTCATATTAAAATTTGCTATTTGCTATATTAAAAGTGCAATTTTCTATAATACACTTTAGAGTGCAGGATGCGCCTAACATTATAGACTAGGTCTTGTATTCACCTGAGTACACCGTGCAATCATAGCGTATTTTAGAATCGTGCAACTTGTTATACTTAAAAGTGCGACTTATTTATGCAGAAAAGTGCAATTGTTAATATGGGAACATAGTTGTGTGCTTCAATTTGGAATAATTGCACGTTTCTACTTTGTATAGTTGCACGTTTCTAAAATGCACTATGAGTGCACGGTGCACCCGAATGCATACGAGACCCACTCAATATTACATTGTAAGTAGCAAGTGGGGTCCCCCAAGTATAAAAATTTCCACATCGACGACCCCATCTCATCAAAACGAATCAATTTTTTCCATAAATAAATATTCCAATCCATTCCCCTCACCCTTCACAAAACTCAAAAATGGAAGAAAATCTCCACATTACCACCACCGCCGCCGCGGAACATGAATTTCCCGACGACATTGACAGCTGCTGCTCCACCCCCTACGTCAGCGCCCCGTCCAGCCCCGGCCGCGCCGCTCCCCTCGCCGGATTTTACTACAGTGCCCCCGCCAGTCCCCTGCATTTCCTCCTCTCCACCACCGCCCTCAAATCCTACCCCTCCGCCGCCGCCGCCGCGCCAATAGACTGCAACACCTCCTTCGAGTTCGATTTCTCCTCCACGCTGCCGTCCCCCGCCGCCGCCTCCCCCGAATCCATGACCTCCGCCGATGAGCTCTTCTACAACGGCCAGATCCGGCCGATGAAGCTCCTCCGCCCGCTAATCGAGTCCGACGACGAGGGCGAAACATTCTCCCGCGGCCGCGAGTCGAAGCTCCGCGCCGGATCCGTTCGCCGGAGGACCAGATCCATGTCACCGATGCGCAGCCCCACGGCGTCGTACCACTGGAAAGACGAAAACACAGAGGAATTTGATACCGATTTCGAAAAAAAATCCCCGAACGTCGGCGATTTGGAATCGGAGGAGAAATCGCCGGGCGAAACGGCGCCGTGCCCGTCGAGGTCGTCGTCGGCGGGGAGGAGCTCGAAACGGTGGATATTTTTGAAGGAATTTCTGTATCGAAGCAAGAGTGAGGGGAGGAGCGAATTAGGGCACAAATTTTGGGGATCTCTGTCGTTTTCGCCTGTTAAGGAGAAGGAGAAGAAATTGGCGCCATTAACGAGCAAGGTGAAAGAGGAGGGTAAAAAGAAGGCGGTGAAAAGTGGAAAGGAGGGCGGTAAAAGGAGGGGGTTTTTACCGTCGGCGCATGAGGTGCATTACGCGGCGAAGAGGGCGCAGGCGGAGGAGATGAGGAAGAAGACGTTCCTGCCGTACAGGCAGGGGCTGTTTGGCTGTTTGGGCTTCAGTTCCAAAAGCTATGGCGCCATGAATGGCTTTGCTAGGGCTTTTGGCACTGTTTCTTCTAGATAGTAGAGCTGTTAAAAAAACGAGCACCTCGAGAGCTCGGCTTGAACTCGGCTTGTTTATATTGGTAAACGAGTCGAGCTCGAGCTTGTAAAATACTATTTTACTCGAGCTCAACTTGTTTAGCTCAATAATTAAAAAAATTCTTGTAATTTTATTAGGCTCGTTTACGAGTCAAATCAGCTCGAAAAAGGTTCAAGTCAAGTCGAGTTCAAATTTAAGTGCACGATTAGGATCTACCCGAACAAGATCTCTGCGGGAAGTAGGTAATTAAGATGGAGAAAAAATAAATTAATAATAACGAAAAAAAAAGTGTGAGGAAAATATGAGTTGATTGTATAGAATAATTACACACAACTGTTACAAAGTGTTTATTATGTATTCTTTCTAAAATTTTAGATGTTTTTTATTTTTTCCGGAGCTTGAGGAAATGATATGATATGAATACAGTTTTTTTTTCCCAATTTGTTTTTAGAATATTACATGAAATAAAAAAAGGCAAAGTATGGTGTGAACAAGTTTTACGATGAAACTGGTTAAGGAGTGTGATTTATATTACTAAAGTATGTGATTTTTTACTATAAAGTGTGGGACTTTTTACTATAAAGAGTATTACTCATAAAAGTGAAGGGTGTGATTTATATTATAGTAAAGAGTGTCGTAGTGATAACTGAAGTGTGTGACTTATATTAGTAAAGGGTGTGATTTATATTACTAAAATGTATGTCTGTAAAAAAAAAATCAGTTTCACGGTGAACAAGTTTCAAGCATATCAACTCATAAAAATTTATATAAAGAATAAGAAATTATTTTTTCAAATTTAATTTTTTTGGTTAGGAATTTATGATGTGATCGATAATATTTTGGAAATTCTATCTTGGTTTGTCTGATTAGATCTTCATGTTCTTTGTCGCACTGATTAAAGACATGCATCAACATCTAATTATAGTCCACATCATTACTTATCTAACCATAATGAGCAATTATATTTATTACTAGTATTTTCCATTACACTAAAGTCATGTTACGTGACATAAATTCTTTTATGCAAATTTTAGAGAAAAATTAATATTATAAATGGTCATGTAATTTTGTCTCATTCACAAATGTATTTGTAAATATACTTCATCAATTTTGATCATTTTAATTTTAGTTTTAATCTTTTTTGTCAAAAAAAAAATAATCAAAAAATTTGATCTAACTTTTTATTCTGGTCACGTTGACAGTCGCGACTACTCCCATTTGAACTGTCTCTCATCGAGGAAGTAAAATCTTCAATCAATTTCATATTTTGATTACATCTCCTCTATGAATCGCGACTCCAAAATCATAAATTTCATTCATTCTCGTGGCTAATTTCGAGTGATTTGCGTTGATGCGAGGGTCGAAACCTATACTATTCTCTTTCCCTAATTGAACTTGTCATTTCAATATCGTTTTCGTATCATTTTGTATATAACAATATATTTCCAGTCATTTTCTGGCCAAAATTCAAAATTTTAAAGGAAAAAAAGATTAAAATTAATACCATAAAGAGTAAAATTAATAAAATAAAACTTTACAAGATCATTTATGAACTCGAATAAAATTACGAGACCATTTATAATTTTTTTTTCTCCATATTTTACCCAGAGATTGAAGTGTGGTGAAAATAATTGTCCTTTTTGTGATGCAGACTAGTGAGAAAGAGAGTTAGCATTCTCGTAGATTTAGTAATTATGAATGTGAATGTGGTATTATGGTAAAATCAATGCTGGTCCCATTTTAAGGTTAACTACATCAAAAAGAATTTAGGCTTAGTGACTATCTCCAATCTCCATCAATATTATTTTTTGTTTAAATTATAGTATTTCACCATTATTCATTATGGAGAATGTGTAAATTATATAGTAAAAGAAACAAAATCATTCTGCCCTATCCCAGTGACTGGGGGTGTACAAAGGTCGATTTGATGGATCGAACAAACGTAATATGAAAAATCGAAATAGTAATCCCATATTCTAGTTTCATTGTATTTCAATTTTTATGATCAAATTCTGAAGCTCACGAAATTTATACTGCTAAAAAAATTCCTAGTTTCTTCTTCTCTTATGCATATATGTAAAAGTGAGATCTTAATTTTCTTAATTTTTTTATGTGTCCTTTTCAACCTTTCAATTTTTTTTAAAAAAAATTTATGTGTCAAAATAAGTTTTAGAAAAATGCTTCTGAAAGTGATCGTATAAAACATAATTCCCTGTAGAACGTGGGTATAATTAAATCCCAATTCCCACCACACTGCACCCATTTTTGTAATCTAGCTTCGAAAATCAACAATTGGTCTAAATTCTCAATAAAAGATTATTCATTTAGTTTTTTCCACTATAAATTAATTAATTCAGTATCATAAAAGGTTCATTTTTGCACATTTTCCATTTTAACAAAAATATGCAACACGTCAAACTTATATATATATATGTCCACCACTATATTATTTACAAGAGCCTACACTTTTCAATTATTTAAATTAGGATTCAATTTCTGCAAAAAATATGAAATGAAATGGAAAAAAAATCCATCCTATTAGAATGAAAACCCAATGATTTAATGTTTGTACACTCCACATGCAATGGGAATGGAAATTAATGCCTCCATTAGGTGTAGAAGGGCCCCACTTTAATACATATAAACATCAATTGCCAAGAACAGCCAACCTGTGCTGTCAAGTGATGTATGTAGATTAATAATTAATTCAAAGAAAATAAAAATATAAAAAAAAAAAAAAATAATTAAAGCGCAAGATTACTGATTTTGTTTGGAAGATAAAATAAATAAATATACTTGTTTTATAAATAAAAAAATAGGATAATTGTACTTGCATGCATGGCCCATACTTCTACTGCAGCTTTGTAAGTAGGAAGGTACAATCACATTCACATGTATTTGGGGGAATGTATCCTTGTTGTGAAACACATGGCGTGGATCATTATTTAATTGTCTCTTAATTATTGCTAATGGACATTCATAAGATTTTGAAGCATTTTTGCTTTTGCCTTTTTGGTTGCCCAATTTTAATTTGAAGTAGTAGAGGGGAAATTTCACAATAAAATTTGTGAAATTGGATAAAAGATGTGACTTTTATTATTAAAGTGTATTAGCTGTGATAAATGAAGGGTACATATTTTACATTACATTACATAAAATGTATTACTTATTACATTGAATAATATGACTTAAATTACAACGAAAATATTAATAGGATAATTGAAGGTAGGATTACAAAAATAATATTTATAGTGATAATCAAAGAGTTGATTTTTGTAAATATGTAATTAGTTTCACAAGAGACCTACTCGTTGTATACTAATGTTGACAAAATATATACTAATGTTGACAAAATACAAAAGGACAACATTTTATCATTAATTATTTTTGTTTTTATGTTATATTGAGATGTAGCTATCTAATACATTGGAAAGGGGCAACTCTTTTGGAAATGGAGTTTGTAATGCATTGGTCCACTAGTGTGAGTTTGTTGGGTAGTAAAAGGTTATTGTTACCATAAGGATTGTATGCCATAATACATTGGAAGAAGGCTAAAAATGCTACACAAAGTTTTTATATGAGATGGTTTCGTGCAGAGACAAATCTCATTTATTGAGTTTTATAAATTTATAGGGTTCATATTTAATTATATTTTAAAATAAAGTATGAATACTACGTAAAATTTTGTCTCATATACTTGTGAAGTGTGTGAGACTCTCTCGAAATGTTATTAGGTACATGATCAAGTTAATTTGAATAGAATCTTATACTTGATAGAATTTGAAGTTCAAGGCGAGCTTATACCTAAGAAATAATTAAGTATTAACATATTAAAAAAAAGGATGAACATATAATAAGGAGTCCGTCTCTTGTAAAATCTGTTCATCGTGAAACTAGATCATACTTACCAAATGGATGCAGGACCTCAATTATTATAATTAATACTCTTTTATAATATAAGTCATATCATTCAAATATCATAATTATTGCTCTATATAACATACATCATACTCTTCAGTATCACGAGTAATACTTTTTATTTTTATTTTTAGAATTAGTTCGTATTCTTTTGTTATCATAAATAATATCCTTTTATAATATAAATTATACTAGTTAATTATATAATACTATGATTTTATTAAGTTTCATTCTTCGTGTGAAACTTGTTCACTATATTTTTTCTATAGTCTAAGATTTATAGTGGATTTAGAGCTAATTATTCCAAACAAAATATGAACAACCTGTCCAAACATTGAATTCCATATTAATATATCCTAAATCCAATACAATGAAACTAAAAAGTATAAGAACTCAAACTAAAAGCCCCAAACACACACAACAAGACGAAAAGACACACACACATGTACACTAATTATAAGAAAATGTGAAATTCAGAAACCAACTCCTAATAAGTTGCAATAATCGCTAGGCAACAAATCGATAGGAAGTGATAAATTTGTCGTCTCCCAAAAAAAAAAAAGAACAACTCTGCAATAGTCCTTTCATAGTGTTCAACAACCTGCAGTATATATATTTATCTTGTTACATACTATAACTAATTTCAAAATTTTCATCTGCAAACTCCATTGACTTCGAAGAAATTAAGGTTAAATTCATCTTCAATGTATAAATTCATCTTATAAGAAAAATGTTCCTGCAAGAAAAACTAGGTATGGTATTGTACTATTGTGACAGCAAAAACCTTGGCTTTTATGAATTTGTGATGAAAATTTGTGATGAAATATGTGAGGTTGCAGCTTTCCTGAGTTTCTGCCCCGGCAAAAATAGCTGGTTATGCAGATTAATGGGGTCCATTTTATTTAATGCATTGGACTTGCTGCTGTATATGCTATTGGTTTAGAATTATGACTTAAAATATTGCACGGTGTAAAATCTTTATGTTTAAAAAATAGATAGAAAAATTTGTGGGTTGAAATCGGGTTAAACCGATATTTTAAAAAAAAAACATTCTTGGGTCTGTGTTACTATGAGGGTATTATATGTTTGTGCTGAAAGTGATACATACTTATCCATATAGTATCACATGTAAGGTATTGTTTGTGTTATAATATGAATACAAGTGTATTACTCTATAAAAAAAGTATGTTTTTGTATAAACAAAACCAGCAAGAAGGCGAAAAAACAAGAAGATATGTGAAACTTTGATACTCAAAATCTTAATCTATCATATTGAAACGTAAAAAAGTAAAATCAATAGATCAATTGAACAAATTTATTGAGCGAGAAAAATCAGTCATGCAAAAAAGAAAAAGAAGGATAAGCGAGAAAAAAAAAATCAGTGTTTAAAAAGCAAGATCTATGCAATATTGCACACAAGAATTCACAATTGATTTTTTTTATCAATTTTATCAAATACTTTTTTTTCCTCTTTAAATATAGTTCATACTTTCACTTAATACTTATAAACATACTGAATCACCATTTTTGGGAAAGTCTCGTCACCATAATCCACTTATTTTGCTAACATGTTAATATTAAAAAAAAAAAAAAAAATTGATTACGTAAATTAGTTCGTCGTTTTCCAATCTCACGTGGTGATAGTAAAACAAGTGGACTCCACCTACTACATAAGACGGGACCTTACCGAAAATGGTGACATGGGACGTTTTTATATATTAAATGAAAATATTTGTTATATTTAAAAGAAAAAAAAATATATGCTAAAATTTATGAGAAACGATAAATATGAGCTAAATTTGATTGATCGTGACTTTATATTTATCGTATGAAAAAATATTGAAAATTTAGTATACCAAGAATATGGTATTTATAGAGGCTTTTCGAGACAATAGACATTATGATGATTTGAATTTTCGATATTTCGATAAAATAAAAAATTCGTAGAATTTTAAAATATTTACATATACCATATATGAAATGGAAATTTTGGGTATATAATACTGAACCATCCCTACTCATTTATGTTAAGTCCAATTTGGTTAAATACATGAAGTTTAATCTATTTGTTAGGAAGCATCTAAAGTAGTTTTGTATTTGTGTATTTTGAGTTTTTGACAAAGTGAGTGTTGAATTTATTTGTGTATTATAGTGAATGTAATTAGTGTAAACTGCATAATATTACCGGTCAGATTATATATTTTGTCCATGGATTAATAAAATGGATATTATTGGTTGGAATTTGTAAGCAAGTTGACAGAAATTCGACGGTCTTATCTCTTATCTATGTTTCTCACTTTTGAGTAATGTGTGTGATACTGATAGGCACTGCTCAAATTACAAAAATACTAGTACTACATAGTAATTTTGGATATATATAAATAGACTAATGTGAAAATAAATATTTTTTTGTGTCATTAAATTTTAAATTATTTTTTTAGTCAAGAAAATAATGATTTGGATCATCTTATCTTTATAAGTTCATATCACCATTAATTTACTCCGATTATTAAGCATGTATCATCATTAATTCACATCGTACTACAATTTATTTCACATCGTACTACAATTTATTTATGCACATACCACTTTAATAAATTAATTAATTAAACTTTAATAAATTCGTACCACCATTAATTTATTCCGTACCACACTTTATTAAGTCCATACCATAATTTATTTATGCACGTACCACCACTAATTCACCCCGTACCAACATTAATTAATGACAAATCACAATTTATTAAGCCCGATTTTTAAGCCCGTACCACCATTAATATATATCCCATACAACACTTTATTAAGCCCGTACCACCATTAATTCATACAGTACCATAATTTATTTATGCACGTACCACCACTAATTCACCCCTGTACCACCATTAATTAATGACATATCACATTTTATTAAGCCCGTACTACCATGTACCATATTATTTAAATTCATACCACCATATGTCAAGCTTGGACTACCATAAATTCACCATGTAATACATCTTATTGAGTACGTACCACCATATATTATGTATGTTCACAATTTTAAATACCATATAATCATATTTTTTAGCCAGGTACCACCATATTAAATCTTGTATAATTATATTTTTAAGTTCATACTACCTTATATTCTAAAAAAACTAAAACTTAAAAAAAAAAAAGAATGAGTGCCTGTTGATGATGGAGGAAGACGACCACACCTGTTGTTGAAAATAGAGAAATTGGGAGATATTGAGAGATGAAGGGAGGTGAGAAATTAACGTTCAAAAAGAGGTGAATAAGATTTAGAGGAAATATATTAGGGAAAGTTAAAAAAAAAATTTGAAGGAGAAATATTAGGACATTAGCGCAAAAAAAAAAGGGAAGCGGGAGAAGAAAAAGACAGAAAAAAAAGGGCAGCGGGAGAAGAAAAAGACAGGTCAATGTGAAAAAAGAAGGATAAGGGTAGAATTGGTAAACAAAATATTCTCTTGACTAGAAAAGAATAAAATTAAAACTTTTGACTAAAAAGAACTCTCATAATTAGAACTGACTATGTTGTGCACATAAATAATCTTTCCTGCCACGTGCTCACACGACGAACACGTGGACCAGTAAAACAAAGGTGCCCGCTAGCCCATCAGATAAGTGTTCACCAGTTGGATACACATCCCGCTCATCCATCTGTGCTCGCCAGGAGCACGTCAGTTTAGGCGACCAGAGGGTGCTGGGCGCCAGAAGCCATCATACTGCAAAAATTATGCTCTCCCGACAACCCAGTGACCATTCAACAAGACAGGCGAACACGGGTAATGGTCGAGCAGAAAACCAGACGAACAAAGAAGGAAAGACGAAAACCGCATTTAAGAGAGAAGAAAAGACGAAGCCCGATGATGAAGAGAGAAGGAGGACACGCCATTCCGGCTCGAAAGGCGAACAAACAAAGAAGAACCAAAGCATTTGGTTTACAACAACGTTTTCCAGGCAAGCAAAGCAACCTATCGGGGAGCGAGCACACATACATGGTTAACAGAGGTCCGGAAGAGTGGAGAGCATAAGAGTGTGCTTTCGCCCCTAGGGGCGAAAGTACGAGAATCAAGGCCGTGGTGTTTGGTTTGCGGCCACACCCATGAACGACCACAAGGGCCGAGCCTCATGAGTGCGAATAACCACCAGGCAAGCACAAGAATCGGGTCACCCACGATGCCACCATCACCACCTGGATGGCAAGTCGAATACTTCTCAAGCAAGTAAAGACAAATGTCAACCAAAGAAGCACAAACAGAAAACGTGGCAACACCACATAGATTCGTGCATGTTAAGAAATTGCCACCTCGTGCTAGCCAGGACACCACCAGCTCAAGCCTTGACACCACCAGCTCATCCAAAGCCTATAAATAGGCCCAAAAATAACAAAAGAGGGGTTCAGAAAAATTCCCAAGTACTCACACATATTCTCCAAATGAGCATCTTTCATAAAAGGAAGTTTTCACCACGAGTTGTATTGTGTATTGTATGCTTGAACCTCGCAATATAACATCACTGGCTTGGAATGCCCCCAGAGTAGTCATTTATTGATGAACTGGGTCAACAATTTCTTGTTATTTACTGTAATATTGTACACGTACTTATTTTGTTTGTGAGTTGTTTTAAAATTAGCCACATAGTATTCTCATTAAAAAACGACTTGCAACAATTGGTATTTAGAAGGAGGGGGAAAAAAACCGGTCCATACACAATCCTAAAAAACCAAGGTAGAAAAAAGAAATATGATGCCTCAATCTAGGAATACTCAGATGGAGAGGTCGGGACAGAGCCGACCTCACGCTCAGAAAGAGGCTCAGCATCAGCCTCACGAAAATCAGACCGTGGAAACCATCAATCTTGAAGATATCACCAACTATCCGACGGCCACAACAAAGGCCATCACTTTTTTTTGTTGCGAGCGAAAAGAGGGCCAAAAGGAGTTGGCGCCAAGTTGAAAGTTCAAGATGATGATGATCGACGCCGCGATACACCTTATAGCGAGCAAATTAAGATGAAAAGTCTTGCGGAAGAAAGCAACAAAAAAATTTGTTGATATATCGGACGACGAAGCGACCTCGCGGTCCGCATAATCGGCGTTTGGACATTTGAGGCTCTCTGTTAAAGACCGAATCGGCGATCATAAGCGTCGGGATCCGGGAGGGAACAATACCGACGAACATCTTGCGGCTCCTTGACTCCTCATGATCACCCGCATCCCGAAAAAGGCGGGAACAACAAAAAAAATTTGGAACTAAATTGTCTATCCATCATCGATTGGGTAGTCAAGGACGAACATAGAAAGGGGGACTGCCCCATCATAAGCCTGACCCCCCGGGTCCTCATGATGGGACACAACCCCGATCCAAGTCTGTCAGTTCCACGAAATTTGCATAAATGTAGAAAGCAATCTAGGGTTTACAGGCCGACCTGGCCGCAACAAAAGGAATCCCGCAGGCGGGCACAATGTCGTGCTCTCCACTAACACCGGCGATCATGGCAGCCAAAGTACAAGAAAAAGTGGCAAAGAACCGACCACCAATCCCTATGTTCGATCGCCGAAGTCGACCCCACATGTTCACCTCAAAGCAAATATTTTGATTTTATGATGATGGGCGCCATGGAAACGCAAGCCTGCAAAGATGCCGATCATTCCCCATGACATTGGGTGACCGTGCCCACATATGGTTTTCTACTCTGCCCACCGCGTCCATCACGTCTTTCGCCCAGTTGGGATAGAAATTCCTGTCCCATTTCTCATCTATGTGTGCTTGCCAGGCCCCGAAGCAACGGTTAGCACATTTTCCCCAACTCAAGGGAGAGTCAGATCGGGCATACGTGGAAAGATTTGATAAATGTTTGTATGATGGGGCTCCCGTCGAAGAGGATGCCAAGATCCTCACGATGGTCGGAGGCCTGATCCTAAATATGGATATGTGGAAGGCCATGCATCAAGAATGGTCAAACACATATGCCGAATTCCGTGAGTGAGCAGCCAAGATTATAACGATGCAAGATCGCCTTTCGCCCGAAAGCAAAAGCAAGAGGTGGCGACGTGGGAAGGTGATCGCCGAAAAAAAACCAAGCGAAGGGGTACAAACCTCCAGGATCTTTCAAACCATTTGAAGCAGGGGCCGAAGCACATGCGCTTCAGAGTATTCTCGGGGTCTCGGCCGAGACAATATATAATCAGATCAAGGACCGAGATATGTTGAAAAAACCCCGGCGCATTATCAGGGATAAAACTCATCTAAATCCTTCCAAGTTCTGCTCGTTCCATGAGTTTATCGGGCATAATACAGACGAGTGCCACAACCTCATGCGACAGCTCTGGAAATTATATGAGAAAATTGCCTTGCCCAATATATTAAGAAGTCAGCGAGCAGAGAAACCCGGCGCGAGAGGTCGGGCGATCAGAAGATAAAGCGTAAGGCGG
Organism: Stenogyne calaminthoides; assembly: GCA_037126765.1. Classification (NCBI taxonomy): domain Eukaryota; kingdom Viridiplantae; phylum Streptophyta; class Magnoliopsida; order Lamiales; family Lamiaceae; genus Stenogyne; species Stenogyne calaminthoides. Next base: position 7,302,285 of record JBBCBC010000031.1, on the reverse strand, counting down.
AAGAGGTGTCCGACAATGATCAGGGGGAATTCCGCCGACAGCTGGACTTACCGAAGAAAGGGGCCCCAACCACGAATCAAAGGTAGGGAGGGGCAAGAAATTAACATGATCCGTCCGAACCACGGCCTTGTGGGGGGTTGCTATCAAGTGCCTTCCCTATCAAACAGATGCAAGAAAATGGAGATGTGCGCCATGCAGGACATCCATCAGGTGAATGTGGCGAGCACATCAGCTAGCACACCACCCTCTCACCAAATCATGCTCTCGGAAGATGATCTCGACGGCATAATTACCCCCCACAATGACTCTCTAACCATCAGCGCTCGTCTTCTCGGTTTGAAGGTGCATCGCCTCCTGGTCGACACCGGAGCATATGCGAACATTCTGTTCGTTAACACTCTGCACCAGATGGAGAAGCAAGTTGGGGATCTAAGTATGTATATAGAACCATATGATCACACCATCATGGGTTTCGGGGAATCTATAACCCGGCCCTATGGTCTGATCAGGTTAGGAGTCGAGCTAGAGTCAACTTTAAATCCGGAGATCCGACGAACTAGAATGCTAGACTTTGTAATCGTCGATGCTCCATCTACCTATAACGGGTTCTTAGGTCGCCCGTTCATCCAGGAATTTAAGGCAGCTTGTTCGACTTACTACTACTATCTTAAATTTCCTACTCTTGATGGAACGGGCAGCATAAAGGGCGATCAGAAAAAAGCTCGAGATTGCTTACTATCGTGCGTACCAGAAAGACAAAATACTGTCAGCATGGTAGAACCAATATGGAAAGTCGGAGATTCAAGCCAACGAACGAATACATCATTTCGGGCGGACATAACTCCCCGGGTGAGCACGGAGCCCGGGGCGACCAGACAGGTCCCCGATCCCATGAGTATAGATCTGCCCAAAGAACAATCTGACTGCGGGTTACCGGACTTAGAACCTCGCATAGGTTTCGACCCTATGGAGGTTGAAGATGAGCACCGGGGGTCGAACATAGATCCCCAGTGGAAACAAAAGAAAACACGAGCAACACCTATTGAGCAGCTAGAGTCCATCATGGCCGACCCGGCCAGGCCAGACTTGGAGATTTTTGTCGGCTCAGAACTCTCGGAACCGCTCCGGACCAAAATGATCTCGTATCTCCGAACAAATTTGGATGTGTTTGCTTGGTCACAAGGACATGGTCGGCATCGATCCTAAGCATGCATGCCACCACCTCAATATCAACCCAACAAAAATCCCAATAATTCAGAAACGAACAAAGTTCGGTCCGGAGAAGTACGCAGCTCTAGATGCCGAAGTTAAAAAGCTGCTCAACAATAAGTTCATCCGGGAAGTCAAATGCCCAGAATGGCTAGCAAACCCTGTGCTCGTCGAAAAACTAAATGGAACCTGGAGGTTGTGCATATACTTTATCGATTTAAACAAGGCCTGCCCCAAAGATAATTTTCCCGTACCTTACATCGATTATCTAGTCGATAGCACTGTGGGGCATGAGCTAATGACTTTCATGGATGCTTTTTCCGGGTACCATCAAATCCCTATGCATCCCGACGATCAAGAAAGCACCTCATTCTGCAATGGAAAAAATATGTACTGTTGGAAGCGCATGCCTTTCGGGTTAAAGAATGCCGGAGCAACATATCAAAGGCTGGTGAACAATATGTTCGACTAACACATAGGGTGGACGGTCGAGGTGTACATCAATGACATTGTGGTCAAAAGTGAGCATAAAGAAGACCACCTCGCCCACCTAACACAGGCGTTTGATATCCTCCGGGCATATAATATGAAGTTAAACCCGAAGAAATGCAGTTTTGGGGTACATTCAGGAAAATTCCTCGGACATATGGTCAGCCAACGGGGAATCGAGGCGAACCCATCAAAGATTTAAGTTATGCTCGTCATGCAAGCCCCAAAAATGTGAAGCAAGTTCAAAAACTGACAGCATGTCTGGATTCTCTGAACCGATTCATATCACGGACCAGAGATAAATGTAAGCCTTTCTTTGATGCTTTAAAAAAAGGACGGTTTCAATGGACGAACCATTGCCAAAGTGCCTTCGAGTCTTTAAAATTGTACCTGGCAGACACTCAGATTTTGTCCAAACCCATTCCGGGCGAGCAGCCATATTTGTACCTGGCCGCCTCCGAGCACGCGATCAGTGTTGTGCTCGTCCGAGCAGAGGGAACGACCCACTTGCATGTGTATTATGTCAACCAAGTATTGAAAGATGCTGAACTTCGCTCTTGTTATGAGTGTTCGCAAACTACGACCTTATTTCTTTGACCACTCTGTCGAAGTTCTTACCACTTTCCCGCTACGCCAAGTTTTGCATCGGTAGGATCTGACCCAAGGAGGTTACTAAAGTGAAATTTTGTGAAGCTAAAGGCCGATTCGGCATCACGTACGCACCTCGAACGACGATCAAAGGTCAAGTCATGGTCGATTTTATGGTCGAGTTAACATACCCACAACAACCCAAAAAAGAAATCGATCAGCCATGGCACATGTACGTCGATGGTTCATCAACGAGCACAAAAGCCGGAGCAGGGGTGGTGCTCATCAGTCCAACTCGGCAAACTTTCTCAACGGCCATTCGTTTCAACTTCCCGGCCACCAACAATGAGGCCGAGTATGAAGCTCTGATCAACGGATTACACATGGCTATGGCAATGGGTGTTCGGAAACTGATGATTTACAGTGATTCCCAACTAATCGTCTATCAGGTTCTGGGCGAATATGAGGCTCGGGACGAGCAGATGGCTCAATATCAATTACTGACCAAAGAATTGTTCGAGCAATTTGAGCAGGTATATATCAAATAGCTCCCCAGGATGGAGAATTCATTTGCGGACGCTTTAGCTCGATTGGCTACCGCAGAAGATGTATCTAATTTAACAGATGTTATGATCGTCACAACGTACTCGCCATCCATCCCAAAATTATGGTAAGAGTTGTGGACGTTTTTTTTTCCCAAATAGAGGTCGAACAAGAGACATGGATGACCCCGATTTTTTAAGCTATTTACAAAGGGGGTCCTCCGGAGAAAAAAAGCATTGATAGTCAAAGGCCACCACTTTTATTTGCTAAAAATATGATCATTTTTCGCTACACCACTATTTTTTGACGGGCACTTGTATAATTTAAGATTTTTTTTTAATTTTTTCCGTTGTTAAAATGTGATAAGGAAGAAGGCCATACAATTCTCATGCAAATTCACTCTCGGGGTGTGTGAGAATCATACATTGACATGCTCAGCATCAACAAAAACAATCGTCGATACCAATAACAAGGACATTATTGGCCCACACTTAAAAAGGATTCTTTTCGTCTATGAACCATCTGATGGCACAAATGTCATGATTACCAGGTGTTTATGTCCCGCTTATTCATAGTTTGATTTGGAGAAGAACTTGTTTTTAAATCTCTGACCCATGGCCATTTGCCAGTGGGGGATCGATTTTGATCGGCCCTTTCCCCCCCCTTTTTTTGTCACATCGGGGTAAGATTTTGCGGTGGTGCGCCGATTACTATATAAAATGGGCGTAAGTCAAGCCATTATGAAAGCCACGGAACAAAAAATATGGAATTTTGTCTGCGAAAAAACATCATATGTCGCCGGGCTACCCCAATCGCTAGTGATGGACAATGGCAAGCAATTCAGCGGGAGTGAGTTCCGCGATTAACATTTTAATTGTGTGCTTTGGGGAATAAAAAAATACTATTCCACTCCATACTATCCCCGGATTTTTTTTCGAAATAAAGCGGACAAGTTGAAGCGGTCAATAAAATCATCAAGCATACCCTCAAGGCTAAACTTGGTGATTCTAAGGGGATGGGCGAGAACTACAAAAAAACTTTGTGGGCATACCGCACCACTTTTAGAACATCCACGGGTGAGACTTCGGTTTCGCTTTAGCTATTGGTGCAGGCGGTCCGTGATCTTATTTAAATCTCGAGCCACGTAACTATGTGTTTTGGCGAACATACCAATGACGAATAAATTGCACTTTTTAGCATTTTTGGACTTGTTGGATTGACCACTCAAAAAAAGATCTGAGGCCGACCTCAAGAATGCCATGTATAAACAAAGGTCTAATCCAATATGGAAAAATTTTATAACTCCAAAGTTCGGATCCATGATTCAAAATCGGTGAGCTCGTCCTCATTATATTTTATAAAAAGGGGGTCCCATCATGGTAGTGTGTTCGCCCGGCGTGGGAAGGCCCATACCGAATATCGGAGCGCTTTTTAAAGATAAACGGAGCATACGATTTGGAGCGATGGATGGAACTCATTTTTTTTCCTATTCATGGAATCGTCAAATTTGAAAAAAATATTATTTTCTTGCGTTATATTAAAAAATAAATATTTATTTATAAAATATTAAAATTATACTAATTTATGGTGAGATCGGAAAAACTAAGATCGAGCACAAGCTGTGTTTATGAAGTAGTGGTGAGTGCAGAAGGTTTAGAAAAAAGAAAAACCAAGGTCGAGCACAATAAAAATTTGTGTTTCTTTTGGGTCACGGCACATGGTTAGAAAACCTCCTTTCGATTTTTCAAGACAATTTTAAGACCGACCACAAAAAGCCCGAGTTGGAATAAAGGGTTGTCGAACTCATAAAGAAAAAATCTAACTTTTGGTAGTCTGCATATAGCCATGATTTAAACTCAAAAAGCCAAAGACATCAAGGCATCAATAAGGTTATTACACGGCGCAAATTTGTAAGCAAGTCTTGTTGTTAAAACAAAAAAGGAGTTTTAACAAGTGTGGATAAGAGCCTCAAAGATTAAAAACATCCTGCGTGGTGTTTATTCATTTATCTAGTTTGTTTGACCATATACCCAATTGGGTCACATCGCAATAAGACGACCAGAATCCAACAAGAATTGGATAGAGCAGAGTTTGTGTTTGCTTTATTCGAATTTTAAAAAAGCAATTATGTACTAATTTTTTGGATACCATGTTCGCAACAAACCACGCATTGAGTACATAGGTCGCACCATAAATAAGGCGACCCGGAGCGAAGTGATGATCGCCCGATTCGTCGTAAAGTTTATCGCGAACGAATGGGTTGCACCTAAATAAGCCAACCATCATGATTGGGACCAACGTAAGACAATCATAAACCGAAGTCAAGTCAAACACAGACACATCAGATGGTTCAGTTCTTATACGGAAAAATAGGCACTAACGGCCAAACATACAAGAAGACCAACTAGGAGTCAAACATCAAAAAAGGTCATTCCGCCAAACGAAAACAAGGTAATTCTAGCCACAAAAGATACTTCAAACTACAAACCAAAAAAGCTTAAAAACTTCGAAGTCACCAGAGGAGGAGTAGTAAGAGGAGTTTTCTATCCTTGAATGCTTTGCTCGCCACAATGAGTACCATGCGCGCCACCCAGAGCGTTATGCTCGCCACCATCCCGAGCACTCTGCTCGTCACCGAAATTTTATCTCCACTGCTTTCGCGTGTTGAGGTTATCCCCTTCCGTAATGTTATAATTTTAATGATCTCCTCATCCTCGGGAGGATCAACTACTAGAACCCTTCGGTAAAAATGAGAAGTCCATACCAATGTCCCGAAGGTCGATAAAAAGGAGAAATATTTAATCAGAACCAAAGGATAATCGACCAACCATTCTTTCAGATCGGTTTTTAAATGGCTCAATATGTGGATCAACCTAAAAGGTGAGGTCGCGAACTTGGAAAGACACCATGGCGTGTTGTCGCGACACATCTTGCTTGTTAAAGCATTAAAAGGCATAAAGAAGTTAATCATCTCCTTATGATAATCTTACGTGAACATCTTCAACATCTTAACACGAGTTTACAAAGAAAAAATCTGGAAATGGCTCATTATCCGAAGTCGGTGAAAAGCAATTAAAAAGATTTCGAGCGGTCCCATCTTATCTTCAATTCGACCCGCCAATTTTGTTCGCCGCCATCCGAACACTTTGATCGCCACCAACCCGAGCCCCCTGCAAAAACCGACGCGGCGACGCCTTGGCGCTCTTCTGCGTTACATTAATCCTTTAAAAATTAGAAAAATAGGGAGGTTTGTTCGTATCACCCCATGCTCAGAATAAACCGCCCATTCGTGTCCTTACGTAAACATATCGGATAAATTCGACCATCTCGACTCCATAAATTGAGTTTTCTAATGATAAAAAAAAAAAAGAACAAGAAATCAAGGTTTTAAACGATTTCACGGAGATGGGTAGATGGGAGATGGTGACCAATGACTCACACTAGTTTGACGAACACGGACCTCCAGATTCGGACTTTGGTTTTTGCCGACATGTTCTTTTTCATTTCTTTTCCTTCTCAAACTTTCTCGGCGATGAGATAATTCGGTCTTTCAGATTGTTGAAACGACCAGCCCGATATTTTTACCGGCATCTCGGAACTTTCCGGCCCTTTCGGTGATGTCGATCCTCCGACATTTTTTAGCGATAAAGTATTCTCCGTTGAAAATATTCTCGGTGATGAGATTGCTTTCGCCTTCATTGGCTTTTGCAGTTCTTGCGTGCTGCGCGAAGTGGTCGTCGATGCGGATGAGCATAGAAAAAGACTGGTCGTCTACTTTTTTCGGTTTTTTCGCCCGTTTTATAAACCTCAGGGCTTAGGCTTTGAATTAATCTCTGTCGCTTTGATTACGAGCACAAAAAAATTGACGACGAAGGAGCGTGGGAAAGATCTTCAACCCGAAGACTCTGGCGATTCAAAGAATCTATGGACAATCCTTTTTACCCACCCCTCCAAAGACCGAAATATGGCGGTCCGAAAAACAAAGGAGGTATAAGCAACAACAAGCTTTGTGTTCTCGATTTGGCATCAATTGGTGATGGTAATTTCTCGCTCGGCGAGCAAATGGGAGATCGCCGGATGATGAAGGAATGATTGCCTCGGGATCGCCCTGAAGGACGGAGAACGAAATGATGCCTCGATCTCCTCTCTAAGGCCTTCAGCGGTCGGCCCCCCATGGCGAACTCAGCGGCCCGGCTTGAGGGGGTATTATTGCACATAAATAATCTTTCATGCCACGTGCTCACACGGCGAACCGTGGACCAAGAAAAAAAAAGGTGCAAATTTTTAAATTAGCCCATCGACAAGTGTTCACCGGTTGGATACACATCCCGTTCATCCATACTTTTATATTTTGCCGCCAGAGCACTCCGGATTTAGGGCGACGAGGGTTTGTCTTTGGGCACCGAAGCCATCATATTGCAAAAATTATGCTCTCCGACAACCCAATCATTGGTTTTGACCATTCAATAAGACAAACCGAACACGGGTAATGGTCGAGTAAGCGTAAAACCGAATTTAATGATAAAGAGAAGAAAAGACGAAAACCGCGAATAGAGAAGGAAAAAGACGGCCCGGATGAACAGAGAGGGAGGGACACACGCCGGTCGTTCATCTTAGGAAAAATAAAAACAAAGAAGAACCAAAGCATTTGGTTTACAACAACTTTTTTATTTTTGCAAGCAAAAACAACCTATCGGGAGCGAGCACACATACATGGTTAATGAGGTCCGGGAAGAGCCTCACCTTTTGGAGAGCAGAAAGTGTGCTCATCCGCCCCGGCGATAAAGCACATAATCAAGGCCGTGGTGTTTGGTTTTGTGTCAATGAACCCATGAATCCACCACATGGCCGAGCCTCATGAGTGCGAATAACCACCGTGCAAGCACAAGAATCGGGTCACCCCAGCGCCACCATCACCACCGGATGACAAGTCGAATACTTCTCGAGCAAGTAAAGACAAATGTCAACCAAATAAGCACAAACAGAAAACGTGGCAACACCACATAGATTCGTGCATGTTAAGAAATTGTCAGCTCGTCCTAGCCAGGACACCACCAGCTCAAGCCTTGACACCACCAGCTCATTCAAAGCCTATAAATAGGCCCAAAAATAACAAAAGAGGGGTTCAGAAAAATTCCCAAGTACTCACACATATTCTCCAAATCACCATCTTTCATAAAAGGAAGTTTTCACCACGAGTAGTATTGTGTACTGTATGCTTGAACCTCGCAATATAACATCCCTGACTTGGAATGCACCCAAAGTAGTCATTTATTGATGAACTGGGTCAACAATTTCTTGTTATTTACTATAATATTGTACACGTACTTATTTTGTTTGTGAGTTATTTTAAAATTAGCCACATAGTATTCTCATTAAAAAACGACTTGCAACATACTAGAAATTGAGTTTTGTCTTTTATTAATGATAATTTGCCTCTTGCCCAGCTATTACCATTATTTACTCCAAAATTATGGTAATATGTTGTTACGTTTTTTTTTTCCTTTTTGCTAGGTGTTATATGCATCCAGGTGCATCGTGCGCTTATATTATATTTTACAATCGTGTGATTTGTTATACTAAAAATTGCAATTTATATACTGAATTGTACAACTATTAATATGAAAAAATAATTGCACGATTTAGTGTAATAAGTTGCACTTTATAAAGATAACAAGTAAGACGATTCTAAAAATGAGTACGGACCAATACCAGATAACCTAAAACGTATATGAGACCTACTTTTTTTTTCCCCCCTCCTGGATAACCTAATTTAAGATTTTCTTTTTAATTTCTTTTCGCTTCATTATAAAATAAAGAATTGATATTGTGATTATGATTTATGACCCAGCTTTTCATCCTAAAGATACAGGGTATAGTCCAGGATTTTTATAATTAATTATGTCGACATATTATCATACCTTAATATTTTTAATATATATGATCATGGATACTCTTATGAAGTATCAATATAAATCAACCAATTAATATTTATTGATATTTCCATTTTGCATCTAGCCAAACACTGTTACACTGGCCAAACACTTCAACTTAACAAACTAGAGTGATGCACCAATAACCAAGAAGACATTATCTGACACACAAAAATTCAATATTTCATTATTATATATATATATATAACTTTTTTATTTGAAAATTAGACCACCATCTGAGCCCAAATACATTTAAAAGCCTGGCCTGTTCCATATTGGCCCTCTTCTTACATGACAAACGAGCTACCTAATGCAGGCCCAGCAAGTGAGATGTAAAAGCCCAGTTTAATTGGATTATTGCTCAAGTGAATTGATCCAAAATAAAGAATAATGGGACACGCTGGATACAATGGATCTGTTTATTTTGGGCGGGTATTAGTCTATATTTTAAAAATCGGGATGGACCAGCCGGTTGGACACAAACAACCGATTTAAAGTGTTGAACCGCTTGACCTTTCGAACCGCCCACAAAACGTACAAAAGCGCAAAAAGCGGCAAAAAGTTGACCTGTTAAACTGGTCAACATGCCGGTTTGGCATTATTTAGAAAATAAAATAAAATTGAGAGTTATAAATTTGTACTTTAATAGTTTTGATCATTTCTTAGTCATTTTTGTCGATTTTTTTTGAATTATGGTCGAAAATTGGCTGGCAATATGTTGTAATATACAAAATGACGGGTTTTGCGAGGAGAATAGAAGAGTGTAGGTCTTGGTCCCCATCTCAACATAAATCACTCGTAATTAGTTATAGGAATGAATGAAACTCGTGATTTTGAAGTCACGATTCACAAGGGAGGTGCAATCAAAACATGTTGATTGAGAATTTTTTCTTCCTCGATGAAAGTGGTGACAACCGTCGATGTGACCAGAATAAAAAGTTTGATCAATTTTTCGATTAACATTTTAATTTTCCATCAAAAAAGATTAAAATTGGCACTGAAAAGCACAAAATTAATAAAGGAAAAACTTACTAGACCATTTATAAATACGAACAAAATACTTAATCATTTGTGATTTTTTCCATAGAAATAAATGTTTAAATTTTGACCAAAATTGACTTGAGACCAAAATAATGTTTTTCACTCATATTTTAAAAACTTTTACTTCAGCAATTAGTTTCAAGTAAATTTCAATCCCACCCCACCCCCTATCCGTAAAAGTTAGGAATTAATGATTCTGAGGTACAAAAAATAGGAAGCGGTATTTCTAATGAGACAAATGTAAAAAAAAGTGATTTTTTTTTGAAAAAAAAAAAATATTGCACTTTGTCGCGAAAGTCACAAAAAAAAAAACGTTTTCTAATAAGATTTTATTTCTCCCACTTTGTTTTTTTCCTTTTTTCCCCAAAAGTTAATTCAAAGTATTCAAATAGTGCTAGCCTAATATGTAGCAATTTGCACGATTTCCCTACACGATTCGTTTTTCATTAGTATTTCATCCTTTTAAATCTTTAATATATGGACTCAATGTATGATAGTTTGTTGGATAATTTTTATTATTTTACATGTAATTTATTTATATTATGAAATATAAAGTGGAACACCAATTATAAAATAATTGATATCATTCCATAATTGAATTGTTATAATTAAAACAAATCATGTCTATTATTATGAAAGAGAACATTAAAGAGAAACTCGGTCGAATAAATTGCACCGACTCTAGAATTTGTACATCATTTATTGTCCTTAATGATGTAATCAAGGTGTGGACTAAATTGACCACTCAATGAAAAAATTATGTGAAATCAATCCCTAACCATGTTTTTATTGGACCCATCTAATCCAATATGGATGAACTTTTCGTCAAAAAAACCAACTAATCCCATTTGGGCCTTTTCCCTTTTCCCCAACATTGGTTAGGAAGTGTTTGCTTGTTGGAGTTTTTTGGATATTTTATAAAAGCTCAAGGAATTGATCCTTTTTTTTTTTAACTTATTATATTTTATAAAAGCTCAAGGGAATTGATCACATCATGATAGTCAGGTTATATAGGGACCATATCTTAATTGAGTGAGTTTTGAATCGGTAGTTTCAACCAGATAAATTGATTTATGCATTTTCGGATATATTTTATGCGTTCATTAAAAAATAAATATTTATTTATAAATAAACTTATAAATCTTATATTAAAATAAATTTTTTTTAATTATAACAAGTTATATGATTGAAAAAATGACTGAATGAATTTATTAAATGATATTGAGATATAAACAATAACATTATTGGTAGAGGTTTAGAAAAAAATAAAAAAAAAAAAAAATGATTTAATAAATAATAAAAATAATAAAATTAGTCATTTTAATTATAAATATCAAGGGAAAAAATACTATTGAATGTTGCGAGGGGTTGGAATAAAGGTAGTCATTATCCTTAAAAATAATAAAATAAAATAATGATGATAAAAGAAATAAACTTGGGACCTCTGCCCTAAAAAGAAGAACATGCCCAATTGTAAGGCTCTTTTGGTAGTCTCTTATAGCTAGATTTAAACTCAAACTCAAACTCTAGATTCAGTGTACCATACACAATTTTGGGCATAATAATTTTGCAAAGCCATTTGGTATGATAAGAAAGATAAAGGGTTCTTTCTAGGCTTTTCTAATTTTGATATTGTTAAAAAAAAAAAAAAAAAAAAAAATGGCCCCATTACTTTGGAAACTCTATTAGTGTGATTAAACATTTGATCAACTAAAATTATTTAGTTTGCGTATGGATTATTATAAAATATATCGTTTAAAATTTTCTTAACCACAATTTATGGACTTAACTGCATTTTACGACTTTTGAGTTTTTTGTCGACCTAAATTTTGGGTGATATTGTGAGCTTGATATCAATAATTTAAATTGCTTTTCAAGTTGTCTCTCTATTTTTCGAAATGAAACCTAATTAGTTAATAATGATGACTAAAAATTGAGGAAGGACAATGACATTTTAAATTATGCAAGTAGAAATAGTAGTTTTTTCTTTTACCGAAATGAAACCTTAGTTAATAATGGTGACTAAAAATTGATGAAGAAGTGATATTTGCTTATGGCATTTTAAATTATGTAAGTAGAAATAATTGCTAGTTTCCTTATTATAATTGAAGTGGAATCATTTTTAGGGTTCGATATGGATTTGGTTGGTGTAGGATTAGATTTGATAACATATATTCCCTCCCTCTTAATTCTCCTAATTTTGATTGACCACTTTTCGTAAATAGCTGATTTTATTTTGTTTGACCATTTTTTAAAAAGGAAATAAAGTATCTTTCAATACTATTTAATACTCTTATTTTCCTTCACTAAACTAACTTTACACTATTTAATACTATTATTTTTCTCCATCAAACTCACTTTATCCACTTTACATTATTTAATACTATTATTTCTTTTCTTTTTTTAATCTCAATATTTACAATATTGGGTGAATCAAAATTAGAACGGATGGAGTACCTTACTAAAATAAATTGGATCATATATATATAGTGGAGACGATATTTACAAAAAGTTCTTTTTAGTAACCCTAGTTACAACATATATCATGCATAACAACTTATGTATCTTAGTTATTTTGTTGGCTATTGCACTAAAGTTTGTGATTTATTATACTAAAACGGACAACTATATTTTACGAATATATATTATAAAAAATATATTATGAAATGCATGGTAAACATGGTGCACATGTTACCCACCTATACAGCTAACAAAAACATTACTAGCTAAATTTAATAAACAATTCTTGACCCTTAGTTGTGAGTTCATGATTCTTAGAAGTGTTGATCATTAACAACCAAACTTATTCAATAAAGAAAAATATAAAAAATTTAGTCAAGATTTTCTCACTAAGTACTTCAAAATCTCCCATTTCTTAATTAGTTGAAACAATAATAAAAATATAAAAGTAATCTTTTTATGTTTATGGCAAAGTGGGACCTTATGCACTGAAATTAATGTAGTATTTTGTTAAGTAGACCCTGGAATCTTGGAGCTTTATGTTGGGTTTTGTCGTGACTTGTTTTTGTTTTAAGAGTATAAGTTTGGCCACGTATTAATATTACTAAAAATAAAAATTCATCTGTATCCACAATTAGTATATTCATACTTTTTTTATAAGTACGATATAATATTAAAAAATTGATTTAAAATGCACATATCCAAATCAATAAAAACACTTTAGTATTAAATTGAGAGAGGGTAATTCTCGCGGCGATCAGTGAGAAAAGAAGAGAGAGATGCTTGAAATAGAAAATACACTTAAATAATATATGTGTGACCCATTTATGTGTATGAATTAGACATGAACTATGTATATACAATTTTTTTTTCTTATATTTAGCGTAATTGCTCAATCAAACCAACTTTAGTTTAGTAGAGAACTCCGTTGTGATATGAAATATCATTTGAATGTTACTAAAATTACTAAAATTAATAAAATAAAATTGCTGCTAGTTATAAATGTCATGCGATGTGCTAGTATAATTTGTTTGGATTATAGAGGCGTGTAAACACGTAATACATACGCAGCGGAAATAAACAGTTCATCAATAACAAATATATAATTACATAAACGATTGCAATAATCATAATAAGAAATCTTATAATAACTCGAGAGCAGATTTCTCAACTACGGTATCCACGTAATACCCAATCACGGACTTGCACGGATTTGCCACCGTTGAATTTCGAGACGAATTTGCTAGGAAAATTCTAACTCTAGATCTTATGGAGAAAATATGAATTAACGTTGTTTGTGAATTCTCAAGAGCTCATATATATATGGAGAGACCCATCTTAAATCTTAAGCTAACCTGATTAGGAAATAAAATCCTTAATCTTGTACATTAAATCCCATTGATTTAATTCTCATATATAAAATCTCTATGAATTTAATTCCCATGTATATCAAATCTCTAGGGGTTTGATTTCATATATATTAAATCCTATAATAATATTCCATATATTATTATTGGGAATCCTATTTAATTAAATCCAATCTAATTAAACATTAATAATAATTAATTCTAAATTAATTTATTATTAATTAATTCTCCATAAATTAAATATTAAATTCAATTTAACATTTAATCAATCAACTATAATCCGTAAAATGGAACTACTTGTTGTGTGGCTCATGGGCCCTCATATATCGAGCGATTAGTCAAACTAATGATCTTAATTGAACCATAGACAATAAATCAAACATTCTCAATATATGAGGTACGTTGCGAGAAACATGCAACTACCTATAACTGAAACATGAGCTATTACGATTTCCTCATTTCATTCGCGAATATTCGATTAAGTCTTGAACATGATGAAGTGTCTATTCAAATAACTTAATCATATTATCTCTAATCACTAATTGATCATGTATGTCACACTTAGCAACAAAGTCTAAGTTGACGTGCATCGGCCGATGACTTAGATCCAATTATGATGAGAAGACGAGTATTCTCTCTAATTCCACATTGAGGAATGAATCATATTCTTGGTTCAACTACCATGCACATGCATTTCGTGATGAACCTAATCCAAGCCATATCTACCCATGGAAGGGTGCAAGTGTCGGTCATGGTCAAAGTTCATCACTCCACACATTGTCCTGCGAATTGACCTCAAGTCAAAGGAGTATCGCATCGCTCCCACTAACCGAGACACCCATAAACACATATTATGGACTTACATCAAACGATTTCTCGAATGGGTAAACCAATACTCTCTAAGGTATCTGTGCATCCATCATGTCATACCTAGTATCTCATAGTAAGTGAGATCTTACTACACTCTTTAAGAGTATGATACAAATCGCACACCAATCTCAATTGCATCATCAATATCCTATTCTTGATGATCCTCATTTGAGAATCTTGCTTAAATCATCTAAGTTCTCACAACCTCAACAATGACTCATGGGAACACTTGCATGAATAAATGCAAACAATCAAACATAATATTCAAACAAGTGTATTGACATACATAAATATTAAATCAAACTGATTATCATCGAGTATTATGTACTTATAATAGATTATCTTTAATACACTAACACTAACATAATTAACCTTATGGCCTAGGTTACTTTGCAACAGGCATTCTAAATATATAAATGAGTATGTCAATTCATAATTGAGGGACACATACTTTTTTGTGTCTGAAAATAATTAGAAGCATGATCATTTTAGCTGCTATTTCACAATCAATCACATTAGCTACACTTGTTTATTATAATAGCGTCTGATTTATGAGCAAGTGTTTGTAAATTGTTCATATAAAATAGACAAATACTCATATGAGATGGTCACATGCATGAGACTGGATACAATTCAATACAAATTACACCCATCTTTTTTAAAGTGTTATAACGTCAGTGCCCAACTTATGCCCCGTCTCACCGTGAGACAATTTCATACAAGTGTGCCTTTCGTGTCTCAAGCGATCACACTTCTTTCACTAGAATTGCGTCTCAAGAGACCGGAAACACCTCCACACTCACAGCCACTGAAAATTGCCACCGTAAGTTCGTCTTTTTCACTGTTGTTCTTTTTTTTTTTTTTTTTGTTGGAGAGATTTGCATTTCCATTTCCGACGATCTCACTGATATGGAAAAAAAACTATCACAAATTAATACACGTAAAATATATCATTGTTATTCAAAAAACTATCACTATCACTATATGTTAAACTAAATATCATTGTTATACACATAAACTATCACTGCTATGTATAAAAACACTCATGTAACGCTATTAAATTATCACTAGTATGTAAAAAAAAATTACCAATACACATAAAAACTATCATTATTACTCAGAAAAACTATCACTGTTACTCATGAAGGCTACCACTGTCACTGTAAGAGAAACCATGTATCACTGTTTTACACATAAACTATCATTGTTATGAAGAAAAAATATTACTATTACGTAAAAAAATTATTACTGTCACTAGTGAAGACACAATTTCTATCGAAAAAAAATAGAATTGAAGCATCAATAACAACAATATCAATGGTGTGTAGTGCGATGCGGCGGCGAGATAGTGAGAGTTATCGTTTGGCGTGAAGGAGACAAAAATTGGAGTGAATTGAATTGAGTCAATCCATCTCTTTAAATGACTCATATTGAATTAAGGTTAATAGTGTGAATATGATTCGAAAGAGTGTCACTCCCATATAAGTATGGAGTCAACTCTTATATATATATATATAAAGTATCTAACTAAATATACACATTTTAATAGATCAGAATATTGTTATACTAACAAATAAGACTTGAGAAATTAATTAAACTTAAGAATTGAATTGTCACTATATGTTAAGTGGTTTCAACCCGTTAGAACTGAACATTTAACTTTTTAAGCTATCTTTTCCTGGCTTAAAATAAAATTTTTTTTTCTATGGTTTTGTAAAATATAATCATTATATTAACATGTCTCACGTTGTCAGTTGTAAGAGCGGTTTTTTAACAATTTTTTTTATTATTAAACCCAAATCAGCAAATGCCCACACTATTGAAAATGTTAATTCATTAAATTTGGGAGCTATAACTCTAATTAGCCTCCGGTTATATATTAAACAAACAATACAGTACAGGGTAAAAAGACAACATTTTTATGAGATCGTCTCAGCTTAACACAATAGTGGCTAGAAGGTAAAAAGCTACTCTACGCTCTCATAATTATCACTAATCTCAGTGAAATAATTTATAAACTATCACAAATTAACACACATTTTTATCAAAGTGTGACAATGTCATTCTAATATTAGGCCCCATCATGTGAGATAGTCTCATACAAGATCTATTCATTTAAAAATATTCTGCAATTTAATTAAAATTTCATTAGACAAACAAAGTATACGAATATTATATTATTTTTCGATGACTCGATTTCTGACCCAGGATCAATTAATTCGGTCACTAACGGGGTTCCAATTAAAACCAAAAGAGCTGTATGAAATGATGGGGGTGTTTTAAAAAACTTATGAGTGATTATAATCACCTAGAATTGTGTGCAAAAATAATTTGGAATGTTTTATTTCTCTTTTAGTAATTTAAATAATTTCTCCATATGTTTTATGTTCTTCAAAGAAAGGTCTTTTTTTATTAGTTTTTTTTTTTATTTTAACTTTTTTTATAAATACTATCATTTTTTTTTAAATTTTTTTACTAACACTATCAATTTTTACTATTAATCATTTTTTCCATAATCACTAATTTTAATTACTTATTTAATTCCATAAGTTTTTGCAAACACCCCCGATATATCTTAAAATTTGGTCGGAATTTCGAACCTGAGGCAGATTATTCGCCTAAGTTCTAAATGTAATACCCATAGCCAACAGGCCAATTCCTGGGAATTATGTACGTAGGAATATTATATTTAATATAAGATGTCATTATCGATGCAAGAATTTGACATAGAAATAGTGGTATATATTTCTTTCAATTAATTATGCTTTCATCCAATCAAGTAGTAACTATAATTTTTTTCTCTTTTGGCAAATTGTTCTTTAATGCCAAAATCTTATGTAAGTAAATTTCATAATGAAACTGATTTTCATTTTGTGTAATATTATTTTTAAATATTATTTATACTATAAAATGATAGTTATGAAAATTGAACACAAAATTATCTTGAATAAGACTAACTCTTTCTTCCTTAATTATAATGGTACCACTAGACAAGAGTCAAGTACTTCTCGCAACGTGTCTTTTCCCTATTGTCCATATACAAATAACTATATTTTAAAAAAAATGTAAGTGCTTCTATTTTATTTTGGCGGGCTTTTGCGTTGGTTGTCGCCGGCAGCCGGCTGGCGCCGGCGTTCTACTAGGGGGTCACATTTTCATATTTAAAAATGAATATCAAATAATTATGCAAAAAGTTAATAATTCCCTTTTCTTTATCTTTAGAAAAACAATTCCCATTCCATTTGTTTATAAAAGCAAAACTCCATGCCTACCTGTCAGGCTCGTAATTGTATACCTACAAATTCTTGATAATTCTCGCAAGTTTAATATATATTTTTTTGACAGGATAGGCGGCTATAACGTATGTCAGTTCTATGTAAATCGCAATGGTATTTATTATTATTTAATTAACTAAATTGCTCTTTTTTTCGCAATGTATAATAATCATAGTCCACATGGATGTAAATATATCTTGTATAATGAGATTAATTGGGGCTTTCTGATTACATTTAATTTTACAAATTTTACTAGTTAATTTGGGTTAGCGATGATCCCATATTCAAATGTAGTCAAATCATTACATGTTCAAGGTACTTACGAGGGAAGGTTTTTCATGCACGGAATAATGTTCCGTTTAAATATTTGAGTTATTTGAATCATATATTCTCGTTCAAATCTTTATCTGTTTATCAGAATTTTAGTATAGAATTTTAAATTCTTCAAAATTTTACATTATAATACCTATAATATATTTACTTTATCTTTTCAAACACAACTTTTAATATACTATCAATCATTTATCACACATTTTTTATTTATTATTTTATCCAACTCAATACTCTTGCTCTTTTTTTTTTTTTTTTTTTCATTATCATCACATATATATAATCAATTAGAGAGACTATCTTGTAAAATATTGCACACTATAAATATATGCAATACATCATAAATTAGGCAGTTTAATCAAAAAGCTCGCGGGTCAGGTGTAGTCGGGCAGGGCGGGCAAGGCGGGTAGGGGCTGTGGCCTTTAGGTTGTGCGGATTTCTGGAATGATTATATATTTATAGAAGAATATATTTATCAAATTTGTGTTGTAGCATAATGATTTAGAGTCTGTTGTTAATGTATTTGGTTGCAAGTTCAATTCTTATTGAGTAGATAATTTTTAAGTATTTTTTATTTTTATAAAGTTTTTGTGTATTGCTGCATCTATGTATTACTACATGAAAAAAATGTAATACTTATAGAAACTATATTTTATTTTTGTCAAGTTTTTGTGTATTACTGCATCTATGCATTACTACATGAAAAAATTGTAATACTTATAGAAATGAATTGTATTATTACGTGAAATAAAAATTACATTATTATTTTAAAAAATACATTATCATTCTTCATGTATTACTGATATCATTCTCCATGTGTTACGCAACACATATTAAAAGATACCGTAACACATGAATGCTCATAAGGTAACACATGGGTCACAAGTAACACATTTTTGTTCATATGGTAACATATGAATATTCACATAGTCTTACGAAAGATATGTACACAGTGTGTCATATTACTAAAAAAACATGTGTTACTACATGAACAAAAAGGTGTTACCTTATGAAGAAAAAAGTGTTACCACATGGATAAAAATCAGTAGAAATGTGAATCTCAACCCAAAATTACAGATTTAAAGAACAACGTGAGAAGAGTGCAGAAGGATCTGAAAAACTGCGTTAGAAAATCGAGAGGATAAAGAAAAGAAGGACCTGTAAATTTACAAGGATGAGAAAATTGAAGAAAGCGAGAAGAATGTGGAAGAATCTGAATAAGGAAAAGAAGAACAAGAGAAGAGAAACCCTAGAACGCACCACTGTGAAAACCAATGAGATTTGATTTGTGATTGCGACGTCTATTGCGAGGAAGAAGAAATTCGGAGGAAGGAGAAGCGGGCCTGACCCGCGAAATTAAAACACCTAAGATTTGAGCCAAATTAGGCCAAATTGCACATAAATCATATGCAATATTGCATACAAGTTTTTGTCAATCAATCATTACACAATCATTCAATCATTTATACATTACTTTTTACAATATAATATTATTTCTATCATCTACTTTTTCGAAATCTTATTTTATCAAATCCTACGAAATTCATACTCTAAAATATATACAAAATCTAAATAAGTTTTTTATTTTGTACCAAATCATTTCAAGTCCTCTCTACAGGATTTCAAATCCTCTCAAAACTATAAACAAACAATACTAAATGAGTAAGTGCAAAATTAATAAATTATTGGACGACCATTAGCACCCTAAATTTTGCTCAATACACCATAAATACAATACTAATATTATAGCACAATATTGTTCCAAAAAGAAAAAAATATAGCACAATATTGCAACATCAAATACCAGTGAGAGGTGAGTGTATTGAGAAAAAAACTCGAATGCTAACAATTTCACCCTTAATAAATTTTCCATGTTTAAATGTTTAACCCGTAAGCATAAGATTTTGTTAAGGAAACATGGTACATCTTTTTGGGGACATTCAACATTCCTTTTGTTAATT
Organism: Stenogyne calaminthoides; assembly: GCA_037126765.1. Taxonomy (NCBI): domain Eukaryota; kingdom Viridiplantae; phylum Streptophyta; class Magnoliopsida; order Lamiales; family Lamiaceae; genus Stenogyne; species Stenogyne calaminthoides. Next base: position 7,282,219 of record JBBCBC010000031.1, on the reverse strand, counting down.
TTGTATTTTGCTAATTAAATGCAGGTCTAATTATTAACCTTACGGCTTACTATTTCCTACATTTTTGGGAGCCAATTCTTTCTTTCCTTTGAGTCGAGAAGCATACTTTATAAGGCACAATAGAGTGGTTTCATGAAATAGACTTGCATTATAACTTGGCTATCATTACCAATCACTATCTTTATGTAATTAGAAAATGACCCCCCTTCCTAATTAACTAATTACTGATATTTGATTAGCTTTTTACTCATGTTTCCGTTAGTAAGGTCAAAAGCGTAAATCATTAGGTGGTAAGCAAAAAAATCAATTTCATATATCAAAATAGGGTGATCTCATTGGTCATAACACAGTTTTCATCATTAATTACTTTAATTAGAAGGATTGATAATAAGTTTGTGTATAACTAATGGTACATCAACTGTGCCTACATGTCTGATTTTGTATTTTTTTAATTATACTGATTTATTTTTTTAAAGCAATTTTATTGATTTCTTGATTTATATTATTTGATTAATTTATTGATTTTAATTGTCATGAGTGAGAGGCCTAGCTCGAATTTGCTTTTTTTTTTTTTGTAATACTTGAGTAACCATCTTGCCCTCGAGTTTTTCCTTCCTCCAACGAACTTAATTAATTGGAGCGTAATTGAGTGAGTCGATTCAAAATTAAAATTAAAAATAACATTCAAAACTTATTTTATTTATAAATAAGTTATCAAACCCGAGTTGTAATTCATAACTTTGAGATTTTTTTTGTCAATTAATCGACTCATTTACACCCCTTTTACACTGAATAGTATAATTAAACATCATAAATGAGAAAATGATCACAATTTAACTTCAATAAAGATCGATAATTTCCGTAGAAGTATATATTTTCCAATCATGTATATATTCTAAGTTACTATATATTATAGTCTTACTCTTACATGAATTGAATGATTATCAATTTAAATAAATTAACAGGTATTGAAAGTATTGAATGTGATGTATAATATCAATTGTGATTGAATAATGTCGCCGATAGTAAATTTAATTTATGAAGAGCATAATTAATGATCATATAATCCTTGATATTTGGCTTTATGAATTATTTATTCAGTCTCCTAATGATAGTTGCATGTTGAAAGGATTGAACATTTTCTCATTTATTTCATTTTCCATGCATACTAATTATGCACAACGCCGACGCTTTAAAAAAAATAAAAAATTATGCACAATGCCGATTATTCATTTTCCGCCTACTGAAAAAAGCAAAGTAGATTCATGAACCATGACAGACTATGGACGTGTTTTGAAACATTTAAAACAACTTTCAAAAGTACTTATTTTCAAAGTTCATTATCACAGCTTTTGAAAATAAGTGCTTCTGGAAGCTGTTTTAAGTCTTTCAAAACACACCCTATATAGTATATACGAAATTATGAAGGCAAAAATTCATATGAGACGGTCTCATGCATGATACGGTGTACAATCAAGCACAAATTACACCCATCCCTCATAAAGTGTTAAAACGTCAATGTCCAATTTATAATTCGTCTCACCGTGAGACGATCTCATGCAAGTGTGTCTCAATTATGAATTATGAATATAAAGTTATCACAAAATAATAATGAACTGTGATATGTATTTAAATTGTATGTGTCAATTCAAATATATATAAAAATCCCATTGTTGAAGTTGTAGGGTTTTCTTTTTCAATTTATTGGTATTTAACAGCTTTTCTCTCAGATAGTCGCATGAGAGGAAGCCTCAAATATTTTTCTAAAAAAAAAATAAGACTATATACATTTAATTTCTTCCATCACTGAGCATATGACATATTTTTTTTATCTCGTTATTGATCGGAACCGCAACACAATAACAACACTACCTTAACCACTATAAATGAGAACATTTTTTTCTTTCCGTGTCTCGAACCCAAAACTCGAAATCTTAGGTTGTGGAACTATAATCACTTGAGTTATCCACGTTTGACAAGAATGCCTCAAATTATACAAACAATTTTTTTTTTTTTTTTTTTTTTACGGAAAGACAACATATATTAATTTGTAATCGGTGGCAAATGCCTTTACATCCGCGTCAACAAAAGAATTACAAGATGAGGGTACAGATCCCACCCAAATCCTAAACCCTAAACCCCAAACAATTCTTTTGCTCAATTGACCAAAAATGTACCTTGGCGAAACTAGTTATTTCCATATTTTTATCTAAAATCACAATTTTTAATTTATATATTTTTTTTTTACCATTTTTGCATATTGAATGTTAATAAACTCAAAGTTTACCTACATTAATGTACTTGAGATAAAATTGGCAATCACGAGTAGCTTTAGTTAGCTAAATACAACACAAGATCCAAAACTTAGTATTCTGTCAAGAGTATTCTTAGCTATATACATACATACATTGGTATATTTTTTTGATAATTATATTCGGCCCGAAGACCAACTAATTTGGAACTAGAACCCACACTTCATTAGCAAGAGTCCCACTTTAAGGCAGAGCAAAACTCTGTATGAATTGAACCATCTCAAAAATTGATCACACTTAAAAAGTTTCGAACCTAATCGGATTTAAAGAAGAGACACACATTGATATATTATGAATATAAAAATATTATTCGGGAGTCTAAACTCTAAATACATCTTAGTTTGTATCATTTTCGTTCATATTTTGTTGATTATTCGGGTACACATGAGACTCACTCTAACTATGACTAGGTCTTGTATGCTCTCGAGTGCACCGTGCACTCATAGTGCATTTTAGAAGTATACAATTTGTTATATTGAAAAGTGCGACTTATTTACCCATAAAAGTGCAACTGTTAATATTGGAGCATAGTTGCATGTTTCTGTTTGGAATAGTTGCACATTTCTATTTTGTATAGTTGCACGTTTCTAAAATGCACTATGAGTGCACGGTGCACCCGTGTTCACATGAGACTCACTTAATAAATATTTATATATGCATAAATATTACATTAATTATCTAAATCAGAACCACCAAGATCCCGAGCCTTTCGGCTCACTAAGCTAGAATACATTAATATATTAATTAATTAATATTGCTATAAAAATAAAATAAGTAAATAAAAAAGAGGGAAGAAAAGAAAGCAATGAAAATGAAAAGCAGAGGACGCCATTGAAGAACAATGATCAACAAATAATCAATTCTCATTCTCATAAGTGTTTTTTACCTTTTCTTTTTCTATTTTAATAATTTTTGGTTGCGAGCGGTTTCTCTTCAATCTCTCTCCTATAACTTCCCACCATTTCTCTCTGCTTCTTCATATTCCCAGAAATCGTGTTTCGCCATTTTTTTGGAACTATACGATTATTTTTCTCGTGAATATGTGTACAGGACAACATGCATTTTGATTTTGGAATGATTCGAGAGATTTTTGGTTGAATACATTTTTCTTAAAAAAAAAATTGAAGTGGTTGTTGGTGGGGAATTGTGGTTTAAGCAGCGATAATGGCGGAAAGCGAGTTGCAAATCGACGCCTCACCGGTGGCGGAGAATATGCTTCAACAGGAAGGCAAGGGGCAATGGTACATGGATTTGGCCCAGAGGAAAGCAGAGGAAGCTTGTACGAATTGAGCCCTTACTTTCTATGTTGATCATTATTGATAACTTTTTACAATTTTTGCAATTGATCAATTGGAAGGATTTTTGACTCTGCATCGTGAATATTTTGATATTTGATATGATTATGAATTGCCAATTTATTTGATGATAGGTAAAATTTCGTAACAATTGGAATGATTATTGTAGAGATTGAATTAATTAATTGAGAGAGATGTGTTGCAGCATTGAGAAGATATGATGCCGCCGGATGGTTAGGAGAGATGGTCGGAGAAGCTGCCGGAAATGTTTTTCCGGCACAGCCTTCTGAGGAAGAATTTAGACTTGGTTTACGAAGTGGGATTATACTTTGCAATGTACTTAACATGGTTCAGCCTGGTGCAGTACCAAAAGTAGGGTTCATCTCTCTTTTTCTCTTCCCCCCCCCCCCCCTTTCCCCAACTTGTTTTCTAATATATGTTGCAATTTGATTGTTGGTTTACTTCTAGGTAGTCGAAGCGCCTTCCGTAGTTGTTCCTGATGGGGCTGCTCTCCGTTCGTTCCAATACTTCGAAAACGTTAGGAACTTCCTTGATTCTGTAGTGGAAATGGGGATTCCTGCTTTTGAAGCTTCTGATCTAGAACAGGTATCTAGTTATTACTATTTAGTTCGTTTATTGCAATAGAAAAAGCTGAAGATAAAACTATTTTGCATCTGAATATAGGGAGGGAAATCTTCAAGAATTGTTAATTGTGTACTTGCCCTGAAATCTTATAATGATTGGAAAGGAGGAGGTGGAAAAGGAGTTTGGAAATTCAGTGGAAGTTCAAAGCCCTTCCCTTCAGCAGGCAAGCCAATTGTCAGGAAACATTCTGGTCTGTTTATGAATTCGCTCTCGAGGAACTCATCTACTGTGGAGAAGTCGTTTGATAGTTGTTCACCAATTGGCCAGAACTCATCTGGTGATCTTGGGATGGACCTAAATGAGATGGTTTGTGTTCTTATTGCTCCTATATTTGTTATAATAACTTTTTCTATGCCAAACAACACCCAATAAAGTTATTTCATGCTTCAAATTACAGGATAACTCTGATCCCTTGCACTTATTTGTTCGTCAACTTCTTTCTGATAAGAAGCAAGAAGATATCCCATTGGTAAGTTGGCGTTTTGCTTGTTTCAAGATGCAGTTGAGAGTCGTTTTGTCTATCATATTCATAACATGATCCACGATCGATTATTGCACATAAAAATTGCCTTCAGTAGTAGTATTAGGTAAAGCACAAAGCTTACGGAAAAATTGCCTGACTCATAAATAATATATTCTTCTACTTCAAAGAAACTCAAGCTACTCAATTCGCAGATTGTGGAGAATATACTAAGTAAAGTTATGGAAGAATTTGAGCTTCGGTTAGCAAAAGAAAATGGACAGGTGAACTTTATACTCAAACAATGCTTATGCGTATAAAAGGTTTACATTAACTCAGTCTAAAGGCTTTCTAGGTAACTTTTTTGCATTAATTTTATTCAACAGGCTGGATTGACTTCAAGAGATGTGGATATCCCAAGTTCCAATGAGCATGAAAACATAGAGGTCTGATCAGATTTTGTAACTTAATGATATTTACAGATCTAAAAGACATTGCATTGTTTTGGTTCAGCTGGCTGGAACAACTTCGATAGATATGGAAGTTCCAAATTCTAACGAGCATGTAGAGGTAGATGGCTGATTTTTTCTCTTTTTGACTGATAAAATTCTGCATCTTATTTATATTTACCTGTATTAAATTGTTTTGCTACAAAAAGGATGGAACGACTTTGAGCGATATGGATGTTACAATTTCCAACGAGCAAGTGGAGATAGAGGTATGATTGAATCATTAGATTATGCATCTTAATCTTAGAGGTCTGATTTAATCATTAGATTATACATCTTAATATTATTTATTTACATTCCATTGGTACAACAGGCTGGAACGACTTCAACAGATATAGACATCCCAAGTTCCAATGTGGAGATAGAGGTGTGATTAGATTCTGCAACTTAATCACATTTATCGATATTTAGGACACAGATTGACCTTTTCTGTTTTTATGAAAGGCCAACATAATTGAAGACAGACCTTTGTCTAAGGAAGAACTTCGTGATAGAAAAGCAAAAGAACTTGCTTTGAAGCGCAAAAACTTGGTTGAACAACATCAAAGAAGCGTACAGGTCATCCACTAGAGAGATTAATTGTAAAAAAAAAAAAAAAAAAGAGAATTTTCCATTTCCAATTCAGACTTTATATGAATATTATCTCGTTATGCAGGAACTGAAAAGTAAACTTTATTGTACGAAGCAAGACCTGCATAAGCTAATAATGAAGTATCAAGAAGAAGTCCAAAATCTAGGTACATATTTATTTAGTCTGCATTCTAACAACGGAAATCAAGAACTTAGTTCCCTTTGTCTTTGGTTATAGGTAAACACTTGAGTGTGCTGGCTAATGCAGCTTCTCGGTACCAAAAGGTTCTTGTAGAGAATCGAAAATTATACAATCAAGTGCAAGACCTCAAAGGTACAACTCTCTTAGCTTGTGTATTAAAGAGGTGGAGTATAATATTGTTTGTAGAGTAACACTTGGTTCACGTGAACTCCATCCTATTTTTAACTCATTTACAAAATAGGTCAAACCATAGAATGTTACATAGGATCCATTTAAGGTTTATTGTGTAGGATCAATAGAGTTCACGGATCTCAAATCTGTGAATCAGGTTTGTACAAATTTGAGTAAATCTCGTGTACACAAGTAGTACGGTACAACTGTACACAACTAATATTTTTCAGTTTAAAAAGTAATACTGTTCAGTGAAAATAACTAATGTTGTTCAGTGAAAACAACTGATATACCGTTTAAAAATGCACTTGAGTTGCAAGGTGCACCTGGTGCATATGAGACTTCGTTTACAAGTTTTTGTCTTGTTTGTACACAGATGGTGACAATGTGCTTGTGTGCATGTTTTTTGACAGGAAATATACGGATATATTGTCGAATACGCCCTTTTTTGCCTGGGCAGCCAACTTCTGTGAGTGCTGCAGAAGCTGTAGACGAGCAAACTCTCTCAATACTTACTCCTGTTAAAACTGGGAAGGGGAAGAAGCTATTCACCTTTAACAGGGTTTTTGGGCAATCTGCAAGCCAAGGTGAGTCTTTTCGTCCATTTCTTCCACAATACCCTACAGAAGATTTTCTTTATGTGCCAACATTTTCTCTCTGTTGTCTCTTCAATTTCTGCAGATGTAGTATTTTCAGACACCCAGCCATTGATTCGTTCTGTCCTTGATGGGTACAATGTTTGCATATTTGCTTATGGACAAACGGGCTCAGGAAAAACTTATACCATGGTAAGAGATTATGTTTCTCTTAAAAAACCAACTAAAATATGGACTTCACTTGCTTTTCGTCGGCACAATATAATTAAAAAATTTCAAGGTTATGCTTGGATTGAAGGATTTGAGGATGTGTACAAAATTCATAATAGTAAATCCACGCGTTGTTTGGTTTGATATGGATTTGAAATCCATCACTAAACATTTTTTTATTGATTTAGGAGGCTATGAAATTTATTCATTCGTTTTAAATATTGCATTTTAAATCCCTCAATACAAACACAACTTCCAGGAGCCTCTCTAACTCAAGTCTATCCTGTACTCCACAGACTGGGCCTGAAGAACTTACAACAGAAAGCTTAGGTGTAAATTACAGGGCACTCAGTGATTTATTTTCTATCTCAGAACAAAGAAAAGATAGCATCTCCTATGACGTCTCTATTCAGATGATGGAAATCTACAATGAGCAAGTTAGAGATCTCCTTATAAATGATGGTATAGATACAAAATATCCTTGTGGCAAACTATTTATACTTTTTCATTCTATTTTTTTTTTTTGTTAGCTCATGATTTTTCTCCTTGATTCTTGAGTGCATTAGAAATTAGCAACACTTCCAGGAATGGTGTCAATATGCCAGATGCAAATCTTGTACCTGTTAGATCAACATCTGATGCGATCGATTTGATGAACCTTGGACATAAAAATCGAGCAGTTGGTTCTACCTCAACGAATGATCGAAGTAGTCGTTCTCACTGGTACAATCTCTATACAATTATATTCTTTTCCTTGGTTTAGTTTGATTGAAGTTAATTATCATTTATGAAAAGAAATGAAGAAAGGCAATAAATTATTTCAATTGGGGTTGATTGCATTAAAACCTTGAAGTATAGACTTACTCGTATTCAACACCTTAAGTTCAAAACACAAGAAAAATCCTCCTCATTTTTTTAAAGAAATTTATCGTTTCATTGATGAATACTTTCCAAGATAAATCCACATGATTCAGGTTTTCACGTGTAGAATATCACACAAACACCTTAAGAATGTGGTGTTTTTCGATTGCTGCCACCATTCCTTTATCCACTTACTGATTCCAATGTACCCAAAAGCTGCACCCATCACCTAATAGGCTCTGTAACATTTGTAACTTTATTCCAGAAACCTTAGCTTATTCATTAATTTTTCACTCGTAAGTAGAATGAATAAAATGATGTGTGTATATTATGTATATACAGTTGACTTCATGGATGTGTGTGTGTCTCCATTACACATGATGTTGCTTATTAAGCCATGTTGATGGTCGGGGAAAAGAACAGTGTAACCTCAAACTAGACTGCTGTTTATAAAGGCAAATACTTCTATATACTAGTTGCACCGTGCAACTCAAGTGAATTTTTAAATGGGAGGAGTATTAGTTATTTTGCTGAAACATATTAGTTGGTCAGTATTAGTTTTTTCAATTGTACAATATTAGTTGTATACTAGTTGCGCGGTTCAACTGGTGCACCAAAGTGTTATTAACTTGCAAGAAATTAACTTTATCTGCAGTTGCATCGCTGTTCATGTTCAAGGAAAAAATTTGACATCTGGCTCAATTATTCGTGGCTGTATGCATCTGGTTGACCTGGCAGGAAGTGAAAGAGTTGATGAAGCTGATGCAGATGATGATAGACTGAAGGAGGCTCAATATATTAATCGGTCTCTTTCTGCTTTAGCTGATGTAATATCCTCTCTTGCCCTAAAACAAAAAAACATCCCTTACAGAAACAGTAAGCTCACACAGTTGCTTCAAGATTCACTCGGTAAGATATCAATTTCATTATTACTTTTCTGCATTATAATGATATCTGAGCTTTTGGTTATACCTCGATCTTTGTGTTTTGTAGGAGGTCAAGCAAAGACTCTAATGTTTGTTCACATCAGCCCAGAACCTGATGCTCTAGGAGAAACGATCAATACTCTGAAATTTGCTGAACTTGTTTCAAATGGTGAGCTTGGTGCTGGTCGAACTAGCAATAATGATGTCAGAGAACTAAAAGAACAGGTTTGATACGATCCATATTTTGAGTATATGTACTTCATCCATTGTATTAATTTCTTTGCGTTATGGCTCGAAATCATAGTAATTTTTCTCCCATGACTGTTTAACTATATCCAGATAGCTAGCCTTAAAGCAGCCTTATTAAGGAAAGACAGAGGAGAGCAGGGCGTTCAGCAATCAAGATCGATAAGCCCAGATAGACTAACAGCTGGATCTTTTGCATCTTCTCCAGCTCCATCCTGGAGAAGTAGTGGAGGTATCAGTAGATCAGAGGTATGAAAATCAACCAGAAATATAAAGTATTAGTATTATATTAAATGATGCAATATTATATCTATATATTTTCACCTTAAACTTGAATAGTACGTCTCCCGTGAACCAGGTTCACGTGAACACTCTTCTGCAAGGTAATACCTTTTAGCGTACGGAGTATCACGTTTTAGCATACGAGTATCACTTTTTAATTCTTTTTATTTTATTTTATGTGTTATTCTTCTCAAAATCACGAAACAGTGATAAGGTATTACTTTGTATACTAAAAAGTATCACCTTCTGCAGGGACAAAGTGAGTCTTCGTCTGTATCAAGGATGCAAAGCTTTGATCCTCAGGATTTCATGAACTCACCTCCTTGGCCTGCACTTATCAGCAGTTCTGCTGGGTCGTTGGATGATGAAAAGGGTGATTGGGTTGATAAGGATATGGTGAAGTTTAATACTTCCAAGGTATACCCAGAGCAACAGTTGAACAGAAATATACGAAAAAGCCTAGACAATGGTTTGAGTAGGGCTCAACATGACATTATAGACTCAGATGACCTAGAACCTGAGACTAGTGATTCTTCTGAGAAAGATGACAGATTGAAAATCAATGTTTCTAAATCCTCTAGTGGAGGGGGACCCAAAGGAAGGAAACCTACTCCCAAGCAGACAAAGACCTCGGAAATCAGGTAATATTCATAATGGTTATTAGTAATTTTTCGTTTACGTATATGACTGGAAAAAATGAACTTATGTTTTAGATGAATTTAATGATAGAACATCATGTGATGCAAATACACATCAAGACTCGTATTCTTGTTCATTCCTTGAGAATGGATGCATTTTTAAGTGTAATTTAACCCCCAGAGAGAACTTAATTCTTCTAGAGTTGAGAATGCTTGATGATAAAAAATCGGTTCATATGGCTTCAATGCTGACCTGGATTTCAGTCTTGATGGGGTATACTTACTCGTTTTATTTTTGTAAACTTAGGAGCCTAATTCCCCCATCACCAACTAGGAAAGGTCCAAACAGTGGTCAATCACCGTTGCAGAAATCTGGAAAGAAACCAGCTTCTGCTGATGCCAAACGAAAACCAGCCGCTGGCAAGTGAGAGTTGCAGTGGTTTCGTTATATCGACACACAATCTTAACTTCTTGCCACGGATGTGTATGATTCTTTTACTTCTCTCTTTTGCATTTGAATTAGATTAGATATAGAGGTATTCATTGATTGAAATGAAAAGTTTTTCAAAGAAATTGCAACATTTTCTCATTGCCATGTTTTCTATTTTTCCAAATTACAGTGGTGATTTAGGTTTTTTTTTTAATATCCCACTGATGTGTGTTTTTCTTATACATTTGTACATGTTCTTGTAATTCTTTCACTGTACAAGAAGAGAAATGACATGGTTCAAGGAAACAAGCTTTTTTTTTTTTTTTTTTCCTTTTGGGTGTTTTGCTCTCCCTTTGTTGAGATGAAATGTTCTCATCGTATATATCAGTTGCACCATGCAACTTCTATGTTTTTTTCGTTTTTGAAATATACTAATTATTTCACTAAAAAATATTAATAATTTTTACTAAAAGAATATATTAATTGCTAAAAAGTGATAGCATGCACCATGCAATTTATGCACATTCTTTGTTCCTATTTGATGTGCCCATTTTGCATCTTATATTTGTTTTGTTTTCTTATTTTCCCTCTGCACACGAATCTCTCAATTAAGGGTAGATATGCAATTAAAGAGGGTAATCTGTAGGACGAATATTTACACTTTTAAACTCATTGATTAAATAATTCTTAATTTGTGCAAGGGTGGAGATGAATTTATCAATAATACAGAAAATGTTTTTCCACTTGCCAAACCAAGCAAACTAGAGTCTTGATGATTTATTGAATTTTATTCTTCTTTTAAGTAAATAAAATTGGCTGGTCCACAGATTTAATTAATTGTTGATGAATAAATGGTAAGAAGCAGAAAACGCGTTGTGCTTATTTGTTTTAACCCGGAAGAAGAGGGGATTGAACTAATAAAAGCAGATATTATAAAAGGTAAAAAAGAAAAAGTGTGGAGTCCCAAATAAGAAAAAATAATCCATATACCTAAATAAAGGAATGGAGCAGGTACTCAAGTGCATGTATTCTAAAATTTGCGACTCATTTTATTAAAATAAGAAATTTATTTACATTGAAACATACAATTTTAATTAACTAAAACCAGTTACACATTTCAACATGAATGAGTTGCAAGTTTCAGAAAAATCAATTACATGTTTCAAAGGCACTTGAATTCCAAGGTATATGTAAAGCTAGCCCTCGTTAATATGATAAAGTTCCAAAATTTTACTTTTAATTCCAAAGGAGGCATAAAATTCTCTGTCCCAATAATTACCGTAAAAAGTATGAACAAATGCGACCCACATGATTTTAATAAAATAAAATTTTCAACATTAGAATGGAGTAATCATAATTATACGTTACTATGAAATACTTTTCTTGCACCCAACCCAACTAATTCTACGTTTGATTAACTCATATTGGTAAGCCTCACAATCAATCCAATTTTTATGCAAACTTTATTCACTAACATTTGATTATTGATATAATTCACAAGTCTCCCTTGCTAGTATTTCGTAAGAGAGTCTCAAACTTTTATAATTTAACGAATACCACAATTTTTTTCTTAAACTTGTGGAATATTATAGTAGAGATGTTAAACGGACAGACTCTAACACATAACGGTTCAAAGCATTACCGATTCACAATATACAAACCGCTAATAGTTGGAAACTAACTCTAATCATAATGTTCTACTGACCAAACTGACCACTAGCGGGATACAAACAAAATCAACAATTAATAAAATTAAATTCAAATATAAAATAAATTGTACGTTTCCCATATAAATTTTCCAAATTTGATCCCTTTTCATAATTTTTTTGTACATATATAGAATAATAACATTGATTTGATGTTGGCCATGCACATTATACATTATTAAGCCAACTTGCTAAATAAGTAGACATCAATTAGCTAGGAGATAGCCATTGAAGCTCAATCCCAAAATTCCAAAATTCCACACTTTGATCAGGCTTAAAATCAACAACAGAAGTATAAGCAGTGCAAGTTTGAGGGCGAACCCTAATCTAGCGCGAAGTCATGGATACATCCTTGAAGAAGGTGCAACAAATATCCCCACACACTCGTGCTCCCTGCTGCTCCAGCAGTCTGTGGCATGGACTGATGGAGGAGCAGTTGAGAGGGGAGTGCACAATATTTTCCGAACAATTGAACAACATGACGGTATTAATCTTGGAGATATTGAAAGGGGAATTGGCGTCGATTTTGAAGCCATTGAAGGGGAGATCTGAGGACATGCATGTGTTTAGTTGGAGGTTAGGTGGTTCAATGATGAGTCGGGAAGCTGAGGACTCTGTAGGCGAAGTTATCGACTGATAAGAAGTCGAGCATGTCGTCTTTGTTGCAGGAGAGTTTGTAGTTGGGCAGGCCACAGTTGGGGCTGGTGCTTAGGGGGTACGGAACCTCCATGGAGCCACATTTGGGGCATTAATGCTTTGCACCAAATGTGAGGGAGAGTGAAAAAAAGAGGAGAGTGATGAGAAATATAATTGGTGACATGTTTTTGGTAGGCTTTATTGTGATGGGAATTGGGGGATTAATTTATAGACCATGTGTGTGTGCATGTTTTGTTGCATTTATTATCAAATTAGTTTTTTTGGGATGTTTGTTGTGTAGCGTACCCAGCGCTACCGACATTAAAATCCATATTTTTGTATAATTTTTTGGAAATATGAAGATAAATTGCATATAGAGGAAGAGAGTAAGAGATGAAGATTTGAAGAAATTGGGGGAGAGAGAATTAGATTGGGAGAGAGATAGTTAGAGGAGAGAGAATAATTGTAATTTTTCTCATATCTCATTCATCGGCCGTTGACCCTATTTGTAACAAACAGTGGGGTCCACATACAGATGGATATTCCTTAGGTAATTTTAATACAGAATTAAAATAGATAATGGAGATTCTAGATCATTCTCAGTGTATGGGCCCAACATTGAAAAGCCCAACATTCTGCTCGTTCAGATATATCCACTCAGGTGGATTTGGCTCAGGGGAATTCTGCTCATTCAGGTACATCCACTCAGGTGGATTTGACCCAGTCAGATAATGACACTCAGGCGGATTTGGCTCAGGTGGATTTGGCTCAGTCAGATAAATCCACTCAGGTGGATCCTGAGACTCAGGTCCCTTGTTCAAATAATTACACTCAGGCGTATCCTGAGACTCAGGCGCATTCTTCTCGCTCAGATAAACCTGAGCGCCCGACTCTTCAGCATCCTTTAACCTGAGCGAGCCCTCCTCATTCAGACTAACCTGAGCGCCCGACTCTTCAACTTCCTCTAACCTGAGCGAGCCCATAATTAAATCCCCAAGCCCACTATAAATGAAATGGGCCAAGCCCTGAAGAATATAATAGATCATCCATTTTTCATATTTCATGCTCATGACAATACTCCCCCGTTTTTGAGATCCTTGTCCCCAAGGATCTAAGACGAGAACTCTTCCATCTAAAATTTGATCTCCGTTCATGTTGCTCGCTCGTGATTGTAGCATCCTCCAGAAGGTGTAAATCAACTGCTTCACTTTATTTGATAAATAATCTTTTCAACGTGAGAGAGCCCATTCAATGCAATCTTGAAATCGATATTTAGGGATCGAAAAGGCTCAGTTGGAGGTGATTCAACCAAGTTCAAGTAGAAGAATTGTATAGGAGAATTAAATTTCTTAGAGCTTCAATGAATGCACGAAAAACACTAGGAAGTTTGCGACAGAAAGAAAATGTACCGAAGTTATTTCTCAATAAAATACGATAATGAAATCCAAGAGCAAACCCTACATCTAATACGTTCGGCGAAACTAAAGCCCATGAAATTTGAGTTCGTAAATTAAAACGACAAATATGGCAAGTAATTAAACGACAAATATGGCAAGTCTTAGAAAACAAGAAAATAAAACATAAAGGGCAATTCTTGAAAACTTCAAGTCGCCGCTTTTTTCATCTTTCTTCGCCTCGATTATACATCCAAAGCGTCCAATGGTGCAACCGTAGTCTCATCATCATTTTCAAAACGAACCTTGTCCTCAAGGTTCAGGTCCGGAAACGGCTAAGCTCCTAACGAAAGTATGGCGTCGTCAAGCTCCATGCCTTTCCACCGAACCAAGGCCTCACGACTCGTCCACGGCCGCAACTCTTCCAAATGATACTCCGAACCTCAGAAGTTCCCACACCGTGATCCGTCACCGAGTAAAAAGGCGGTAGGGTTCGAAAATCGTAGCGTCGCCAATTCGGCGTCTTAGTAATGAAACATGGAATACGGGATGAATTCGCGAATCGGGGGGTAACTCAAGCGATATCGCGACCGTCAATTTCTCTAGGACCCGAAAAGGACCGTAAAAACTTAGCGGCTAATTTTGGTTGATACGTTTGAATCTTTACTGTATGGTCGTAATTTAAGGTAGACCAATCACCCACAAGGAACTCCTCCGTCGACGTTTGACATCGGAATCTTTGCCCATCCGATTTTGAGCCCCCCAACGTAAAAGCGGAGCTCTCGAGTAATGCATCCACGAAGAAGTTGCATGTCCATCAAACCGCCGAATGAAACGGAATTGGACAGCGGGTTACACCTCAAAAAGGAGTCATGGCGATACTCTGATGATAAGATGTATTATACCAATATTCGCCCAAGCAAGTAAGCGTTCCCATTATTACATTTGCCATGGGTGAAATAATCAAGATACTTGCTCAAGACACCGTTACCCATCCGTCGACCATCGGTTTGGGGATGGTAGGCGGAACTCATTCAGTAAATGCAAATTGAAGAACTCGCGCCAAAAACGACTAACGAACACTCGATCGCGATCCGAGACAATGGAATGTGGAATCCCGTGAAGGCGAACAATATGGCGTATTTCGGCGACATCCTTAGCGGCGTATGCGGATGACTTGGCAATAAAGTGGGATATTTGGACAAACGGTCCACGACCACCATGATTACGTCTTTCCCTTTAGAGCGGGGAAGACCGTGATGAAGTCCATCGAAATGTCTACCCATACTTGCTCCGGAATAGGAAGCGGAGCTAAAAGTCCCGATGGCGAACGACAATCACTCTTCAAGCGTTGCACGTATCCAAGTTCGAACAAACGCTTCCACCTTTTTTTTCATCGGGCCAAAAGAACGGAGGGGAGATGCGTTTAAACGTCACGTAATATGCCCGAATGACCAAAACAGGCGAGTGAAACTCACGCGCAAAAACTCCCGAAAAAGAACCCTTGGTACCCAATTCGAGATTCAATTGTTTGTTGTTTTGGGTCAATGCTTTGGTTCAAACTCTTGTCCTTCCCGTTGAAACAACCCCAAATTCCCGTTGTCGATGAAGAAAGAAGCGCGTGGCGTCATCATGGACCCATTAATAAAACTAGCAAACGCCATTAATACCCTACGGTAGACAATTTGTAAAAACTAGTTTGGATATCCACTTTTGTTGCTTTCGGGGAGTTGTTATGCGTTGTTCTAGCAAGAACCGTAGGCTCCGTTGGTCCGTAATTATTTTGAACCGCCTTCCCAACCAAGTATGTTCTCCACCCTCTAATGGCCTCTAAAATCGCCCGGCATCTCTTTTCATAAATCGACCATGATTTCTTCGACTCACGATCCCCTTACTCATGTATGCCAACGCCCGCTTTTGAGATAGGACAGCCCCAATGCCTTGCCCGGATGCATCGGTTTCGATCACAAATCCCCTCATTGAAGTTTGGTTGGGAGTTGAACTCATAAGAATCTTTAACTCGTCAAAAGCCCGTTAGCCACTTCCGACCAAACAAAGTTATGCTTCCTTGTTAAATTATGCAATTGCTTTTCCCGATGTAAAAACTTGCGATAATAACCTCGAGGTTTTTTAACTCCGATTACACTCTACAGAGCCACTCCCTAACCGCTTTATCTTTTTGAATCCACTCGCACCCTTCAAATGAAATGAAATGAAATGACCCAAGTACTCCACTTCCATAACCCCAAAGAAACACTTAGATGGCTTAATTACAAACCGTTGTTCGCTAAGAATTTTTAAGATCGTCTTAAGTGTTCCACATGCTCCACCCACGACTTACTATAAATTAAGATATCATCAAAGAACACAAGAACATACCGTCTCAAAAGGGTTAAATATGTGATTCATGATTGCTCGAAAGGTGGAAGGGGCGTTGCTCAAACCGAAGCAAGATGACCAAATATTCATAGTGGCCACTATGTGTCCGAAAGCGGTCTTATGCACATCGTCCGGGTGCATCTGAATCCGATGGTCAAGACGTAAGTCGAGTTTCGAGAAATACAAGGCCCCATGCAACTCATCTAACATATCATCTATGGGTAGGGATTGGGAATCGATCCTTAATGGTTGCTTCATTTAGGGCTCAGAGTCCGGAAAAAAATCGCCACGTATGGTCCTTCTTCTTAATGAGCAACACCGGCGATGAAAAACGGACTTCGGTTGCATCGAATCAACCCGGTTCCCATCATCTCGTTCACTTGCTTCTCAATCTCTTCCTTCGAAAAATGAGCGTGCCCAGACGGGCGCCCGTTAACGGTTTATTCTCGTCAACTAAGCCCGGATTCGGTGATTAGGTGGGGGAGGCGGGCGGCCATGAATCGCTTTATATTAGTCAAGATCGTGTGAAGGAGGTCGCTCTATATAGTAGATGTCACTCCCACGATGCCAACAAGAACATTTCACCTCACCGGTTTACGTTCCTCGTCATCATTCTTGCATCGAAGTCGATGCCCTTGATAGGATTGGCTTCCGCCGTAGTTTGGCCCGACAAAAGATAGCTCGTTGGCATCGAAATACATCAAGCCAAGGCATTCGAAGATAACATTGTGTGGCATTAGCGCATAGAACGGCGTCTCAAAAGCAGATGCCTTGAGATGGGAAAGATTTGAATTACATGGTATTTTCGGGGGTGGCGTTAAATTATGCTTGTCCCTCAAATCGCGGCAGAGAGATAAGCGGCTAAAGTGGCGGAAATGAAATTAGCGATTTATCCACCAATATAACTCTTCGGCCGCCGCCCAATGAATCCCTCGAACCGGGGCTCGTGGCCTTTCGATCATTCAAGGCCGTGAGGTTCAGTTGCTCATCGTCATCCCCTCAACTTGGTCTTGATACCCGGTTCTTCGTCATAGATTGGTAGTGGATCGATGTCCTCCTTGATCACAACATCATTAATGATCAAACTCATCGCCTTGGCGTTCGGACACACATGGTTCCACGAGTATTTTCGTTACGCGGAAACTCTTTGCCCGTTTGTCTTCTCGCTGATCTCCTCATTCGACAATTGAATTCGGCCTCGACCAAAGGTGGGAATCGGCGTAGGTGGTGTTGGCTTCCCCAACTTGCGGTGGTGCTCACGGGATGGCGGCCCCGTGGGTTGCTCCCCGTCCAAATTGAATTCATGCGCGTTCGGATTTTAGTCTTTGAAACCGAAACTACCCCGATTTGATTTGAGTTGTTCCTCCTTCCGAGTTGCGAGTTCAATTGCCTCCGGTAGATTCTTAGGCTTCCCATCTTAAGTCGATGGCAAGCTCGGTTTAGCCCACCCGTAGAAGGTTAGAGTAGTGCACTTGGCGCACGACTTACTCATCGCCTTTTCAAATTTCGTAAGTAATCACGGAAGTTGCCCACTTTGATCGACTCATTGATTCATTTGCATCCTCGTGTTGAGTCGTCGAATGGACTTCGAGAACCCTTTTTGAAGTCATACCACTCGGTTCTTGACCCCCATTGATTTGTTGAACTAAGCGCCACCATTGGCGTTCTCCTTCCCAGTAAAAGGGCCTTGCACGAGAGCGCAATCCTTTACCAGCGTCTCCCCGCCATTCGAAATATTGCTCCGCCACGGTCTACCCAATTAATTCGTCTTCCCGCTGAATTCGGGAAGTCGATTCATGTTCCGGGACGATGATCGTGAAATCCCCTTGTTAAGCGGGCAACAAAAGCATTCGATCCTCGAAACTCCTTCGTTTCATACTGGATTTCTCTTCGTTCTCCTTGTTTCCCCTTCGTTTTCCTCTTTCTCAGATTAGGGCCATCCGATGGAAAGGGCCGATTATTGAACATGATTTTTCGGCGAGCGGTTTTCCCTTTCCTGCCTTTATAGGACTTCTTGTCCTGCTTTCTTCCAAGCGTGATTGCCACGAAAGTCGCTTGCGGCCTCGAACTTATCTTGGCGTGCGTCGCAAAAGCGGGCGTCATCCTCGTCTCGGCGTTTAAGCGCCTCAACCCGAGTCTCGATCGTTAGCATAGCGCTATCCGTCACATTAGCCCGATCTCCTCCGAGATTTTTTAAATCCGCATCTCTTCGTCGATTCGATGTCGATGTCTCGGGGTTTGAACCGTTCCTTGTTCGACACCATGGCTCCAGGCTCCAATTGTTGAAACCTCTATCTGAGGAATCCCAACTATTCGAATGAATGAAAAAACACTAGGAAGGCAAAAAAATTTAAATTGAAGTTATTTCTCAATAAAATACGATAATGAAATCAAGAGCAAACCCTACATCTAATACGTTCGGCGAAACTAAAGCCCATGGGTGAGTTCGAGAAAATTAAAACGACAAATATGGCAAGTAATTAAACGACAAATATGGCAAGTCTTAGAAAAAACAAGAAAATAAAACATAAAGGGCAATTCTTGAAAACTTCAAGTCGCCGCTTTTTTCATCTTTTCTTCGATCTCTCGTTTCATCCCAAAGCGTCCAATGGTGCAACCGTAGTCTCATCATCTAGCGAGATAACACTTCTAAAAATTGTTGCCATGTAATATCTACTTGTTTTTAGCACGGAATTTTGACACCAATGTTACGCTTTACCCTCAAAGTGCTCACATGCTAGAGTGATTTTTGTGAATCCATTATATTAGGAATACATTTAAAATACCCATTGCATTTGAGGATCCAAAGCCTAAGACGAGTACCATCAAAATGAGGGAAATCGACTTTAGGTAAGGGGTTCATAGCTTGAATACCTTGAAACTCTTTCCAATTGCAGTTCCCGAATCATCAATTAAATCGCCTTCATGGAAGATCTTTTCCACCTTGAGTCGTTGATTAGGCTCATAACCCACTACCCGAGAATAGTGGGCTCTGATACCAATTGTAGCGTACCCAGCGCTACCGACATTAAAATCCATATTTTTGTATCATTTTCTGGAAATATGAAGATAAATTGCATATAGAGGAAGATAGTAAGAGATGAAGATTTGAAGAAATTGGGGGAGAGAGAATTAGATTGGGAGAGAGATAGTTAGAGGAGAGAGAATAGTTGTAATTTTTCTCATATCTCATTCATCGGCCGTTGGCCCTATTTGTAACAAACAGTGGGGTCCACATACAGATGAATATTCCTTAGGTAATTTTAATACAGAATTAAAATAGATAATGGAGATTCTAGATCATTCTCGATTAATACGGGCCCAACATTGAAAAAGCCAACAATTCGCTCGTTCAGATATATCCACTTTTCTGGGTGGATTTGGCTCAGGGGAATTCTGCTCATTCAGGTACATCCACTCAGGTGGATTTGGCTCAGTCAGATAATGACACTCAGGCGGATTTGGCTCAGTCAGATAATGACACTCAGACGGATTTGGCTCAGGTGGATTTGACTCAGTCAGATAAATCCACTCAGGTGGATCATGTGACTCAGGTCCCTTGTTCAGATAATTATACTCAGCGTATCCACGAGACTCAAAGATTCTCTCGCTCAGATAAACTCGGCGCCCGACTCTTCAAAGATCCTTTAACTCGGCGAGCCCCTCCCATTCAGACTAACCTGAACGCCCGACTCTTCAACTTCCTCTAACCTGAGCGAGCCCATAATTAAATCTCCAAGCCCACTATAAATGAAATGGGCCAAGCCCTTAAGAATATAATAAATCATCCATTTTCCATATTTCATGCTCTTGACATGTTGTTGATGTTTTCTCTTGATTATAATTAGGTGCATGGGAAGATGGTTAATTATTTTTGTCCTAAATTAGTCATACGAATATTAATAATTAGTTTTCCAATTTCTGATCCTTTAATTGCAAGTTGATAACGGCAATTTTTATTCCAAATTAATTTGCTCGGCAATTTTTATTCCAAAAAATGATCATTTAGTTGATTCCCAAAAAATGAGGTTTCATTCCATTAATTCCTCAAAACCCTATACCCATTCCTTACACACTCAAAGGTGCTTAACCAAGCATACTACTCTTGTGCTCCACATTATCACGACTATACTATTTGGTAACAAGAATGAATTGTTCATATATTTTTATTGACTACAATTTAAATTTAAATTTGTATTTTATTTATTTATTCATTAATTTTAATTTTAATTTTTTTATTAATTGATAAATTTTGATTGTCTCATGCACGTGAAATAACTTCAAAGGAGAGATTTTTATAATAATTGATAAATCTAATTATAATTTGGTAAATCTAGAATTTCATGCATAATTGGTAAAATATGCTAATGTATACAATTAAATTTTTCTAGTTATTGTTAAGCTAATTAGAGCAAGTCAGGATCTCCTGTTACACAATGGTGTTACATCTCTTGTTACATCATTTAGATTTGCGTCATGTGTTGATCTTATAATTCTACAAATGTTAGAAAAGCATCCTAACATAACTCTTTAGTCTATTTAGGAAATTATATTTATTTTTAGCAAAAAATTAATTCCTCCCAAATCTCATTCCAAAAATCTTATATAATTAATTAATTTAAGCTACACATATATAAATTAACCAATAATTACGTTTGCTAATTATAATATTAATCTATCATATAAAATTAAAAATCAATAAAAATAAAAACTTATTAGAAGAAAAAAATTGACAACATATATTATAAAAAAAAATGAAATTTCAATATTTAAAAGCATTATAAGTTTTTACAAGCAAACTCGACAATTAATACATATAAAATTTCTACGTATTATTATAAATTTTTTATCTACTTATAATTAAATTTGATATAATTAATAACGGTAAAAAATTATACAACTTTATAAAATTTGTAAAAATATAAATATTTTACTTAGTATAAGTAATAAATTTGTAAGAAAATTACAATTTTTTACAAGAAAATTCTTGTAAAACACACATATCTAAAACATAATAATAAATTAAAATTAAAACTTACGTTATAAGATTTATTACGATATTTCAGAAGAAAAAAGTTTACGTTATAAAACATAATAATAAATTAAAATTAAGACTTACATTATATTAATAAAATTTATAAATTTTATAATTTTATATCATATTATAAACTTAAAATTTAGCTACAATATTTTTTCA
Organism: Stenogyne calaminthoides; assembly: GCA_037126765.1. Lineage (NCBI taxonomy): Eukaryota > Viridiplantae > Streptophyta > Magnoliopsida > Lamiales > Lamiaceae > Stenogyne > Stenogyne calaminthoides. The sequence continues at coordinate 7,260,554 of JBBCBC010000031.1, read as the reverse complement.
TAATTTATTATGATATTATAGTTTAATTATAAATTTTGTATCATTATCATATTACATAATTTAATACCATTATCACATTATAATTTAATATCATTATCATACTATAGTTTATAAATTTTTTATATGATTGTCGTTACATGCTACTATAATTTTATAGGAGTAATATTTATAAATTTATAATCTAATTTAAACTTAAGTTATAATAATATTAATGTCAAAATATATAATTTTCTTACAAATTTATTACTCTCCTGTTATGTAAAATATTTACATTTTTACAAATTTTATAAAGTTTCATACGTTTTTTTCCTTTTAATAAGTTTTAATTTTTTATTTGAATTTTAAATTTATATGATAGATTAAGATTATAATATATGTACTCCAATTAAATAATTAACAAACTTAATTATTGATTAATTTACATATGTGTAACTTAAATTAATTAATTATAAATATGTTTATAAGATTTTTTGGAATGAGATTTGAGAGGAATTAATTTTTTACTAAAAATAAATATAATTTTTTAAATAGACTAAAGAGTTATGTTAGGATGTTTTTCTTATATTTGTAGATATTATAAGATCAACACATGGCGCAAATCTAAATGATGTAACAGAAGATGTAATATCATTGTGTAACAGGAGATCCTGACCGAATTAGAGCATCAATATATTGCACTAGCTTTGATAATTGATAATTTTAATACTATGTACTTTCAACTCTTTAATGAAATTAATACTAATTAATCAACAACTATCTGGAATGGCATCATGCGTTTAATTTCAATATATATATATATATAATATTAGGTTCCATATCAAAATTATATATCAGTTTTGATATGGAGCCTAATATTGGGCTCCTAATAGCTTATGTGGTGTTGTGTTCGATATAATAAATCAGGATTAATCGAACATCAAAGAGCGACACGTGTAATGTTTGAATATAATAACCATGCCCGGTGGGCGAAGTTATTTTTTTTGTTCGGCCAACCGTCGTAATTGCTCGGCCAAGCCTACCGAACAAACGAAACCAGGTCAGTATGTTCGAACTCAAATCTCCTGAAAAACCGACATCTTAAAGGCGACGAACAGAAAGTCCAACCGAACAAAAGATTAATTCTGACGATTAAAAGAGCGTCCTACAGACGACGTTTATACAAAGATCAATCTAGAAGATGAAGTCAGAAACGTGGCAACACCACCGGAGTTCTTGCATGGTCCAAAGAATCCAGCACATGCTTTACCAATCCAGCTCATGCTTGACAAAGTACGATAAATGGAAGTAAAAAGAGGAAAAAAAGGGTTGGTTCATAAAAAATAATCCCAGAGAAATAGCCTACAAAAATTCCCTGAGAGGTGAGGAATAGAAAAATTAGAGTGTTCATCCACATATATGAAAAACCCTGAAACTCATTCGATAACCTGCATCGATTCATCTTCATAAGATGTATCAAGAAGAATCGTGTAAGGCTCTCAAGACTACATCCCGGCTTATGCCCCCGAGTAGTCTTTTATTGACGAACTGGGTCAACAAATCCATCTTATTTACTGTTTATTTTACACGTATATGTTTTGTTTGCGAGTCGTAATTAAATTAGCCACATAATATTCATCAACGAAAACGACTCGCGACAATTGGCGCTAGAAGGAGGGTGCAGGAAAAATCAACTCATACACGAACCCTTAGTTAGCCGAGGCAGAAAAAAGAAATATAATGCCTCAATCTAGGAACACCCAAACGGAGAGGTCGGAACAAAGCCGACCATATGACGAAAAAAGAGGCCGGTCGTCGACCTCATATAAAGATCGGCGGCCGGAAACTATTAATCTTGAGGATATAGCCAATGATCCGTGCCCTTCTAAAAAATCAACTTTCTTCTTGCGAGCACAGAAAGAGGGCGAAAAAAAAGAATTGGCAAAGTTAGAGGCTCAAAAGCGGGGAAGAGCAACACTCACATACACCCTTTTGCAAGCAAGCTAAAAGAAAAACGCAAAGCGCTTTGGTAAAAAGCCCGATGATATGATCGGATGATAACAGCCCCAAGGGTCTAGACCATCGGCGTTTGGACGTTTGAGGCTCTCCGCCAAAGACCGAATCGGCAATAATAGGCGACAGGATCCAGGAAAGAGACATCCGATAGAGGTGCCCGCGCATTCAGATCTTCAAAAGCATCCGTACACCGAACAAATATCGGCGGAACAAAGTTGTCTATCCATCACCAATTGGGTAGTCAAGGACAAACTTGAGAGGGGCCCGCCCCATCACGAGCATGATCCACGAGATCCTCATGATGGGAAACTTGACGTTAATCTAAGTCTATCGATCCATGAAATTTGCGAAATGCAAAAAGCCATCGTGGAATTACAAAGCCGATCCGGCGCGACTAAGAGCTACCCTCGAAGCGAGCACCGTACCTTGTTCGCCATTATCTCCGGCGATCATGGCGGCGAAGTCCAAGAGAAGTCGCAAAGACCGACCACCATTTCTATTTTAAATGAAGCGGATCCCACCGTCCATCTCGGCAAATTTCGAGACTTTATGATCGCGATGGGGGCTACAGAGATACGGCCGATCCGATCATTCCCCATGACTTTGGGAGATCGAGCACATAGGTGGTTTACCACTTTACAAAGATCCATCACATCTTTTCGCACCTGTTGGGACGGCAATTTTTGTCCCATTTTCATCCCATGTGCTTCGCCTGCTACCAAAACAAAGGTTGGCGATTTTTCCCCAATTAAAAGGTGAGTCTCGTCGGTCATACATAGAAAGATTTGATAAATGTTTATATGATGGAGCCCCAATTGAAGAGGATGCTAAGATCCTCATGCGGTGGTCGGAGGTCCGACTTTAAATACAGACATGTGGAAGGCCATGCATCAAGATTGGGCGAACTCATACTCGAGTTTAGAGAAAGCGGAAACTAAAATTATAAGCCATGCAAGATTTGCTCGCACAATCACAATTGAGACGAGAGCTCACCGCTAGGAAAGCTTTCGAAAAGAAAACAATGAATGAAGAAGGTACAGATCCTCAACCTCCTTCAAACCTTTTGAAACAAAGAGTGAAGCAAATGCCCTACGAAGTCTTTTTGGGCGTTTAAGAAAACTATCTTTAATCAAATCAAAGATCGGGACATGTTGGACGGCCAAGAAGAATTGTAATGGATAAGCGTCGACTTAACGCTTCCAAATATTGTAATTATCACGAAAGTACATCGCACTGTCTGAAAATTGCCGCGATTTACTCGCCAACTTTGAAGTCAGATGAAGAAAATCGTCTTTTCCCGGTTCTTAAAAAGCCAAATAACGAGGGGATTCGCGAACGAAAAAGGATAGAAGATCGAAGCGAAAGCGGAAGGCCGAACAAACATTTGACGGTGATCCCAAGAATTACGCAAAGAGATCCGGAAACGCCCAAAAGAGGCCTCCTACTATTGGAAGAGGTCGAGAAAGTCAAGAAAACCAAATGATTCGGATCCGAATATGGACTGTGGGTGGATGTTACCAGCGCCAACGTTATCTAACAGACGTAAAAAGATGGAGACGCGTGCCACGCGTAACATCCATCGGTAAAGGTGGCGAACACATCATCCGGTTCCCCACCTACACACCAAATCATTTTCTCGGAGGACGATCTCGGCGGGATTATAACTCCCCATATGCGACTCCTTAACCATCGGTGCTCGTCTCCTTGGATTGAAGGTACATCGCCTTTTAGTTGATCTGGGGCTTATGCAAACATTTTGTTCGTTAATACCGCCGCCGGATGGAAAAACAAGTTGGGGATTTGAGCGGTTATATTGAACCATGTAATCATACTATAATGGGTTTTGGGGAGTCTGTGAAGGACCCTATGGTATGATTAGGTTAGGAAGTCGAGCTAGAGTCAACTTTGAATTCGGACATTGGGACGAACTAGAATGTTAGATTTTGTAATCGTCGATGCTCGATCCACTTATAACGGGTTTCTAGGTCGCTTGGATTTATTCAGAATTCAAAAGCGGCCTGTTCCACGTATTCTTATTGTGTTAAATTTCCGACCACAAGATGGAGCGGGAAGTGTAAAAAGGAGATCAAAAGAAGGCTCGAGATTGTTTGTTTGTCATGTGTGCGGGAAAAACAAAATATGGTTAATATGATGGAACAACGGGGGAGATTGGTGAGTCAAGCGGTGAGTAAAAACACCGTTTAAATGTCTCCGATTTAACACGAAGTTCCATGAAAGCATAACCATTCGAAAGCAAATACGAGGGCGCGAACATAAACCGGAAAAGACAACTAATTCCCCGATCTCCTAGAACAAATGAATATTGATCACCGAACGAGCAAAACGGACGCAGAGCCTCGCGATAGGTTTTGAACCCGTGGAGGTTGATGATGAGCCCCGGGATCCATTCAAGACCCTCGGTGGAAGCAAAAAAAAAAGAAAGCGACTCTGTTGAGCAATTGGAACCAATCAAGATGGACCAATGCACTGAGTTAGAAGTGTTCGTTGGTTCGTAATTACCCGAACAATCGAGCGTAAATAATTACTTACCTTCAAGCAAATTTAGATGTGTTCGCAAGATGGTCACACGGGGACATGGTTGGAATAGATCCGAGTATGCCCGCCACTCCCTCAACCTTGATCCAATACAAGCTCCGGTTGTCGTAAACGAGAAAATTTAGTGGGAAAAATATGCGGCGATGAATAGTGAAATCAGGCCGCTCGATATCAAACCGATCCGAGAGGTAAAATGCCCAAGATGGCTTGCGTAACCCCGTGCTGGATTCATGAAGTCAAATGGATCTTGGAGATTGTGTATCGATTTCATCGATTTGAATAAGGCATGTCCAAAAGATAATTTTCCGATGCCCCACATTGATTATTTGGTTGATAATACGGGCCATGAACTCATGACATTTATGGATCGTTATTTGGTTATCACCAAATACCAATGCATCCGGACGATCAAAAGAATACAAAGATTCTGCAGTGAAAAGAACATATCTTTGGCAACGCATGCCATTCGGATTAAAGAATCCGAGCAACGTATCAACGTTTGGTGAACAAAATGTTAAGCCGAACACATCGGCCGAACAATCGAGGTATATATTGATGATATTGTGGTAAATAGCGAACATAAGGAAGACCACATCACCCACCTCGCACAAACGATTGATATATTGAGGAAGTATAATATGAAGTTAAATCCCAAGAAATGCGGTTTTGGGATTCATTCAGTGGAAATTCCTCGGACACGTGGTTAGTCGGCGGGGATTGATGCAAACCCATCAAAGATTCAAGCAATGCTCGATATGCAAGCCCCGAAATGTGAAAGAGGTCCAAAAGTTAACGGGGACGATTAAGCTTAGTAAGCCGATTTATATCATTAAATGGGGACAAATGTAAACCTTTCTTTGATGCATTAAAGAAGGGAAATTTTGATGGACCGAGCATTGCCGAATCGCGTTTGAATCATTAAAGAATACCTTGCAGATACTCGGAACAATCATCTAAGCCTATCCGAGGCGAACAACTCTATTTGTATCTCGCCAGATCCCGAACACGCGATCTTTGTGCTTTCGTCTGACGCGCAGAGGAGACAACGATTTACCCATTTATTATGTTAGCCAAGTGCTAAAAAAAGCCCGAACTCGGTATCCTCCGTTGGAAAAAATTAGCAGACACCGTAATGAGTGTGCGAAAATTGCGACCATATTTTTCGACCACTCGATTTGAGGTATTGACCACGTTTCCATTGCGCCAAGTCCTCCACGACCGAGATACTTGGGCGATTGCTCAAATGGCGGTGGAGTTAGAACGATTCGGCATTACTTTTTTTGCTCCGCGAACAGCAATGAAGGGCGGCTTATGACCGATTTCATGGTTGAGTTGACATATCCACAAATTCTGACGAAATTGTCGATCAACCATGGCACATGTATGTTGATGGATCATCAACAAGTTCAAGAGCGAGCGGCGTAGTTCTCATCAAATTTCAACTAGTAAACGTTTACAACGACCATTCGATTTGATTTTTCCATTACAAATAATGAAATTTGAATATGAAGCTTTGATCATTTGGACTACAAATGGCAATGACAATGGGAATTCAAAGGCTGATGATCTATAGCGATTCTCGGTGTCGTTTATCAAATAACTGTGAGTATGAGGGCGAGGCGAACAAATGGCACAATATCAACAACTAGCAAAAGAGTTGCTCGAGCATTTTGACCAAGTTTTCATTGAACAATTACCACGATTGGGTAATTCGATTCGCCCGATGCTTTAACACGCTGGGTAGCGGCGAAGGAGTAACGAACACAATGAGACATTGTGATCGTCACGACTATCGCCCTCGGTTCGAGTTGCGATCGCGACGAGATAACAAAGCGAACAAGAAACTTGGATGACTCAATAATGAGTTATTTACAAAGGGACTTCTCCACGAAAATAAAGCACAAGCTACTACGCCTCGGATTCGGTCCGCTTTCGATATACTATTATAGATGAGCATTTGTACAAAAACTTCTCTCTTCCACTTTTGAAGTGTATTACTCTGAAGAGGGACATGTACTTCTTCAACAAATCCATGATGGAATATATGAAATCATCTGGTGGGGCTCGTCTGGCACATAAAATAATCGAGCAAGGTTATTATTGGCCAACCCTTAGAAAGGATTTTTTGCGATATGCTCGTGCATGTTATCGATGCCGGTACATGCTCCACTCATTCATAGCCCTTTGAAGAGTTAGTATCGGTTTATAGTCCATGGCCATTTGCTAAATGGGGGATCGATTTAATCGGCCCATTTCCTCGCACATCGGGAGTTAGATATCTTTGTGGTAGCCGTTGATTATTATACTAAATGGGCGGGCCGAAAGCAATTGTTAAAATCACCGAACAAAGGATGTGGAACTTTGTTTGGAAAAACATCATCTGTCGATTTGGGCTTCCCCAATCATTGGTCACGGATAACGGCAAACAATTCGATGGAAGTGAATTTAGACAAAAATTGTGCTCATTTGGGGATTAAAAGCACTACTCAACTCCAGTATTATCCCCAAATCAAATGGTCAAGTCGGCCGTTAATAAAATTATCAAGCATACCCTCAAAATTTAGACTTGATAATTCGAGGAGGATGGGCGGGAAGAATTGCACGAAATATTGTGGGCTTCCAGAACAACTTTTGAACATCATTTGTAGAGACCCTTTTGCTTTAGCATTTGGTGTAGAAATTTGTTATACCCGCGAAATCAAAGTTCAAGTCGTGAACAATGACTTTTGGAGAGCATATTAATGACGGTAGCTTCGCTCTGAATTCGGACTGTTGGAAGAAAAGAAGGGAAGGAGGTGATTTCAAAATCTTATGTACAAAGATCGGAAAAGTTTTATAATTCCAAAGTCAGAATCTTGAGTTTAATGTAAAATTTGGTTTTAAAGCGATCGATGGGGGTACCCCGGTGGTGTTTTCGGTCGAGCATGGGAAGGTCCTTTCGAGTCACGAGCGTTTATCAAAGCGGGGCATATGACTTGGAGGACTGAATGGAGTCCCATTGTCTTACTCGTGGAGCAGCGTCAAATTTGAAAAAATATTATCAATAAAAAGCGAGTATAGTCTCGACCGAACAAAGTTGAAACAAATAAAAAGCGAGCATATTGTTGGCGAAACAATCACCATTCGATCCAGTGAGTAGGGCGATCTTAAAAAGAAAGAATATATTATTTTCGATGCATATCTTCAAGGAAAAAATTTGGACAACACTATTAACAGACGGGGAGCTACGTGTCGAGCGAGTTGTCAATAGAAGATGCGTGTCGAACAAGTTGACAAGTGGTGGCGGACCATGCGAGGGTGAGTTAATTCTTTGAGCAAGAGCTGTCAAAAAGCCGAGCAGATGTCAAAAAAGGAGAGCAAAAATAAGAGAGCTAGCACCAGTTATCTATGCCAGCACTAGCTTGGGACAGTTCTATAAATAGGGGCATACTTATGGTTAAGAAAAGCAGAAAAAAAAAAAAGGAAAAAAAGATGAAGAAGAAAAAAGAAAAAATCTGCGATCCTCGGTAGGAAGATGGTTTAGTATGCCCCGGGCGTAGAAGAATCCGACTCTCGATTCGTGATCAATTAAATTTAATCGAGCATCTGTCAGGATCTGAGCTTTTTACCTCACATTCATTGCAACCGCGGGTTGAAGCTCGTTCCGGTTCAAGATGCTTTCGGAAGAGTCATGGTTGCGCTCCGCGTTACTGGCTGCTTATGATAATAAGCCGTAAGTCCCTATGCGTCCCCAAAATCTCCTCTGAAGGGAGGGATGTCATAGTGTCCACCCCAAAATAAGATGCCGATCTTGGCCTTTCGAGGCATCTCTTTGGGAAGAGACGAGAATGGTGCGAGCTGAAAATTTTACTCGCTTTTTATTTTTAAGCGGCGAGGAATGCGCGCGTGCATGCTCATGCCATGACGCAAGATATGCCGCTTAACTTGTCGGGGAGGGACAAAAGTTTATCTTCTTCTTTGTGAGCATGTTACAAAGAAAGGGTAAAACGACCCGATGTGCCACATCCTTGTCAACATCAATTCCGCGGACGGAAAAGGTAAGGCGGTTCGTGTAATACTCAAAGACAGATTTAAATTCAAAAACCCGGTCCGATAACAATAGTTGTGTAATAGATAGTCTTTTCGAGGTTATGAACGATGTAATAGAATACAAAGTGTTGCAAAAAAAAAAGAAAGATATTTGTACTTTTGTTCGCTAAAGAGATTCTAGTTCAAACTTTTATTTTGAGGTCGCACCTAAGTTTAGACGACCAACAAAGACATTTAACGAGCCCCAGTCTATGTTCACCGACGAACGAATTCGTATTCTAATTCCCCATGACAAAAAAGCGAGTAATGGGTGCAGCGCATCGCGTAAGTTCTAATTAGTACTTACAGATACCGTGAAAGAAGACGGCGGTGATTTAAATACGTGGTCGCAGACTAAATAAGACGACCGAGTAATGAAGTGATCGCACCTAAATAAGACGATCAAGACCAAGAAAAGGGGGTTCATAAAGTAACCCATCCGGTCGCACCTAAATAAGACGATCAACCGATTGAACGTCAATAAGACAATCAAAACGAAAAAGAAGTCAGAGCGGGCATAAAGAAACCCAATGTTCGAATTCATTCAAAAAAAAAAAAAAAAAGCTCGAAAACAATAGTTAACATAAAAGCAACAAAGAAAATATCGAAAGCAACACAAGTATCAACATTCATCCTCAACAAAACGGGTTAGAGGAAACAATTCAATATGAAATTCATTTGTTCAATTAAAGAAATATTCGGACAAAAGAAGAAGTATCAACAAGAAACAGTTAAAGATATATCGTTCGAATTAAAAAGTGAAGAAGACAAAAAGTTACACAAGTCTTGCAAAGAAAAAAGACATCAAGGCATAAAGTCAAAATTAGGGGTAGATGGAAGAGAAATGTCGAACACATTATGTTCGGTCCCCTCAACAAACTTCGGGATGTCCGCATCGATGCTCATTTGGAGGCGATTTTGCTTCGATTGCGGAGGTTCTTGCTAAATCCGTACTTGATTGATCCCAGATTCAGTATGAAGATTTTGATCGGCAACCTCAGTGGCAATAATGTCTGAGTTCTCCTCTTCATCCGGAATTGGATCGTCAATTTTGATCCCTTCAGGAAGAACGGAAAAGTCACACAAACCATTCAAATCTGACATTGGGAGGTTGCGATCTGGAGGGTTATCAACCAGGTACTGCTGAAAGTCGGATATGAGGGGGGCAATTTGCTCGCTGTTGAGTGTGTGGCGAACAGATCGAATAGCATCGGCAAAGCGCAAATATACGAAGAAATTAGACATGGAGTCAATGTATTAAATGCGTCATGCGACTTAGAGTTTTCAAGGCCTAAACGAAAGTGTTAGTCTCTTCAAAGAACGATGATTTGTTGGCCAAGTTCGTTCCTCTCACTTTCCATTTTTTTTCAACACCGGCCGAAGTTTCTGGCTCAAAGATTCATTTCTTCTTGAGCCCTTCAGATATTGATCACCTCCTCCCGAGGCGATTAGGTGCCTCTTTTAGGTGTGGCCAGCAGCATCCTCTTGAGCTAAGCGAGCATCCTCTTGAAATTGGCGAGCATCCTCCTGAGCCCGTTGGGCGCCGGCTTTCTTAAAAGCAGGTTTGCTCACGAGGCAATTTCAATTCATCACGGACCCTGTTATTTCGATCACTTTGTCTTGAAGTTCTAATCAAAAGCCGAATAATTGGCTTGGATGTTGCCATTTGGGCATAAAGCTTTCTCAAGAGCGACCAGGCCTGACCCTGAAGCACCAGCCCCCAAACGCATGGTTTCTAAGGGGTGGGACCCGTCATCAAACTCCTCCGAATCAGTAGTCCACGCTTTCGAGCAGAAGTCTGGCAAGCTTTTGAACATGCTCAAGACGCGCTGGAACTGCGAACACACGTGACGAGAAATAATTCTTTAAATTCGGGCATTAAGGCGACAACTGCTCAACCTACGGTATATACATGTTGACTAAGTGAGTCTGAAATATCGACCAAAAACCAAAGCGCATTCTGAGCGAGCAAAAGCGTGCACCTTGTGCGTTTGGATCCCATCCGGGAATGACTTATCTTGGAGATCGTGGCTTCGAGTCGATTGAGTCAAGATCGAGACCCGTGGTGGAGGAGGAGGAAGATGTGCCAACTTCCATTTCGACAATCTGCGAAATGGGACCAACAACAGGCGGCGGCTCGATCGTTAAACCCGGTGGGGTTAAAAATCGACTGGGGGGGGATCGATCTTTGTTTGAGTTTGCTCGGTTGGCCGCAATTCGATCGGCCCTTGTTCGCTCTGGACCTGTTCGTTTGGCCCGCGTTCACGATCTCCACCCTTGGTCTTTTCGATTGGCGGGTTTGTTCGCCCGATCCGGTACTTTCGGCCGAGCAGGAACCCTACGTGCTCGACTTGATTCTCGGGTGGGATGAGGGTCGTTTTAGCTGCTTCGCCTCCCTTCTACATTTCGGTGATTTTCTCGCTTTCGGCTGAATCCGAGCAAGTTCACAGTGGCCTTTTTCGTCGAGCCGTCTCGGTGTGTTGGGGATGTACTCACGGCGATGGTCCAATTTGGAAAAACTATAAATAAAAGCGAAATCGGAAATTAGCGGTGACAAACAAAACAACAAAAAGACACAAGACTAGTACAAAAACAAAAGATTATCCTACGGGAAGGATCGCGGCAACAAGATGGTGAGGGAGGCACGAACAAACCACCTTTCTTTCTCGTTTGGCGGTATTCAAGGTAATCACGGATCTTTACGAAGAAGTTTCTAGATCGATCGCCAAACGCTTTGAAATAGCCGTCGTTTGTCTCCTTATCCGTCGCGAGCTTGAATCCCCGAAATAAAAAGTGAGTTAAAAATCGGTTCAAATTGAAGAATGAAAGTTACAAAATCACTTACCGGTACACCGAAGTCGATGGGGATGTCCAAACGAGCATTTGGCTCGCTTCAGGGCCGGGGCTTTTCAATCGCCTCACGAACGAATTTCTCTTTCGATCCATCGATTTTGTTTAAGACATCCTCGATAATTTTGCACTTGGCGTTAGCTTGCATAAACAACCACCCATGCTCGCCCCTCGGACGAGTCAAGTGCAGACTAACCGAGAGCAAGTTCAATTGCCGAAGGATAATACCTTGGTTTCATTTTTGCCGAACAACGTCAAAAAAACTCATGACCATATGCCATCCATTCGGTTTGAGTTGTGTAATGGAGATATTCCATTCCACGAGCAAGCGGGTAATTGCTTGGGATGGAGAGGAAATCAAGACCAGCCTCCATGGTATCCAAATTCACGGCAACACAACCCTCGGGGGTTGGTCGCGCTCGTTCATCGGGAGGGTGCCCGAAAAAAGACATCCTTAGGGGTTTCATAAATTTTATGCGGTGGCGAGCATATCTACATCAATTATGCTTTCGCCATTTTGCTCATTTGGTACTCGTTCTCTACACTAATCCTATGAGGTTGTTAAGACAAACCAAAATTATAACGAGCATTATACTGCTATATGTTGGACCGTGAGGAACACCAACAGTATACCAATTTCGGAGTTTTGCCCACCATCTACACCTATGTTCGATTCGACTAAATTTTGCGGTTCTTAAAATTTCCTTACTTAAAGATATTATTTCTATCTACATCAACATTATCCGTAACCCTAGACCTAATTTGAATTTGGGGCGAAGAGTTATAATCGAGAATCGTCATTTAATCATTACGGGACAAACCCTATCCCACTCGTTTGGGCTCTCCGAGTCGGAAGAAAGAACGGTAAAGGTTGCCGAAATTGCCAGCGGAATCTGAATTGAGGCATTTGCCTCAGATGTATTTACATTATTACGGGGATTCTACTAATGGGGAAGGCGAAGGGAACTATAATGGTCGGATTGAGCAGAGGAATTGACGAAGAGGCCATGATTATAAAAAGTAGAAGAAGAATCGTGATTACACGAATGAATTTCTTCGCGGAACAAATGAATCCTTCGTAGGAAACTTTCGAACGCGGAAGGCGATAAGAGAGTAGAGGAGAAAGGAAAAAATTTTAAAGTGGAGAAATAAGATTTAAGTAGACACTAGGGTAACTAATTCAAGTTCGGTTGGATTAAGCGACGCCAAACATGGCCCAATCGATTTTAACAAATGCCCAATGTAGAATACAAAAGCGACTTTTGCAGTATTGTTGTGTTCGATATAATAAATCGAGATTAATCGAACATCAAAGAATTTACACGCGGTAATGTTTGAATATAATAACCATGCCCGGTGGGTTTAGTTACTTTTTTGTTCGCCAACCGATCGAATTGCCGCCAAGACCTACCGAACAAACGAAACCGGTCAAGATGTTGAACTCAAATCTCGAAAACCGACATCTTAAAGGCGATTTAACGTAAAGTCCAACCGAACACAAAAAGATTAATTTCGACGATAAAAGAGAGGCCCTCTGACGACGTTTATACAAAGATCAATCTAGAAGATGAAGTCGTAAACGTGGCAACACCAGGAGTTCTTGATGGTCCAAAGAATCCAAAGACATGCTTTTTACCAATCCAAATTTCATGCTTGACAAAGTACGATAAATGGAAGTAAAAAAGAAAAAAAGTGGTTGGTTCATAAAAATAATCCCCAGAAATAGCCTACAAAAATTCCACGAGAGGTGAGGAATAGAAAAATTAGAGTGTTCATCCACATATATGAAAAACCCTGAAACTCATTCGATAACCTGCATCGATTCATCTTCATAAGATGTATCAAGAATTGTACGTGTAAGGCTCTCAAGACTACATCCCCGCTTGGTATGCCCCCAGAGTAGTTTTTTTATTATTTGGGTCAACAAATCCATCTTATTTACTGTTTATTTTACACATATATGTTTTGTTTGCGAGTCGTAATTAAATTAGCCACATAATATTCATCAACGAAAACGACTCGCGACATGTGGCATTTCTAAACTAAATCCTAAACTATGAGCCGTAAACTCTAAATCATTAACCATTCGGGTCGGGTGAACCATGAACCGCTTGGGTCGGGTTCGGGTCGGATTGAGTTGGGTTCGGACCGAGTAAAAAAACTATTAGGCTTCATATCAAAATTATATATATATATATATATATATATATATGTGTTTCAATTGTCGTCTCACGATTTTATGCATGATGTTTAAAAAAAACTAATTAACGACGGAGTCGACAGAGTTTATATGGGACCATATTCCATTTTAAAATTTTGGTCACATTTCCCTTTAAAGCATAATTGAACTGCTTGTTTCATGTGTTGATAATATAATAAATGAGAATTATTTTAGGCATGAGGCGTGTCAGAATTATTTTTGCGAGCACGAACTAATAGTAGGCCATTAGTTTAACAGGGTACATATGCAATTAAAGAAGGTAGTCTGTAGGACCAATATTTACATTTTTAAACTCATTGATTAAATAATTCTTAAGGAGATTAATTTATCAATAATACAGAAAATGCTTTTCCACTTACCAAACCAAGCAAACTACAGTCTTGATCATTTATTGTATTTTTGGTGGTCCACAGATTTAATTTATTATTATTGATGAATAAATGGTAAGAAGCAGAAAACGCGTTGTGCTTCTTTGTTTTAACCAGGAAGAAGAGGGGATTGAACCAATACAAGCAAATATTATAAAAGGTAAAAAAGAAAAAGTGTGGGGTTCAAAAGCGATCCAAATAAAAACAAAATCCATATTCCTAAATAATGGAAGGAGCAGGTTTTCTGTACACTAGACGCACTGTATAACTCAAGTGTATTATAAAATATGCAACTTGTTTTACTAAAATATGAAATTTATATTAAAATATATAATTTTAATTAACTGAAATAAGTTACATGTTTCAACATGAACGAGTTGCAAGTTTCAGAAAAATTAATTGTATATTTCAAAAATGGACTTAAATTCCATGGTACACGTAAAACTGACCCTCAATAATATGATAAAGTTTCAAAAAATTAGTTTTAAAATTATTTGTCCCAATAAATCACAAAAAGTATAAACAAATGCGACCCACAATTTAATAAAATAAGATTTTCAACCCTATTGGATTCGATTCACATTAGGATGGAGTAATCATAATTATAGGTTAATATGAAATACTTTCACTTTACCGCGTTCGCTTTTGTTGCACTCAACCCAACTAATTCTACGTTTGATTAACTCATATTCATAAGACGATTTATAAGAGAGCACAATCAATCCAATTTATATGCAACTTTATTAATTAACATTTGATAATTGATATAATTCACAAGTCTCCCTTACTAGTATTTCATAACAGAGTCTCAAAATTTTATGATTTAACGAATAAGATATCACCACAATTTTTTTTTAAAATATGAATAAACGGACAGATTCTAACTCATTAGGCCCAGCCCCTGTATGATCGCCTAAACGGTCCAAGGCATTACCAAAATTGGGACCTAAATCTAATCATAAATGTCTGAGGACCAAACGTGCCACTAGATGAATACAAACAAAAAAAGAAATTCATAAAATTAGATTCAAATATAAAACAAATTGTACGTTCCCATGCACATATATAGAATTTCCAAATTTGATCCTTTTTCATCATCAGTTTTTGTACATATAGAATAATAACATTGATTTGATGTTGGGCATGCACATTATATATTATTAAGCCAATTAAGTTGCTAATTAAAATCAAGAACCGAAGTATAAGCAGTGCAACTTCCATCCCGAACCCTAATCTGTCGCAGCAGAGGTTATTCCCACACCCGACTCCCTGATCAGTCTGTTGCACGGACGAGCAGTCCAGAAACAATTGAAGAGCATCACAGTATTGATCTTGGAGATGTTGAAAGAGGAGACCGAGAAATATAATTGGTGACATGTTTTTGGTTTGGTTTGGTGTGCGCAAATTGTGATGGGAGTTGGGGGATTTTATACACCTAAGTATGTGTGCATGTTAGTTCACATTTATTATCTCGCTTTGATTCTCCTGTTTCACTTTTCGTATTTCATTGTGATGGGAATTGGATATTATTTTTTTATTATTTCACGTGTCATCCATTAATATCATACATGAAATATAAAGTGGAACACTAATTATGAAATATGTGATCTCATTACTTATTATCCAATTATATTTTTTGGGATGTTTTTGATGTTTTCTCTCTCATTATAATTAGTTGGGGGAGTAAGTCTCCTTTGAAACTTATTCATAATATGAAATTTATATCATTATACTTATAAAATAATACTATTATATTTATTAACTGATATCATTACATTTATAAATTAAGATTATAATATCGAATGTTATTGGTATTAGTATAAAAATAGTGATATCAGTTTATAAATGTAATAATATCAATTTCATACCATGAATAAGTATTGGTGACATGTTTTGGTTTGGTTTTGTGTGTGTGTAAATTGTGATGGGAATTGGGGGATTTTATAGACTGTGTGTGTGCGTGTGCATGTTTTGTTGACATTTATTATCAAATTAGCTTTTTCGGAATGTTTTTAATGTTTTCCCTGGGTTATAATTAGTTGGGAAGATGTTTAGTTAATTTTGTCCTAAATTAGTCATACGAATATTAATTACTAGTTTTCTAATTTCTGATCCTTTGCAAGTTGATCACGGCAAGTTTTATTCCAGATTAATTTGCAATTTTTAGTCACATTAATTATGATGTGTACATAATGTGTATATCAATTTGGTTAGACGCAACATGCTCGCGTGAAAATTGACACAAGAATGAAGTGAAATAATCTAACGGGAGTTTTTATAATGATTGATAAAATTTTTTTTTAATTAATATTAATTATAATTTGGTAAATTTAGAACTTCATGCATAATTGGTAATTAATTATGCTACTGATGACAGTAAATCTTTTCTAAATTATAATAATTGTTAAGCTTATTATGTGGTGCACTTGCATAAGATGATCTCACAGCAAGATGGGGCTTAAAATTAGTACGACGATTTAACATTTTGGAAGGAATGAATGTTGATTTGTGCTAAATTGTACCCTATCTCATGTATAAGACCGTCTCATACGAATTTTTATATCACCCTCCACTTGTTTCATGTATTCTTAATGTAATAAATGAGAACTATTTTAAAAGGGTGTTTTGAAACACTTAAAACAGCTTCTAAAAGCATTTATTTTCAAAACTTCCTCTCACAGTTTTTGAAAATAAGTGTTTTTGGAATTTGTTTTAAGTGTGTCAAAACATACCCTAAGTATGAGGCGTCTCATACAAAATTTTCAATTAACAATTACTTTTCCCTAATTTTGCTAAGCCAGAAAAATTGATACTACAATACATTCTTATGTACAATATTATTAAGTGGACACTATGATAAAAAAAAAAAAAAAAAACAAAGTAGGTACTGGTGTATAAAGTAATTTTCTGGATATTAATAGTCACATTCTTCTACTAATTAACAACTAATCATCATGTTAAAATAACAGAGCATGTAAACTTATTAACGTGATGTTATGTATTTTTTATTTATTTTTGATATAAAAGGGTTTTTTTTTTTTTTTTTTTGAAAACATATATTAGCGTGACTTAAATAGCTCCTAATTTCGCGAATTGCATAATTAAAAAAAATAAAAAATCTTTACGTTCTCGTGCAACGTTTATGATTATTAGGGAGGCAATGTGAACCAAAAAAAGAATTAAGCACTTTTTCTGTTTGACTTCCAGTTCTCATTGAACTTTTTGACAAACTTCTTCTTTTGATTAAGTTTGATCCACATTTTTTTTATTGTGTAGTATGAAAATTACATATTTGATTTGTGAATAGCATAACGAGGAAAATTGTGCATATCTTTCATCATTACAGCAATTGAATATAATCAAAGCTCATTTACAAAATATACCTAAAGTTTAATCTATTTAGTAAAGTACCCTGTATTAATACACTACAGATGTGAAACATCCCTTATTATCTACTTAGTATTATCTAGTAACCTTCATCTAAACCAGATATACATAAATTATATCGTGATTATATACAAAAAAATATCATTATTCAAAAATATTTTATTTTTTAAAAAAATGATAATTATTATACTTAACAATAATAATATTTGTGCATAACATTGATAATAATTTTTACATAACAACGAAATTTGAACAATAAAGTTCATTGTGAATTCGGAGTCACAAATTTTTATCTATCATTTATCTTACATTTTGCACATTAACCTGGGATAGAATATTCATATTGAATGACAACCCCTAAAAGGTTTTGAAGATTTAAAATCTTAAGAGAGAAGTTTTACAAAAATATCAAAGCTAAAATGATTTTTGTAAAATAACCCTAACGTGAACATCTCTTATGTGACCGTATTAAGTTCACGAACTCGCAATTAAAAAAAAAAAAATGAAAGGAAAGTCACAATCAAATTGAAAACAACTTATGAGAAAGTCTTGTGTGAAATATTGCACACTAATGTTATGTGCAATACAATATAAATAAGACAAAAATTGTCTCAAATTCGCGGGTCTGGGCGGGTCGGGCGCGGGTAGAGGGTTCAGGTTGGCGCGGACGAATATGTATTTATAGAATGATATCTTTATTGAATATATGTTGTAGTCTAGTGGTTCAGGTCTATTGTAAATGTATTTGGTCGCAGGTTCGATTCTTATTCTACACATTATTTTTTTTATTTTTTTTTGTCAATTTTTTTTTGTGTGTTACTTCATCTATATATAAGTGTTACTACATTGTTATATTGAAAATACTTCACATCTCACGTAACACTTAATAAAACATATCGTAACACATAAGTATTCATAAAGTAACATGGGTCAAAAGGTAACACATTATTGTTTATATGGTAACACACGAGTATTCACATAGTATTACGACGATATATGAACAGTGTTACATATTAATAAAAAAAATATGTGTTACTACATGAAACGAAAAGTGTTACCATATGAAGAAAAATGTGTTACCACATAAAAAAACCAGAGCAAACGCGAAAAGAAATCCACAGTCCAAATTTCATGATTTAAAGAACAGATTGATGTGTTACTACATGAACAAAAAGAGTGTGTTACCATATGAGCAAAAGAGTGTTACTACATGAACAAAAACCAGTACAAACGCGAAAAAACCTTCAGTCCAAAATTACATATTTATAGAACAGACTTGATGTGTTACTACATGATCAAAATAAGTGTTACCATATGAGCAAAAAAGTGTTACTACATGAACAAAAACCAGTACAAACACGAAAAAAATATTTAGTCCAAAATTACAGATTTACAGAACAATGTGAAAAGAGTACAGAAGGATCTGAATTTCATCACACACTTTGTATTGAGGGTAATCCAACACACATATTCTCTCTTCTTCTCGTAGAATCCACATCGAAATCCAAATTGAATGACTTTGTTTCATCCAATGATCAGGAAGAATCGAAAAAAAATTAAATTGTACAAGAAATTAGGGCACGAGCGACGGAAGGAAGAAGAAGAAATTCGATCTGTTGAGGAGACGAAAGAATAATTTGGAAGCGCCTCAAGGAAGAAGAAGAAATCTGGTATGTTCTGGTATGTTGCGGCGACGCGAGAAAGAAAGCCCATAAGACCCTCCAATTTGGTTGCCCTAATCTGACCCGGCCCTGACCCGAAAAAAAAAAAAAAAAAAGCCCAATTAAACTACAATTGCACATAACACTAGTATGCAATATCGCATACAAGTTTTTGTCACAACTTACTTGGCTCATTTAGTCAAAATAGCCATCTGGGAATAAAAATTTCCACACTTGCATATAAGCCTACGCATTTTCTAACTCAGGATTTTGCCAGTTCATAATAGTGAAAGAGGGTAAAGAAGACCCAAGTATTTAAGAAAAAAAATGAATTTTACACATGATGCACATGCATATGTTCATAGAGTCAAAGGAGAATGAGTGTAATATACATAATGCCCACTCTTCAACTAATAATTTGCATTCGATAGATGATAATAAAACCAGATTTACCATCAAATTGTCAAAAATAAAATATCAATCGGTCCGAACGCCGAATATTCTGGAAATAAGTAAAGCTAACCTAAAGAAGGAAATAATATACATTCCCATACCCTGCAACATCTCAGTATACATCTCTCTGGATCAGTTGAAATCAACATAATTGGTCATTATGTTATTGTTCATGTTCATCATGGGATTCAGACAGCTTCTGGGATTCCTTAAAACAATCCTTCACCTGCAAGCAGAACAAATATCAAGACGGAACGAATATTGCTTCATGGAAATAAAAGAAAATGGATTTTCTTGCTCAAGTAAACGCGCTAGATTTTTTACCACCAGTTAATCAGACTTACGCAGCTCATCAATGGAAATATTGCTCATATTTTCCCCTGCCTTTATAAGCTTAACCCTTCCTGCAAAAGTAGACCGTATTAGACCACAACGAGACTTGAGAAGGAGAAAAACTAACATGCCAGCCCCAACTGATCAAGCAGTGGATCCTATTAACCACAATATTTTCATATTTTTAAACTAAATGAACAATAGTTTGTAAACATGAAACTTCAACATAAACACCTCATATTGATCATCTAACTCTCAAATATATCTTCACCAGGGAGCAGTACGAATATATCTTCAATCTGACCAACCATTTTAGACCAAAAGGCATATTAGTTTTTGTGTTACCCTGGGTTAGTCTTGTTGGTTAATTAGTTACAATTTGCAATTTGACATGCATCACCTTTCTCAATTGTCATCTCATACACCTAATTTTTAAAGTTGAATCATGTATTCCAATTATATGAAAAATCAGATTCAAACAAGTCAGCATAGTGAAATTCTGTCCTCGAATAATCCTACTAAGTCTTCAGTTTAAGGGTCAAAGGTTTAACTACAATGAATTCGGAGGAAAATGAAGAAACATATAATATAGGGACAACCAACCACTGAAAGCACAGATGTGACTCTAAAAATGAAAAGAGAAGTCGCAACACAAAGATCTACTACTATCATGGGCAAGTGTTAAATGAACAATGAATGAGTTCATTAATGTAAATGGCCTGATAGTTTGAGTCAACCAACAACCATACATTGAAGAGATTCCACCAATCATTTAATTTATATTCTAGAAGGAAGAAAATAAGAATATGGCAGGAAATATTAATATAACGCTATTCCGTGTTTTGCTGTGTTTCTAACTATTCCGTGCATTTATTCGGTGTCGCTAGTTTTCCTCGTATTGAGGTTTCATCATACATATATAACGCTTATGCTCAACGAAATGCTTCTAACATTAGACAGATATATTTTGCATGGAATACAGATAATAATAGCTAGAAAAGGGCAAATCAAACAACACTGCAGATTAATATTGGATCAATAGTTACAGAATAATATCACCGTGCTCTGGGGTCATAGACTAAACAGACATTTGCATCCAAGGAACGCAATATCAACTGCCTTATCAAAAGCTGGAGGCAAACTTATTAAATTATATAAAAGAGCACAAATTGGCAGTAGCGATACGTGTACATGATTTTGCGTTTAAACTGGAAAGCTTGAATAATTTATGAGAAGGAACATAGCTAAGACTAAATTAGATAAGAGATTAGAATGACGAAACATTTTAATGACAGATGAGTGCAAGATAAATTTACATACCATCACGGCGTACACAAATTTCTGGTATGCTTTTTACGTCTCCATTGATGCTGTCATTATAAACCCGTGTCTCAATATCACCCTCAACATAAACTGATGAGCTGTAAATATGTTCCATTGATTAGACAAGACTTCATGAAAAAGAAGGGTGTGGGATGGAATGTGGGGTTTATATAAAAGAAAGAAAGAATTTTGCTAATGTTAAATTCCTACTTTTTCACAATTTGTTGAACAGCATATGCTCCAAGCATTGAATTATGTATTGCAATGCGATGCCACTGAGCAGGTTTTGGCAAGTCGACTGCACCTATTGTCCGCTGATCAAACATGCCTCCAGTTCCCACCGTAAATGTGGTCACAGTTCTACCGTTTCTCAAGATCTTTTGAATGGGGGCTTGACCAACTTTTCCACATATAATAGCCTGGCCGATAAAAGAAAAAGAAGAACAATAGAAGGCATTAAAGATGTTCTCGTGAAGAACCAAGTGTATAATATACTACAGTCATCATGGCAATCTTTTTATTTCTAAGAAAGAATGTAGTATACAAACAAGCACAGAATTAACATTGTTAATCTTGATAGTCCATGGAAATGAATGTCATTCAAGCTGGTTTTTCTGGATACCTATGCAAATTTTTTATAAAGCTCCTTGTCAATCTCACTAGGACTAATAGTTATCAAAAATGTTAAATGAACAAAACTATATTATCGCAATAAGAACTTATATCTCAAGTTTTAGTGCACAATAAGAAATAACAGTAATTGCAGTATCACCAAAAACCGAATCCAATACTCAAGAAATCAGTGCCATACCCTGTGTACACCACGGAAATTCCAGCCTTTTCGGGGATCAACACCCTGGAGCTGTAACTCCGGCCTATCGGGAAGAAAATCATCATCATTGATTTCTACACCACCATCTGCCCCCTCATTGACATTGTCCGAGTTAAATGACTCAGTTGAGAAAATTACGTTCGAGCTCCTTTGTACTCCAATCACTATTTTCCATAAAAAGAGGTAGCAAACTCACTGGCAATTTCAAGTTGTGCTAAACAGTACATTAAAATTCCTCGACGAATAAAACCATAAAAATTGATGTACAGTTCAATAGAATATCGAAATGGATCAACGAAAGACCTAGCGCAACAATTTCAGCAAACAAAACACATTCTGCAAAAGAAAAAGATAAATTGAAGATGATTACGAATTTAGATTGCGAATTTACCGGTGGAGAAGTTGGAGATTGGAGAAATTCGGAGAAGATTCTGGAATTTAGGGGCGAGTGATCTCATTCTCATAGCCGTTACAGTCGGTAAAAATGAGTGTTTGAGGGAAGGGTTTTAGACTGAAACGAAGACGAGGGTTTATGTGTGCAATCCAATTTTTTAGACGGGTCGGGTTGATCCATAAGTAGGAATACGGGAACAAGATAGAATTCTTAAAGAAAAAATAAGGGAAAATTGTCAAACATGCTGCGTGTACCAAAATTTAATGACAAAGTCTAGTATAAAAATTTTATACATAAAAAAACTTTAATTTACAATCAAATTCTCTAATTGGTGAAGGTAAGATAAAATTGAATGGTTTATGGTTCACTCGGCCCAAGTGGTTCATGGTTCACCCAACCCGAATAGATCATAATTTAGGGTTTATTATTTAATGTTTAGGGTGTAGATGATTATTTAGGACAATTTTATAAATTTTCATACATGAAAATTTTGACAGTAGAGCTACTCAAATTTAATTTGGGAGTAGTAATTTATGTCCAATTAGTAGGCATGCTAAAAAAATTTTTTTCCAATTTCTGTTCAATTTGCTAGTTTTTTGTTTTATTTAAAAAAAAAAATGCGGTTGGTTCCAAAAGGTTCTAGAAAAAACTGTAAGCGGCATGAAAAGCAAGGATTCGATCCCCGAAAACGTGGATAACCCCAAATTTTTAAAAATTCTAATTTTGAGATCCAACGGGGTTTATGAGATCCAATTTACGAGATCAAAATATTTGAATTATTCTGATTTCGATATATATTTTTTTTTTTATTAATGGAACCGATATTGCAAGGTTCAAGAACCGTTTTTTTTTTTTTTTTCAATATTTCATCTATAAATACCAACTCATTCCACTCCAAAATTCACACCAAAGTTTATTCATCTCTCTCAACTCTCAAGTCTCAACTCTCAAATTTCAAAGTTTATTATTTACATATTATTTACATTACATATTATATTTATACTACACTATATAGGTATACACTACATATTATATTTATACTACACTATATATTATATACACTACTATATATTACACTATACTAATATTAGTATACTACTATTTATACTACATATTAGTATATTACACTACACTTACATAGTTACATACATATATTATTTACATATACACTTTACATATTTATTATGGCAAGCCATCAAAAAGGGTAAGGGTAAAGGCAAAGCTTCTTTCTTCTCTTCCTCTTCCCGTCTTCCACATCCACCCAAGACCGATCGAAGTGGAGTTTAGATGATATTGAGGCCACACTTGGTCCCGATTATGAGAATCCTCTTGAAGATGATGCTATACCACAAGGTATTGACGGTCTACTCAAGAAAGTCAAAACCACCCAACCGAGTCCAATGAGTACTAACTCCAACCCCAACTCAATTCGAGCTCAACTTAATGGGATATTTTTACGTCACTTTAATAAAGTGATCAAAGGATGGTACTATTAAAGTTCATTGCAACTATGACAAAATATATTCTTTTGTCAAAGGAGGAGGATATGGAACATTAAGAAGCATTTGTCAAAAAAAAATTCATCGGATAGAGTTGGAATTAGTTCAAACCAAGCTCAACTTCATGGATTCCAAGTAAAAACCGGTGGCGGTGGTGGAGTTCAAAAGGAGAAAATTGAAAAATTTATTTCTCTATTTACATTTGATCAAATGAAATATAGAAAATTGTTAGCTAAATTTGTGTGCACACAACACCTTCAATTTATTAATAGTTTTTTTCAATTTGCCGATAATTAAATATTGGAATGATTTTGTTTTTTTTCTTCAAATTTTTTTTTAAAAAAAGTTTCTAACGTAATACTACTACTTTCGATGATGTTCAAATTAAAGTTGTTTATGAGTATAAATATGTTTTGATTAATCTATTTGCCGATTTAAATGTTAAAGTTTGTATATGTGCGGATATTTGGAGTGAAGTGTTTTTTCAAAAACATAGTTATATAGGAGTTACATGCACTTGGATTGATGATTAAAGTGGACTCTTAAATAAAAAAGATTGATTGCTTATAGAGATTTTGACAATTTGATTTAAAACAATGCCAAGATTAATATTAGAGATAAATTGCATGATGATATTTTAAATGAGTATACTCTTACTAAAAAAAAAATATTTTCTATTGGTTTTGATAATCTTTAGTGAAAAAAAAATTACTATTGAAGATCTTACAAATATTTTGTCAACCATATCTTGGTGGAAAATTTTTTCATGTTAGATGTATGTGTCATATTTTAAATTTATGTGTTCAAGATGGTTTAGATGCTTTTGAAAGAACAAGTTGGTCCTATTAGATCCGCTTATTTATTATATGTCGAGACATTCAAAATTGTTGTTAAAAAATGGAAAGTTTTTGTAGAACATACAATATGCATCCCAAAAATTTTTTCTCTTGATGTGTCAACTTGTCTTTGGAATTCACGAAATAAATTGTTAAAAAAGTCTATGGATTAAAAAAAGACGCTTTTATGTACATTTTTTACAACCAAGAAAATTGTGGTAACG
The DNA here is from genome assembly GCA_037126765.1 of Stenogyne calaminthoides. Classification (NCBI taxonomy): domain Eukaryota; kingdom Viridiplantae; phylum Streptophyta; class Magnoliopsida; order Lamiales; family Lamiaceae; genus Stenogyne; species Stenogyne calaminthoides. The sequence continues at coordinate 7,235,557 of JBBCBC010000031.1, read as the reverse complement.
TTTATATCCTCAATATTGGGATTCATGCACTTCTTTTTTGTAAAATTTTGGGAATTTTAATGATTCCACAAAAGTGTTATTTTGGTGTTTATTATCCCACGTGTAATTTAGCGCTTGATTGTTGTATTAAAGTTGCTCATGTGTTAAATGAAAATATTACAAATCCTTTATTAAGTGGTGCTACTTTTTCTATGATGCAAAAATGGAAAAAATATTTTACAAATATTCTCGATCTATTCTTGGTTGCTAAAAGTGTTTTTATCCTAGAGTAGATCATTTTACTTTTTTTAAGATTGGATGGATTAATAATGATGTTAAATATGTATTATAATTATTTATTTCCTAATAGACATATGGTCATGGGTGAAGATGATGTATATCCTAATTTAAGGAAGAGATTGGTAATCATGGATTAAGATTATTTTAATGCCTTTATTTAGAGAATATAGTGGTCCGGTTTTGAAGAAAATTTTGGTGGTGGTGGCTCTTTCTATGAAAAATTGATGAAGAAGATATATTAACGAGGTTTTTATGATTAACGTTCTCAAAAACGTCCAAGGTCTACTTTAACCCTTATTACTTAACTTGATCATTATTTATCCTCTTCATTTGTTCCGACTTGATGAAGATGAAGACAACTACTGCTTACTTTTAATATACTAAAGTGGTGGTCGAGGATGAAAAATATCTATCCAATATTGTCAATGCTAGCAAGAGAAATTTTTGCATCTCATCCTCCAATTGCAATTGAACAAGCTTTTAGTTTGGGAGGCTACACTTTGGATGCAACGAGATCGAATATGACCGTTGAAAACGTGGAAAACCAATGCTTGCTTGATGATTGGGTAAGAGCTAAAAAAGAGAAGTCAAGAATTTGTTGATAATGATGATCAAGATAGCTAGAAGAAACTACCACGGAAGTGATGCATGAAGAATCGAATCGATCTAAATCAACGAGGTAAGTTTGAGGTAAAGAGAACTTGATCTTTTTGATTCCTATTTGGAACGTAGGCAAACTTAATTTTAAGTTTCAAACTTAGAATTTCTAAGTTTATTTCTTAAATTTAAGCTCAAGTCCAAAAAATCCCCCCTCCCCAAATTTATTTTGTAAAGTTTAAAAATTTTAAGTTGTAATTGTAATTACTAATTCGATATAGTTCACTTTTGTAATTTGTAAATTTGTAATAGTTCAATTAATTTGTAATAGTAGATTACTAGCTTATTTTTAAGTTAGAATTACTATTTTGTAATAGTTCAATTACTTTGTAATAGGCTACTAATTTATAATAGTTCAATTATTAATGTAATCTTCAATTTAAATCCTCTATATTAACAATAACAATGTCCAATTTCATGATTATCTATACATTCCTTCAAATTTTAGATCCAAAAACTAAGAAACACAAGAAAAATATATGAAAAAAAAAAAAAAACATTTTAAATCGAGATCCGAATTTCTCAGCTTTGCCAGTGCAGAGAAAAATGTTTGATTTAGGAACTGTTAAAAGTGGTTCTGAGGCTTGAGCATGCATACCAATTAGGTATGGAAAAATTATGTCTTAACTATTGATACAGATAAGATTTCATCCAATTTTGCTAGATTTTTTGTTTTATTAAAAAAAATGCAATACTCTGCCCTTACAAAAGGTACACTTGAAAATCTTACTGAGGCATGCAAAAGCAGGGATGGAAATATCGCAAAAATATGGATATATGTCGCATTTTTTAACTATGCAATATGGATTTAAGCATGTTTTTTTTTTGAAAATCTATTTTTGTAAATATCGCATAATATTGCAAAATATCACAAAAAATTGGGACATAAAATATTAAATATCTGATATCTTATTCTGATTTCGATATATATATTTTTTATTTAATTCCATCATGAATTTCAAATTCGACATATATGCAAGTTCAAAATTTGATTGGAATACTCAAAATGTTTTTTGAATTCTTCAAATGTCTTATTTCTATCTATCAACAAAATATTTGGGTCATGAAGGCTAGGTGGATAAAATCACGAAATCACCATAGGTGATGTGATTTACCGCATCTTAAAAATATCGATTTTATCAAAATTTCAAATAACAGCTTCAACGAAAATTGATCGACGAAAATTGGAAAAAAAATATAGAAAATTAAGATAACGAAAAACCCAAATCTTTTTGCTATAAAATATATTGGAAAATGGATATCTGAAAAATAAAAATTAAAAAAAATAAAAAGAAAGGAAAATTGAAATTTTGGTATGACATCGGTATGTAATATTAAGCATAGTAAGAAAATTTAACAAGCAAATTTTTAATATATGCATTTTAATAGTCCTGTCGGTATGACAAATGCTTGATATAGAAATTTTTGGTATTTCAGTAGCATGACCCACAATATCCAATTCATGGTGAAGCAGTTGGAAAACATATAAATGACATGTGCATAATTATATCCATGAGTACTTTAATGTGATGAGTTGGTACCAGTATTGTTTGGATAGAGATGTCATTACATCTTCTATTTTTGAACCTTATAGGTCATCATTTTAGTACTAATTATATTTTATCATGTAATTTTAGTCATTTTGTATTGTATTATATATTGTATTATCAGTTTTTTTTTACGGACAGTGTTTATATAGTTTATTGTTAATATTTTTATTTAAATATGTCATTTTATTGTGATTTTAAATGAAATGTATACATAATTGTGTGTAATAATAACTTGTAAGATTTCATGTCAAATTTCCAAATTTTTAACATAATTTTTGTCATTTTTTTAATTTTTTTGCGATATCAATATATCCATCGATATATCCGTAAAATTAAGGTTGAGATAGCGATATTTTCATCCTTGTGCAAAAGGAGGAAAATTGAGAAGCATATTGTTTTTCCGTCTGCAAATGCTTGTAAAATTGTATTTCTGTAGCATAGTCATTACGTAATTCGTCTTGTTTGTAGGAATAATAATTTGACTTATCAATTTATTAGGATCCTTCTTTCTCAAGCTCTCATTATTGGGTCGAGCCTTTAAATATATATTATGAATGAATTTGTTAATAGCTTTTGTTGTGCATTTCATAAGTTATTTAAGTTTTTTTATTTAAAAAAAAGGTTTTACTAGTTTATTAAATTAACAAATTCTTCTGTGCACCATTTGCACCAAATTAATTTGGTGCAATTGAATTTCAATTCAGTTTTTTTTTTTTTTTTTTTATTGGGTACGAATCAATACACATCATGGTTCACATTTGGTTTAATTTTTCAATCAATAATATCATAATTTAAATTAATCATTGCATTTAAGTGTTTAGGGTGTAGATAAATTACGGGACACGTTCAACACTTCAACCGTTCAACTACATAATAAACTGCTGGTGTAAAATTATTAAAAGATTATGAAATTATTTAATAAATAGTTGGTCAAAATTACTTTTTAAAAAAAAGTGAGATTACATAACAATTAGCAGTCAAAATTACCAAGATGAAAAATTGCACAATACTAAAAAGAGAAATTGCATAATAAATGAAGGTCAACATTACTAAAATTTGATAAATCAACTAATATATCCCACAAAATCACGACACATAGAATCAGAAGAAACAAGCGTCAACGTGAGTGAACCAGAAATCAACATTATCATCATATACCCAACTCCCAAATAGTATACTAAGGATTGCAATCTTCTATAGTTGCACTCGATTGCCCCATTAGTTCAATCTAATCATAGTTGCGTGAGACGGAATATAATTTGGATATTGACGTTTTAACATTTTAAAAAAGGTGAGTGTCAATTTGTACTAAGTTGTACCTGTCTCGTACATAAGACCGTCTCATACGAGTTTTTATCATTATTTTATTAAATAAAATCTTGTATACACCATATGAATTACGCAGGCATACTTTGACTAGTTTTTATTATTAAACATTTAAACTAATCTTGTCTTAAAAAATGTTAGCATGAAAAAAAAGAAAATCCAAAACGGAAAGTAGTGCAACTGCTGTGCCAAAAACCGGCCATCTTTCACCATCCCACTACTCCCCACCAACCTATAATATAGTCCCTCAACCTCAATATCTTTTCAACCTCTTAAAATCAAAGCAATCCCATTTTAAAAAAACCCACGTAATCTCAATATGGATGTGAAAAGACGAAACCTTTTGGCATTCATCTTCTCCGGTGCTTGTGGCAGCAGAAGACGAGGAGGCCCAAATCCGTCTTTTCGTCAAGTGGCAGCAAGGAAACGGCGTCGTCTTGCATTGAGTTTTTCCGGGTTTTTGAGAAAGAGGTCGAGTGGTTTTAACTTGAGGAAATGGAGGATGATCAAGGCTAGGTCTGGTAACACACGGTGGATTTTGAGGGCCCGTTTTCGGAGGATTATAGCGAAGAAACGAGACGTCGATGAGACAAAGAAAGCACAAGATGTTGAGCTGTGCAAGATGAGGATACTGATGGGAGGGAAATGTTGACCTTTGAATCCCTCAGGTGTACTTCATTCTGATGAAGAAGGAATCCTCTTGCCTGAAGATGTTTTATTTTAAGAATTATAGTTATTAGTTACAGTAAGACTAGATCATTTTACTTTTTTGATTTCTTCATGCATTGTGCACCTAGTTCCTTAATCAAACCAAGTTGTTTCTGTATTATTTGGAATTCAGCTAGAAAAATATTCGATTGAACCCATTTAAACATAAATTCAAACTTAATACATGAAACGGACAAACTAGTACAAATCAACACCCACCCTCTCAAAATGTTAAAACGCCATATGACCAAATTATACTCCATCTCACACAAGTGTGGCTCCTCGACTCTGGATAATAGACAAATGATGCTCCCAGAATCACACTACTGCTCATCTCTAAAATTATGAAAAAGTAGCAGATAAAACTACAGCAAATGCATCAAAAGGCTTTCTCACGCCCTCAGAGGCTTAATTCCCAGAGATGCCCGGATCCTGTTTTGTTCAGCAATCTCGGGATCTGGATGATCCGTACCGTCTTCTCTCATTGCCTTCTTCTCTTTCTTCTTTTTCGGCTCATCTCTTTTGGGGCTATCGCTGCGGTGCCTTCTGCGACGATCATCACCACGATGATCTTTGCGATCTCGGCTTCTACTTCGGCTCCTTGAATGGCTCCTCCTCCTCCCCCCACGGTCCCTATCTCGTCTATCTCTATCTCTCTCACGTCCGTCATCTCTTAGCCGATGTCTGTCCCTATCTCGGTCTCTGTCACGTCCTCTCCCACGGTCCCTATCGTAATCTCTCTCGTAGTCACGCTCTCTATCGTATTCTCGATCCCTGGGAGTAAATGAGAGGCTTTAGTCAAAATCCATAACTGAATTTTCCCTTCACATAAAATATTACCAGCAAATTGCCAAGAATTGAAGGAGAGTAATTATCTCAAAATATGATGTAAGCAAAACTTCGTAAGCAAGAATCATTTCAATAGAAATAAGGAAAGGAAAAAAAAATTAAGTGCAGTAAGTTATCCCTATTTGGTTCCGGTTCCAGCCATGTCGAATTTCACAAATTGGAAATAGTAGTCCTGTAACTTCTAAATTTTGACATGTTGGTTTGATAACCGGATGTGAGAGGTGAAACATCCGGTTGATGGTGAAGTGGCAGGGCATGATTTATCCACCTGACAAAGTCTGATTCGGCAACCGGATGTTTTACCACTTACTAGTCACCGGACAAAATGCCGAAAAATTGAAAGTTTCACGGACTTTATTCACTTCGTGAAAGTTGGTGGGACTAAAATCAAAATAAAAATAACCTTCAGGACTGAAATAGACTATTTTCTCATAGTTTAATATCGGGATGCATTTAATGATACTAGATGAGCAAACTTAATATATCGTTTTAGATTTGTACAGGAAAGACTCAAAATAGTAAGACTTTCCATTAGTTAACCTTTAAAAAATAGCTTCTTATAAAAGAGACAGAGAAAGACAGCAAACAAAGGAAACATAATCATGAGTAAATATGTACAATCCATCATACTTCTCAGCTGCACACTGCCAGTGCAGAGAAACCTGGCAGGATCACAATGTTTTAATTTAGGATGCTGTTAAAAGCCACTCAAGGCTTGAAATGCCATAATGGTCAGCTGACAATCACCATAAAGTGATGTGTGACAATTGAGTACAGATAAGATTCAAATAACAGCATCCAACTATTGTATCACTTAAACTGAAACAGAGAACAAATCAAAGAACACCTAGATAACCAATCTTCTTGCTACACAATATTATGGAAGATGGATTTCTGCCAATTTGCCAATACAATTACTAATAATAAGCAGCATTTCAAGTTTGAAAAGTCTATTTTTTTAACAATAATAATAAACACACAAAAAAAAGTCATCAAGTCACCCAAAATATTAAGGTTCTGATATCATCGACCAAAACCCTCTCAGTTAATCTTTAAACTAGCTTCCATCATAATTATGCAGAAACAGTTTCATGGAAAAAGATTGTACGATCCATCATACTTCTCTCTTGCACACTGCCAATGCAGAGAAACCTGGCAGGATCACAATGTTCTATCTATGATGCTGTTAAAACCCACTGAAGGCTTGAAATGCCATAATGGTCAGGAAATCACCATAAGGTGATGTGTGACAATTGAATACAGATGAGATTCAAATAACAGCTTCAAATCCAACTGATGCGTCAAAGATTGGAAAAAAGAAAAAGACAAGTTAAAGAACAAAAACCCAAATCTTATTGCTTCACAAAATTATGGAAAATGGATTTCTGCCAATTCGCCAAATTAAATACTGATAAAAAGAAATATTTGAAATCCTGATGCGAATTAAGAGCTTGACAAAATAGACATCAAAGAGTGGATTAAGCGTTAGTAAGAAACCATTTAACAAGCAAAACAATTATAACGATCTTTTAATATATTGAGAAAATAATAGTCCTGTTTCAACTAGTGGCTGGCAATGGCAGTAAATCAACTGTTATTTAACAGCAGCTCATGCTAATAAACACATTAATTAACGATTAAGCCTAAAGTTGAAGCCACTTCAAATAAATAAGAACACACTGACCCATAGCAAGCCAAACCAGATGTACATGCCAGATTGGAGCTCATATACGAAAAACATAACTAAAAAAAAAAAGTCACAAGGGTATAATAACGCAAATGAAACAACAAATAACTCATATTGGGCAAAAAGAAGAAACTGAAAGGGTACAAAGAAGCACATGAAAAAACACATACCTGTATCTGTGACTGTCATGTTTCCTATCTCGATCCTTTTCCCTGGTTGGACTTCGTGTTCGGTGATAGTCCTGAGGTCCAAAAATAAATTAAGACAACGGCATAAAACAAGTAATACGAAGAATTCAAAGTTTGACAAGATGGGTAAACTACTGAACCTTGTCATTGCCACCAGAATCTAATCCATCTGCTAGTTGTTCATCTTCATCCTTTTCTTCTTCCTCCTCAAAATCATCTTCAAGAGCGCTTCGTCGAAGTTCTAAGGAACCAAGCTGTTCAAGTGTCCATCTGACAGTAGAAAGATAAGCTGAAAAACAGAACTTGGAACAAAAGCCAATATCCATGGACTAAAAAAGACAGACAGGATACAACCATAGAGAAAGTAAAGGTGACGATCTAAATGATGAAAAAATGCTGATTATTTAGATATGCTAAACAAGAATAGATGGATCAACCTTTACGAATGTAAAGACTAAAGAGGCAGGTCAAAAATTGTCCACCTAATATTAATGATCCAATACACATATATAAACAGTGATAAACTGCTCAGAGAGTAATCGCAAACTGTCTGATGTTGCTAAAGCCTAAATGTGGTCATTCCTAATTACAATAAATTTGACAAACAGCAGGCACCAGAAATCACTTTGAAGGGATCCAACACAGTTTGTTTCGCCTCACCAAACAACCGAGAGAATAAATAGTTGTTCTAGGCGTAACTGACTAACTGGTGGAACTCTTATCTTCTAAAACTGATATAATTACCCAGGGCAAACTTAATACATATATATATATATATGTGTGTGTGTGTGTGTGTATTATTCGTTCTGTTAAATGAACTGTTCATATACAATAATCAATACACATCATGAAAGTTCACATTTTTGTTAATTTTTTCAATCACTTTACTATGATAAGGAGACCAAGCTCACCAATCATTGCAACTAAGAGTTTGAATTAAAGGTTTTACAAAGTTCACATCAAAGAGTTAAAACCGTAAGAAACCATATGAACTTCAAGTTTAGAGTTCTAGCATTAGCAAAAGTATCACATATAAAATTCTCAACAAGAGAACACAAAGGATTGCAAGAAATATGTTAACAGCCGAAAGGTACACATCAACAAAAACAGAAACTTAAAGAAACGAAAATTCAGATACCTTTTCTTAATTCGAGGTAGAGCAATATCACAAGAGTAATCTTTAGTCAAAAGCTCATCGATATATTCATCAACATGTGTCAGTGTGTATCCTGATCAATTCAAGCAAAAAAAGAGAATGAATTAGCAAGACACCACAACCTACATTAGGTTTGTTTGTATAATTTATACAGCAGATCCCAGATCTTCACCAACTGCTATTTTCTTCATCATGATAGTGGATTTCAAAATCAAACCTAAAAATGAACTTGTATGAAATCCTAATTACCAAGTTCCTTCCTATTGTAACCTAATAGACAAGACAAAAAAAACTTGACGAAGGTTCAGGAAATCTTACTTCCATCATTTAGCTTCTGCCTCAACTTTCGATAATCATTATATAAAGGTTCCAGGTAATGATAAACATCAACATCCGTCCCTGTAATTCGCAAATAAAAAGCTCCAAGCACGCGGACATACCTACAGCAAAAGAGGAATCAAACAAGTTACAGATACTGCACTTCTGTAATTTGGCACAGGATTTGAAAAATATATAAAACGCTAAATCTAACCGTGGAACAGACAATGGCATTGGAGATAGACAAACAGAAAAGAGGAATCCCATAAAAATATAATTGTAAAAGAACGAAACGTAAGAGACTTCCTTCAATTAAAAGTTGGATATAGAATTCCATGAGCTCTTTGAAGATGCAAATCACAATACAGATATAGGTATTTACAAACGGAGAGGACTCATAATACAACCGAAAGTTTAAAAAATGTATATATTTACCAATATTTGTCTAAATCTAACCAAATTAAACATATAACTTGCATCGAGAAATTCTTCAATACTCGAATTAGAAATTGTTCCCCTCAAAATCCTGAAAACTTCCATACACTTTAAAAAGCATTACCGAAATTACTTACTTGTACTCGGGATTCTTGATGAACTCAACAACAATTTCCTTGTCTGGTTGAATCTGGAGCATCTTCATAACAAGGCACATGAAAGGGGTTGGCTTGCGGGTGCCGCCATGGGTGCCGCCGAGGTGGTCGAGCTCCATGGCCTTGTCGACCAGCGTCTCCGCCGTGAGCCCGAAGCATTGCTCCTTCCAGTAAGTATTCTGATATATCTTTGTACGCAAGATCTTCTCCACCAGATTTTGCGGGTTCGTACCCCTTATGCTCTTCGCCAGCGGATCCGTGCGATTCGCCATGAGAGAGAGATTGAAGGTCGAAACCCTAAACTCCAATTGAGAAATTTTCTACTTATTTTAATTTTGTGCTCGGAAGCGCGTATGACGAAACTTTACTTCGGCTTATTTGATAAGCCGGTTCGGTTCGAATAGTCGGTTTTGATTTCAGTCGGCGGTTTTGGGTTCCATAATTAAAAAAAAAGGGTAGGTTGAATCTTGCAATTATATTGTATTTTAGAATCATGCAACTTATTTATATTGAATCGTGCAATTATTAATATGAAAAAATAATTGTACAGTTCAGTGTAAACAAATTGCATCTTTCAGTATGACAAATTGCATAATTTTAAAATGCACTATAAAATTGGTTTCATATGCACGGTGCACCTGGATGTACATGAGACACACTCTAAAAAGATCAAATTAAACCGGTTATATACATGGGTATCCTTATTACAATTACAAATAGAAATGACAATGGGGAGGATTAAAATTCGAACCTCATTAAATATGTTCGGGGCGGATTTGGATCCTACCAAATGGGTAGTGTTGGATTCGACTTTTGGGGGATTACATTGATAAGTGCAAGAATATTATTTCTAATAAACCAGATTTGTTGGTGAATTTTGTTAAGCGGAATGCTAATGCTTTGGCTCATGCGTTTGCTAGGACCTCTTGTTCTTTTGAGAGCCCTCATCTTTGGGATGATCTAACAGATTTTGTAGTTGTACTCCCGTTGAATAATTGCTCGTGAAATGGTAATAACTAAGTCTTTTGGCTTTCGGAAAAAAAAAAAGTAAGTATAAGATTAATAATACATATTATGTTACACAAAAACAATGTTTTAATTTGAATTATTTAGCTAAAAATAGATAATTTGTATTTTGAAATTACTTTAAAACTAAATTGGACGGGACGGGTTGGAATCCTGCAGATCCACGAGGCGGGACAGGGGCGGGTCCAATATTTTTTTGGTGGGGTGGGTCTTGGGGCGGGTCTGGGACGGGTTTGACATGTCCCAAGACATGACCCCCGAAAACTTATGGACCCAAGACCCACCCAATGAATTCTTCAGCATCTGCTTTTTATATAAATTAATTTTAAAATACAAAATATGTATATTTTAGTATTAAAAATTAAATTTACAGCATATACTTGTTTTAAATAACATTTAATATTCATTTAGCACTTAAAACAACACTTTAAATTTATGTGCAAATAAATTTTTATACAGTAATTTGTATACACTTTAAACTCACAAACTTGTTCATTTGTATGAAATTGATATCACTATACTTATAAATTAATATCATTATTGTAAATATAAGTATTACCAATAACATTTGATGGTATAAGTGTAATAATATTAGTTGATAAGAATGATGAAATAATTTCATATTATTAACAAGTTTTATCGAAGACTTGCTTAAAATTTAAATTGTATTTACAATTTACAAAATACAAAACTTACAGCTTTTAAAATACAAATTAAATTACATTCAACATTTTATTAACAAATACTCACAAAAAATACAAATTATAAGGTATATTGTTATAAGTTACATTAACAATTTACAAAGAAAGAGGGAGTCAAGAAGGGAGGCCAACAAGATCACAACAGCTCCACACGAGGCTTAAGCAAAAAAAAGGGCCACAAAATAAAAGGAGGAACATATTATTATGTACATAAACAGAACACTTTAATGAATAGCATATTTGTTTTGGTGATCAACGTACAACAACAGCTAAGCAATGTTTGGGTCCTACAAAGTTGAAGTCCAAGGATGAAAATTGATGGTGATAAATAATCACTTCACTGTTGAAAATTCTTGCTTGTGGAGCTCTTCATTTCCATCTTTTCTTGAGGCTCTTTTTGTCCACATCGTTTAAGTTTAACTAATACATCCCAATCTTGAAATTCTTGCTTGTGAAGCTTTTCATTTCCACCTGCTTTTCCATGTGGCTAATTTCCTCCTCATTCCTTAAGTAAAGTTCACGTTGAAGATCCTCGTTTCCGAGACTCAATTGTTCCTCCAATATCTCTACTGATGAAATGACAGCAGACAAGCTGCACCATTCCAAACGAAGACTTCCAAGTGTTTGTATTTCTGCGATACCTGAAGGAATCATTTCCAATTTAGATAGATTGTCAAGATGAAGCTTCTCTAGCACTGGGAAGAACTCTGAGCTTTCTGCGGTCCACTGTATTAGATCTCCAGAATGCATTTGCAAGATTCTAAGACGAAGGAATGCTCCCTCCACACAACCCCACTCAGTTCCCACAACCGCATCGTGATATAGATTGAGGACTTGAAGATGAGGCAACGAAAGCCCAAATGTGTTTAGGTCTTCCCAATGAAGACCACACTTGGATAGAGACAACTTCATCAACGAACTTGGGAACACCAAACTCTGCAGCAAATCATCCCTTCTCGGTGCTTCAAAAGTGCAAAAGAGTGATTGAAGTTTATGTAGGTGGTTGAGATAATAGTAGCACTTCTTTTGACATTCGTCCCCAAATGAAGCAGTGTACCTTAAACCCAATTTCTTGATGTTTGGAAATTTCTTACAAACTTCCTCAGTAAAGCTGAAGTTCACTACATTTGAGAGTGTGTGTAGGTTTGGCAAAATAACATTGTCTTCTTCCTCCACCTTCTCACTTGGAGGAGGATTAGGAATGAAGATTTTGTTGAATTGGAGATGCCTAAGTTGTCTCGCATACCATATCTCCAACGGAGCATCAACTTGTTTATAGACCTCTGTACAGGTCAATGTCTGCACATTCCAGAGAATGGATAGTGATGAAGGAAGCATGTAATTGGGCAGTGTATGCTTCAAACTCCATTTAAGATACCTCAAGTTAACATGATGACAAATATCTTCTAAGGACTCAAATTTAACGCGAGTCAACACCCTTAACAACCGGAACTTAAAAGGCAATCGACTCTCATTAGATATGAACGTACGCGTGAGTGAGGCTGATGGGAGAGTATCAAAAACTTTAGGCCAATTCCTTTTCATAGGTATTGTACCATCAAACACAATACGACGTTCAATATTGATGCCGGCTGGAATGTCAAGCATATTAATCCTATGAAAAATCTTCTCTCTTTCACCTATCTTTAAACATACTTCTCTTAGAAGATCATGCATCTTACAATATTTGATTCTTCCATTCCACTTCCATTTATCAACTAAAATTAGATTTCTATCAACCAGATCATCTAAGTAATCCTGCGCAACCTCTTCCATTATTTGACCTTCTTTCGATTTCAGAAACCCCTCAGCAACAAAAAAATTGATAAGTTTGGAGACACTAATCCTCGCATCTTCTCTAAAAACTCCCATGTATAGGAAACAAAACTTTAAATGGTTGGCCAGTGATTATAACTCAAAGATAATATTGTCAAGCAATGTTCATCATTTCCTGACATCAAAATTGAGTTTAAGCCCCTTGCGAAATTTTCCCAATATTCACGTGTACTTATGGAGTTTCGAAGAAGGCCCCCTATTACAACAATCGATAGGGGAAGTCCTTTGCATTCCCTAACAATGTTCTTTCCAATTTCTTCTAGTTCAGGTGGACAACCTTTTTCTAGAAACACATTTCCACAAAACAACTCCCAACTTTGATCCTCATCTAGAAAGTTCATCTCAAATGATGACGAGCTAAAATGAGTAGCTACACTCGATATCCTAGTAGTTACAACAACTCGACTTCTATCATCATTATTTGGTAAGAAAACCTTAACCGTATCCCAAGCTTCCAAACTCCACATATCATCCAACACAATTAAATACCTTCTACCCCACAAACTTTGGTACAATTTTAATCCCAAGTGATGTTCTTCAGTTTCTAAACCCGTTTCACAATCCCTTGTTCCTATGCAAGATACAAGTTCAGATAAAACACATTCCACACTATATTCTTGAGATATTGTTACCCAAGCGCGAACATCAAAGCTTTCAACAATAAGTAAATTATCATAAACACTTTTGGCCAAAGTAGTCTTACCAATTCCTCCCATTCCAACAATGGGGACGATTTGAAGATCAGGTTGGTTTCGAGTAAGCTTGTCCATGATTTGAATCAACTTTTCATCAAATCCCACCACAAAATTCATCTTACCAGTGGTGGGATTCGATGAAGCAGCAACCGAATGTGAGAATTGTTGATCTTTAAATCGCATTGTCCCTTGAAACTCCATCACCGTTTCCTTGAGACAGTTCATATCCACGATTTGAGTCTCCAAATCGATCAAACCGTTAGATCCAGCAATAATTTGATCGACTAGATGAGATTCAATCACATCTTCAGCCGAATGAGCCGTGGATGCAATGCGGCGCTCCATAGCTTCTTCTTCTCTGCTATTTCCGTAAGAATTGCTACTCTCGATGAAACTTAGCAAGAAATTGATAACATCGTGGAGTGATTGAATCTGTTTGTGGTCAAAAAAAGTAGAAACTCGAGGGTGAAGTTGGATGTTGTTCAAAGTATTATTAAGAGAAAGGAGAGCTGCGTAAGCTGCCATTTCTAATGCTCGTAGATTCAGAGCAGTGTTAGCTTGGGGATTTTTGTGCTTGGAGATTATCACTACCCAATTTAGGTGGGACCCATTCTCCATTAGCATTATTTGTTTGGCGAATAACTTTTTCAATTATACTTTGATATTTAAAACTAGACTTTAAAATTCATTCTGATAAAATATACTAACATATTTATATTTCGCAAAATTTAATTGACAAAAATTCATTTAGTCACAGATCAGTGTCAGCCATTCACATTTAGTCACAATGTTTTCCAACAGGGAAGAGCAGTCAGAGACAAAAATCTATTGACAAATTAACCATATGTTTTTTTGAATGTAAACTAAATTTCATTGCGGTTTCTTGACTTGTTAGTTGTTAATCACAAGTTCAAAATGAAAATTATACCTTGATAATATCTTGTTAGTAGTTGAAATCTCTCAAATTGTTTTATAAATTAAATGAAAAGAAATTCTTAGGACTTTGTTTTTTTGTTATGAACTTTTAATGTGCCAGTTATATGATATATAGCGATTTGGAGATCAATTGTAGCTGTAATGAGGTTACATTGTTGGAGATGCATGTGCTTTACACCTCAATTTCATTTAGTCACAGCGCAGTGTCAGCCATTCACATTTAGTCACAATGTTTTCCAACAGGGAAGAGCAGTCAGAGACAAAAATCTATTGACAAATTAACCATATGTTTTTTTGAATGTAAACTAAATTTCATTGCGGTTTCTTGACTTGTTAGTTGTTAATCACAAGTTCAACGAAAATTATAAAAAAGTTGAAATCTCAAAATGATTTATAAACAATTACAACACGTTACAACACGTTCGTTACTTGGGTTTCTAGAAATTCTCAGTTATTAAATGATTGATCACACTTTTATTGAAAAAGACGTGTTTAATAATACACAAACATGTGAATCAAAATAATTTTATAAATAATTATTCGATATATACAAAATTTGTAAAGAAAAAGGGTATTTATTATCCATATAGGATGAAACCAACATTTTCTATAAAATTTTAAAAAAAAATCTTTGGTATAAGATTTTCTCTTTTCTGGATATGCACGAAAGGAATTAAAAAGGTCCATGTTATAAGTTTAAGCAATGAAAATAAAAGGACAGACATATTACATACATAAACTGAACAATTTAATAGCACATTTCATGGTGATTAATATTCAACACCTATGCTATGTTGGGCCTAATTAAGTTGAAGTCATGAAAGCTGAGGGAGAGAAATAACACTTTACTGTCGAAACTTGAAATTCTTGCCTGGGAAGCTCTTTATGTCCACCTTTTCCATGAAGCTGTTCTTTTCCTCCTCATTCCTTAACCTAAGCATAAGTTGAAGGTCCTCATTTCCGAGACTCAGTTGTTCCTCCAATATCTCTATTGACGAAATGCCTGTAGACAAATTGCATGATATCAAACGAAGACTTTTAAGTGTTTGTATTTCTCCGATACCTGAAGGGTTCTCTTCAAGTATAGGGAGAAATCCAAGGCGAAGATTCTCTAGCAAAATGCAAGAATATGGCATTTAGTGAACATGACAGATTTTTTTGCCTTCCCGTAATAATAGATGAATATCGAGGACTTCCGACCACGACATTGATCTTAGGGAACATGAACAACAATTCTCATTGGATATTGGTAAGAAAAAACTATATTCATGTTATTTTATTATTATTGTTATTTATGATTTTTATTTAGTTATAATTAAATTTTTTAACTGTAATTTCAGTTGCATATGACAACCGAGGGATCATCGAGATCGTTTATATGCATCATGAAAAGCTTCCAGGGACTCGAATTTAACGCAATCATCACCCCATACGTAAATGATTTAGATTTACAATTTGAAAGCGAGGATAAATTTATTAAAATACATTCTTGGTGAGTTGGATCACACATACGACGTGAGGCTAATTATAGGTCTAGAAAAAAATGAGAAAGACAAATACTATACATTTTTTTAATATTTAATTCAAGTTTTTCTAGCAACACGTCGCAATCCATCCTCGGAATGTAATGTGTATATTATTTTTTCTTGTTTAAATTGATAATTGAACTAATACTTTTCAATTGATAAACTAATATTATTCAATTGATGAACTAATATTGTTGATAACAAATAACTAATACTTTGCAGTTAATGAACTAATACTTTATGACCAAACAACTTTAATACTTTTCAATGAAACAACTAATACTTTATAATTAATAAATTATAAATTAATTCATTTAATTAGTGTAGAATTAATTAATTATAATTAATAAATTATAAATTAATACTTTTCAATTAATATTATTAAATTAATCAAATAATAACAATTAATACATTTAATTAGTGTGAAATTAATTAATTATAACTAATAAATTATTATAAATTAATTTGAATTGAATTAATTTAATAAAACAGAAATTAAAATAAAAAAAATTGTGTCGCACGAATTGGCGCTACACACGCCTACTGTATCACTGTACACGCTCGATGGGGACACATCACCCACTCCATCAATTGTTAAAAATGTGTATTTAGCATGACTCATTTTTTGGGTTTTAGATCTTTAGTACAACAATATGAGACTAGTGGGACCCGCACTCCATTAACATTATTGAGATCAACCAAAAATTCCAATCACATCGAATTTTCTGTAGAAAAGGGAGTGGGTGGTGGTGGTTCTGGTGCCCATGCCTGCAAACCACCTTTTTTTAATTAACTATTTTTCGCTTTGCTTTATTGATTGGAAACCAGAGCTTGACAATGTATTCCTATTCTTCATGTCCCTTTATAGTTATTTAATCATATAAGTAAAATATTAATTAATTATTTATATATAAGCACCAAATTTATAAAATATGCTAACTCCCGCCCACAATTATTTGTGCCATAAAATGAACACACTTTTTAAAAAAAAAATATATATATATATATAATCAGTAGAATTTTGAGGGATAATTTAATTAACTTTTATGAATAAAGTAAAAAAATTGATTGGAACTGATATTATGTGGGCCCCAAAAATAATAATATTTTGTATAAATATGTGTATGATGGTGTAATTTATAAAAAAAAAAAATTCGAGCGTGCAAATGATTACGAGAAGTACGAATAAGGCAAGTATGCAAATAGTGGAATGGAGGAAGTATTATACTATATTCGTCACATTCTTTAATGAACTCTTACGTTCATAAGGATTTATTAAAATAGTGATAAAGTGTTGTGGTAGAAAGAGTTGTTTATTAATATTTTATGTGATAAAGTGATGGGTAGTTGTGGGTAGAAAAAATTATTTATTAATATTTTATGTGATAAAATGAGTATTTCCATTTTAAAAAATGTTCTTTAAAGATTATGACAAAAAAATGAAAAAAATTCATTAAAGATTGAGACGGAGTATATAAATATGTATATATAAAAGTTTACATAGTACGTAACAATTTATTAAAATATAACTTCATATTTAATTAGGGGAGAAAAAAAATTATAAATGTAACTTTTGATGCGCCTGTGATTTGAAGATCAATTGTAGCTATAATGAGGTTAAATTATTGGAGATGCATGCCCATTTACATGGAAGCATAAAACCCTTTCATGATTGTTTTAAAGTTGGTATCTTTGTAAACATATTGATTACTTTTTAAGTGAAATTGATTTTTTTTAAAGACATACACTTTAGTAATATAAGTCACACTTGATTATCACTATTTCTTTATAATATAATATCACACCCTTCTCTTTTTTATGAGTAATACTCTTTATAGTAAAAAGTCACACATTTTACAGTAAAAAGTCACACACTTTAGTAATATAAGTCACACTCCTTAACCAGTTTCACCGTAAAACTTGATCACACTATATTTTGCCTTACACTAATACACAACATGCATAACTAAATAATTTTATAAATAATTATTCGATTTATATAAAATTTATAAACAAAAAGGGTGATTATTGTCCATAAAGGATGAAACCAACATTTTCTATAGTTTCCTGTAAAAAAAACATTTTCTATAATTTCTACTAAATATCTTTGAGATAAGATTTCCTCTTGTCTAGATAATATAATTAAACATTACATTACAACGAGGCAGAAAGCCCAAAAGGGGAGTACAATTAGGCTTTGGCAACGGGGCAGGGCGGGGCCCGCGAAATTTGAGGACGGGGTGGGGAATCACCGCGAAGCATTCGGGGAAAAAATTGCCCTCATTCCCAGCCTCGTTGGGAATTTCCATCCCCGCGGGGAACCGGGGAACCTCATTCCCCACTTTATTATTATTTTTAAATTTAATTTTCACAATATTAATATGAAAATATAAAAATTTGAAATACAAATTTAACAATATTTAATATTCAAAATATAAATTTAAAGCATACAACATAAAATAAAAATTAATCAGTGTTCATTTGTTATCTCCTTCCACAATTTAGCAACTTCAAAGCTTCGTTTTAAGTGTATTTAATAAATGTTATTTATATATTACATTTATTAATTTATATATATAATTATATTTATATATATTTAAGTATAAAAAAAATCGGGTTCATATGTTAGAGAATTTAGCAACTTCAAATCAAATTTTTAAGTGTATTTGGAAAATGTTATTTATATATTACATTTATTAATTTATATATATAATTATATTTAGAAATTTTTCCCATTTAGAGAACGGGAAATAATAAAATGGAAATTGGAAAATCTTATTTAAATTCCCCACTCACTCGGATTCCATCAATTTTTTCCCATTGGGGATTTCACAATATTCCACCTGGCCCACTGCCAAGCCTAAGTACAATTTAGAAGGGGGTCAAATATGCACGAAATTAAGGAATTAAATAGGTCCACATTAAGTTTAAGCAATGAAAATAAAAGGATAGATATATTATATACATTAACTGAACAATTTAATAGCACAGTTCATGGTGATCAATATTCAATACCGATGCTATGTTGGGCCCCATTATGAAAGTTGACGGACACTTTATAAAACTGGAAATTCTTGCTTGGGAAGTTCTATATGTCCACCTTTTCCATGAAGCTGTTCTTTTCCTCCCCATTCCTTAACCTAAGCATAAGTTGAAGGTCCTCATTTCCGAGACTCAGTTGTTCCTCCAATATCTCTATTGACGAAATGCCCGTAGACAAATTGCAAGATATCAAACGAAGACTTTTAAGTGTTTGTATTTCTCCGATACCTGAAGGAATCTCTTCAAGTATAGGGAGAAATCCAAGGCAAAGATTCTCTAGCACAGGGAAATCGGAGCTTTCTGCAGTCCACTTTATCAAATCTCTACATGCAAAATGCAAGAATTTAAGACAAGGGAATGCTCCCTCGACACAATTCCATTCGGGTCCCACGACCGCATTGTGATACAGTTTGAGGACTTGAAGATTAGGCAACGAAAGCCCAAATGTGTTTAGTTCTTCCCAATGAAGATGACTATTTTGCAAAGACAACTTCCTCAGCGAACTTGGGAACACTAGACTCTGCAGAAATTCGTCCCTTTTTTGTGTATCAAAACAACATGTGAGTGATTGAAGTTTATGTAAGTGGTCGAGATAATAGTAGCACTTTCTCTTACATTCTACCCCGTTTACATTATCAGTGTGCACTATACCCAATTTCTTTATGTTTGGGATTCTCTTACAAACTTCCTCGGTAAAACTGAAGTTCACTATAGTTGATAGTGTTTGTAGGTTTGGCAAAAGAACATCATCATCTTGTTGCTCCACCTTCTCACTTGGAGGAGGATTAGGGATACAGACCCTGTAGGATTTGACATTCCTAAGTTGTCTCATATACCATATCTCCGACGGTACATTCAAATGACCAAAGTCTTCAAAGATCAACGTTTGCACATTCCAGAGTAGGGATACTGATGAAGGAAGCTTGTGATAGGGATTCACATGCTCAAAACTCCATTCAAGATACCGCAAGTTAACATGTTGAGAAATATCTTCCAGGGACTCGAATTTAACGCAACTCAACACCCTCAATAATAGGAATTTAAAAGGAAACGCTCCGCCATCAGCTAAGAATGTACGGACAAGTGTTGCTGATGGGAGACCATCAAACACAATGCGACGTTCCCTATTTATACTTGTTGGTACGTCAAACATCTTCATCCTGTGAAAAATCTTCTCTCTCTCGCCTATTTTTAAACATACGTCTCTTACAAGATCATGCATCTTACAATATTTGATCCTTCCATTCCATTTCCAAATATCAGCTAAAATCAGATTCCTATCAATCAGATCATTTAAGTAATCCTCTGCAAGATCTTCCAAAGTTTGACCTTCTTTCGACTTCAGAAACCCCTCAGCAACAAAAAGTTTGATAAGTTTAAAAACTCCCATGTAAAGAAAACATGGCTTTAAATGGGCTGGCAAGTGATTATAACTCAAAGATAATATAGTCCAGCAATGTGCATCATTTCCTGACATCAAAGTTGAGTTTAAATTTCTTGCGAAATTCTCCCAGTATTCACGTGTGCTTCTGGAGTTTCGAAGAAGTCCACTGATTACAACAATCGATAGAGGAAGTCCTCTGCATAGTCTAACAATCTTCTTTCCAATTTTTTTTAGTTCAGGTGGACAATCTTTACCTAGAAACACATTTCTACAAAAAAGCTCCCAACTTTGATCCATATCTAGGAAGTTCATCTCACAGGATGATGAGCTAAGAGAAGTAGCTACACTCCATATCCTAGTAGTTATAACAACTTGACTTCTTTGACCATCATTTGGAAAGAAAGACTTTATCTTATCCCAAATTTCTACACTCCATACATCATCTAACACGATTAAATACCTTCTACCCCACAAAGTTTTGTATAACTTTAATCCTAATTTATGATCTTCAGTTTCTAAGCCCGTTTCACAATCACCTACTCCTATGCAAGATAAAAGTTCAGATAAAACATGTTTCACACTATATTCTTGAGATATTGTAACCCAAGCACGAATATCAAAGCTTTCGACAGTAAGTAAATTATCATAAACACTTTTGGCTAATGTAGTCTTACCAATTCCCCCCATACCAACAATCGGGACGATTTGAAGATCAGGTTGTTGTCCAGTTAGCCTGTCCATGACTTGAAACACCTTTTCATCAAACCCCACCATAAAATCCTTCTTTGTAGTGGTAGGAGGTTTGGATGAAGCAGAGGACATTGAAGGGTAGGAGGATTGATCATCTTTAAATTTCATTGTCCCTCGAAACTCCATAACCGTTTCCTTGACAGAATTCATGTATTGAATTTGTGTCACCAGATCTAGCAAATCGGTTGATCCAGCATGAAGTTGATTCACTAGATGAGACTCGATTGCATCTTCAGCCGCATGAGCCGTACATGCAATACCACTCTCCAAAGCTTCTACTTCTCTGACTCTGCTCCCTCCATGAGAAGAATTACAACTCTCGATAAAATCTAGCAAGAAATTGATAATTTGGTGAAGTGATTGGATCTGTTTATGGTGAAAAAAAGTAGAAACTTGAGGATGAATTTGGATGTTGCTCAAAGTGGTCATAAGGGAAACTAGAGCTGCGTAAGCTGCCATCACTAATACTCTGTTATTCAGAAACAGAGTTTGGGACTTTTTTGTGCTTAGATTTGAGAATGACAAAGATAATTAGGCCATGGCCATGTGTATCGTTAGAGGTTATTTATAATCAGTCAACACTGGTTTGCGAATATAATACAAAAAGGGTGAGATGAGGTCCCAGCCAACTTTTTAATTTTTTAATTCTTGAAGTATGCAAATGGTTTTTATATTTGTGATTTCATTTATATTTTGCAATTCTGTGCCGTTAAAAATATAGCCGTTTGATATAAACAATATGTATATATTTATAAAAATCGAGTAACGTTGGAATGGTAAAAGTTCCATGTCTGTTTCACAACCATCTGCTCCCCTGCTTTCTATGCAAGACAAAAGTTCAGAAAAAAAAACATTTTTCACGCTATATTCTTGATTAGTTTAGTAATCATAGGATGTCTCTGAGATGTTGAGGTTGTAATTGATACTTTTTGGGGCAACTGAGTAGATAATCAGAGAAACAAGAAGTCACAGAAAAACATTAATAAATCTTTTACATTCATTATATACGATGGGCTGATTGTTGCTGTAATATATTTAAAATAATTTCATTTCATCTAAAAGTTCCAATTTTAAAAATTTTCTAATAAAAAGTCTTATCTAATAAATTCATGTTTCTCCAATTTTGAAGTTCTGTTCTATTGTTGTGATTTGCCACTTGCCGGTATAAAGTGGTAATTGATTTGTTCTTGTACAGTTTTAGGCCCTCCAATTTGTTTGATTGATCATATGTTAAAAGTTGAAATTAATAGGCGTTTTGCCATATT
Source organism: Stenogyne calaminthoides (assembly GCA_037126765.1). Classification (NCBI taxonomy): domain Eukaryota; kingdom Viridiplantae; phylum Streptophyta; class Magnoliopsida; order Lamiales; family Lamiaceae; genus Stenogyne; species Stenogyne calaminthoides. The sequence continues at coordinate 7,213,088 of JBBCBC010000031.1, read as the reverse complement.
TAAAGTTTATATTATATCGATAACGAGTGAAATCAACAATTTTATACACCAAAAAAGATTGTATACGCCAAAAATATAAATTCTTTGGGACAAGGTTTTCTCTTTTCTAGATAATAAAAATATGAGTGGGTCTAATCTACATTCGGGTGCACCGTATTTTCATAATATATTTTAAAACTATGCAACTTGTTATATTGAAAGATGCAATTTGTTAACACTGAATCGTACAACTATTTTTCCATATTAATAATTGCACGGTTCAGTGTAAACAAATTACATATTTCAATATAAAAAATTGTATAGTTTTAAAATGCATTATGAAAACACGATTCCCTCGACAGGATTCATGTCTTCGATTTCTTCTCCAAATCGGATAAGTAATTAGAAATAGTATTTCTTGCACAGTTGATCACCTGTTTTCTGAACCTTCAAATTACACCAAAGTTACACGAAAGTAAGGGGAATGTATACAGCCAGGCCAACTAAACTTAAAAAGTTCCATATGAAACTTAACCAAAAAAAAAAGCAAAGTCTTGTATGCACCAGGCGTGTCGTGCAATTCAAGTGCATTTTGTAAATATGCAACATGTTTACCGAAATGTTCAACTTTTTTGGTGAAAATAAATTGAACATTTCTGAAAGAATTTCGTCTAATTTAAAAGTTTGTAAAGAAATGCATAATTAATTCGTTTATTTAATTTCCCTCAACAATTTTAATATAAATAAATTGAACGTTTCAAAAATACATTTGAATTGCACTGTGCATTTAGTGCACAGAAAACCTATTCCAACAAAAAATAGTCGACAAAGTAAAAGGAGAGACATATTATTATATACATAAACATAACACTTTAATTAGTAGCATAGTTGAATGTGATTAACAAAAGGACCGTAACTTAAGGATGGTGGCAAAATAACAACGATAAATTTTTTAGGACAATAACTTAAGAATGGTACAAAATAATGACAGTAACTCTCCGAACTGGCAATTTAAAGCCGCAACTTTCAAAAGTCACGAAGAGCCCAAATAAGTTCAAATTGGGCAGAAATCGCACATGAGTTGCACTTATCAGGCAAAATTCCACCCCATCACCTAATAATTCATAAAATTGTTTCAAAACTAAATCCAATAAAACTCAAAATTAGTAACTAATATTATTTTTGTGAATGAAAAAATTGAAAATTATGATGAATGAAACACCACACCCAAAAAAATCAGCACGATTCAATAATACAGTACAGAAACTGCTAATTGTAGGAAATGTCATACTACAACCAGGTGAAAAATCCATCATGAAGAATGTCAAACTTGAAATTCTTGCTCATGATTTCCACCTTTTTCCTGGGGCTCTTTTTTCTCCGCATCGTTTTTGAGTTAAAAGTTAAAATTAAAACATCCCAATCTTCAAATTCTTGCTTGTGAAGCTCTTCATTTCCACCAGCTTTTTCATGAGGCTAATTTCCTCATCATCCTTCAAGTGAAGTACAAGCTGAAGGTCCTCGTTTCCGAGATTCAATTGTTCCTCCAATATCTCAAGAGATGATACGGCGGCAGAAAGGCTGCACCATTCTACATGAACGCATACAAGTGTTTGTATTTCTCTGATACCCGAAGGTACTTTTTCCAGTGTGGATAGATATCCAAGATGAAGCTGCTCTAGCACTGGGAAGAACTCGGAGTTTTCTGCGGTCCACTTTACCAGATTTCCATGCCCAATTAGCAAATATTTAAGGCGGGGGAATGCTCCCTCGACGCAATCCCACTCGGTCCCACAAAGCGCATCCTGATATAGTTTGAGGACTTCAAGATTAGGCAACGAAAGACCAAATGTGTTTAAATCTTCCCAATAAAGACAACAAGTGTCCAAAGTCAACTTCTTTATTGAACTCGGGAACACCAGACTCTGCAGCAAATCATCCCTTTTCGGTGCATCAAAAGAGCAGTAGAGTGATTGAAGTTTATGCAAGTGGCCGAGATGATAGTAGCACTTTTTTTGACCTTCTTCCCCAAATTTATCAATGTACACTACACTTAATTTCTTGATGTTTGGGATTCTCTTACAAACCTCCTCAGTAAAGCTCAAATTCACTACTTCTGAAAGTGTGTGTAGGTTCGGCAAAAGAACATCATCACCTTGCTCCACCTTCTCACTTGGTGGAGGATCCGGAAGAAAGAACCGGTGGAATTGGAGATGCCTAAGTTGTCTCATATACCATATCTCGGACGGAGCATCCACTAGTTCATAGTATCCAATAAAGATCAATGTATGCACATTCCAGAGCAGAGATACTGATGAAGGAAGCTTGTAATAAAGGAGGCTAGTACGAATCACCATATCAAGTAGCCGCAAGTTAACATGTTGAGAAATATCGTCCGAGGACTCGATATTAAGTCTAGTCAACACCCTCAACAACCGAAATTTAAAAGGCAATAGTCCATCATCAGATATGAATGTACGCACAAGCGATGCTGATGGGAGAACATCAAAAACTTTACGCCAATCCTTTTTATTAGGCATTCTACCATCAAACACAATGCGACGTTTCCCATGGATGCCTGCTGGAATATCTAGCATCTTCATCCTGTGAAAAATCTTCTCATTCTCACCTATCTTTAAACATACTTCTCTTACAAGATCGTGCATCTTACAGTGTTTGATTCTTCCATTTCTCTTCCAACTATCAACTAGAATTAGATTTCTATCAACAAGATCATTTATGTAATCCTCTGCAACCTCTTCCAAGGTTCGGCCTTCTTTCGGTTTCAAAAATCCCTCAGCAACAAGGAGATTAATAAGTTTGGACACACAAATCTTGTCATCTTCTTCAAAAACTCCCATGTAAAGAAAACATGGCTTTAAATGGGCCGGCAAGTGATTGTAACTCAAAGACAATATAATGAAGCAATGTTCATCATTTCCAGACATCAAAATTGAGTTTAAATCCCTTGAGAAATTCTCCCAATATTCGCGTGTGCTTATGGAGTTTCGAAGAAGTCCCCCTATTACAACAATCGATAGGGGAAGCCCTTTGCATAATCTAACAATCTTCTTTCCAATTTCTTCTAGTTCTGGTGGACAACATTTTCCTAGAAACACGTTTCCGCAAAACAGCTCCCAACTTTGACCCATATCTAGAAAGTTCATCTCAAAGGATAATGAGCTAAGAGGAGTAGCTACACTCGATATCCTAGTAGTTATAACAACTCGACTTCTATCATCATTATTTGGAAAGAAAAACTTTACCCTATCCCAAGCTTCGACACTCCACATATCATCTAACACAATTAAATATCTTCTACCCCACAAAGTTTGGTATAACTTTAATCCTAATTGATGATCTTCCGCGTCTAAGTCTGCTCCACAATCAAATGCTCCTATGTTTTCATTGATTTTTGGATCTCTTATGCAAGATAGAAGTTCAGATAAAACATTCTTCACACTACATTCTTGAGATATTGTAACCCAAGCTCGAATATCAAAGCTCCGAACAATAAGTAAACTATCGAAAACACTTTTGGCTAACGTAGTCTTACCAATTCCCCCCATACCAACAATCGGAACGATTTGAAGACCAGGCTCCTGTCTAGTTAGCCTGTCCGTGATCTGAATCACCTTTTCCTCAAATCCCACCATAAAATTATTTGCAGTGGTAGGTTTGTGTGAAGCAGTGGTCGTTGAATGTGAGGATTGCTCATCTTTCAATTGCATTGTCCCTCGAAACACCATAACCATTTCCTTGACAGAATTCATGTATTGAATTTGTGTCACCAGATCTAGCAAATCAGTTGATCCAGCATGAAGTTGATTGACTAGATGAGACTCGATTGCATCTTCAGCCGCATGAGCCGTAGATGCAATACCACACTCCAAAGCTTCTATTTCTCTGACTCTGCTCCCTCCATGAGAAGAATTACGACTCTCGATAAAATCTAGCAAGAAATTGATAATTTGGTGAAGTGATTGGATCTGTTTGTGGTGAAAAAAGGTAGAAACTTGAGGATGAATTTGGATGTTGTTTAAAGTGGTCATAAGAGAAAGTAGAGCTGCATAAGCTGCCATCTCTAATACTCTGCTTTTCAGAAACAGAGTTTGGGACTTTTTGAGGAATACTTGCCAGTACCCAACTTTGGAGAATAATCTTTTCTTAGTGGTCAACACCTTTTCTTAGTGGAATTCCACGAAACATCTGATTCATATCAAATTTCCCAGAAAAAGGGGAGATATATATGTTTCTTTAATAAAGTTTATTTTTAATAAGTAGAGACCGACCCACGAAAGATGGAATATAGTTTGGAAATGAAGTTTAACACTTCGGAAGCAGGGGCGGAACTGTATTGGGATCAAGGGGTTCACTGGCCCCGAGTCCGCTTGAAATTTTTGAGATAAAAAAAATATATATATATATATATTTACAATTATTTATTGTTAACGGGATGAGGTTACAGTTTTTGACTAATTTCAAAGTATACGTTCTTTTTCTATATAAATTATTTTAGACAAAAACTCGTATAAAATAATATCATATATGAGACAGGGACAACTTAGTAAAAATCAATATCTACCTTCTCAATGTGTTAAAGCAAAAATGCTCAAATTATGCTCCATCTAATCGTGAGAACATCTCATGCAAGTGTGCCTCATTTTTTTTATTATCCTTCAAGTGAGGAGAAGTGATGGAAAGAGAGAAAGAGATAAGTATAATTCACATTTTAAATATGTATGTATGTGTATTTAACTCAATTAATATAAACATATTTAGTTCAAATAATTTTTAGGTATATATAAAAAGATTAAAAATACATTTTATTATAAATTGGACCGGAGCTAAATTTCTGGTTCCGCTGCTATTTGGAAGGGTTTAAATGTTAATTTATACAAATTTTATGAGAAGATCATACACAAATTTTTGCTTTAAAAAAAAAAGAAAAACAATTTTTTATTAACGAAACTGGGAGCACAAGAAATGTGAAATTACACCCATCACAACTAGCGACTTAATATGGAAACACTCTTGATGGGTAATACTGTTTTCAAAAGTAGAATAGTGGATTGAAAATACTTTTTAAGAGAGTGAGTAGAAAACTGTCTTTTAGAGAGGGACCCTTGCATGAAACGATTTCACGATAAGACGTGACATAATTTGAACATAAGACTTTAACACTTTGGAAGGTGATTGATGTTGATTTATGCTACATTGTACTCTGTCTCATGTATAAGACACTTATACGAATTTGAGAGTATATCCACCATTTTCGAGCAATTACTCCTCCAAAGATGACCTGAAATCAAAAGAAGATATTCCAAATGTCAATGAATTATAGCTAGTATCCAAGCATCCAGATCAAACCCTTCCTAAATTGAGATCAATACACTCATCCAGATGAAGGTCCTCATTTCCGAGACTCATTTGTTCCTCCAATATCTCTACTGATGAAATGGAGGCAGACAAGCTGCAGCAATGAAGACAGAGACTTGCAAGTGTTTGTATTTCTTCGATACCTGAAGGGATCCTTTTCAATTTAGGTAGATGACCAAGATGAAGCTTCTCTAGCACTGGGACTTTATCAGGTCCCCAGACATAATCTGCAGAAACTTAAGACGAGTGAATGCTCCCTCGACACAGTCCCACACGGGCCCCACAACCGCGTTCTGATGTAGTTTGAGGAGTTCAAGATGAGGCAACGAAAGCCCAAATGTGTTTAGTTCCTCCCAGTGAAGATGACAATTTTTTAGAGACAACTTCCTCAGCGAACTCGATCGGCAACACCAGACTCTGCAGAAAATTGCCCCTTTTCGATACTCCAAGAGAGCAGTAGAGTGATTGAAGTTTATTCAAGTGTTCGAGATGATGATAGTGGCACTTTCTCTGACATTCTTCGCCAAATAAATCAGTGTTCTTTATACGCAATTTCGTGATGTTTGGGATTCTCTTACAAACTTCCTAAGTAAAGCTGAAGTTCACTAATGTTGAAAGCGTCTGTAGGTTCGGCAAAGAACATCATCTTGTTGCTCGGCATTGTCACTTGGAGTAGGATCAGGGAGAAAGATCCTGTAGAATTGGACATGCCTTAGTTGTCTCATATACCTTATCTCCGAAGGTGCATCAATTTGTATTAAGTTATTCCTAAAGATCAACGTATGCCCATTCCAGAGTAGGGATTTTGATGAAGGAAGCTTGCAATGGTTCGAGTTATAGTTCAAACTCCATTTAAGATACCGTAAGTTAACGTGTTGAGAAATATCTTCCCGGGCCCAAATTCAACGCGAGCCAACACTCTCAATAACCGAAATTTAAAAGGCAAAATAAGAATGTACACACGAGTGAGGCTGATGGGAGAGCATCAAAAACTTTAGGCCAGTTCTTTTCATCAGGGATCCTATCATGCGACGCTCCATATTGATGCCTGCAGGAATGTGAAGCTTCCTCATCCCGTAAAAAATATGTTCTCTCACACTTATCTTTAAACATACTTCCCTTACAAGATAATGGATCTTATAATATTTGACTCTTCCATTCAACTTCCAACTATCAACTAAAATTAGGTTTCTATCAACCAGATCATTTAAGTAATCCCTTTGCAACCTCTTCCAAGGTTTGACCTTCTTTCGGTTTCAGAAACCCCTCGGCAACAAAAATATTGCTAGTCCAGAGACATGAAGTTTCACATCTTCTTTAAAAATCCCATGTAAAGAAAACATGGCTTTAAATGGGCCGGCAAGCGATTATAACTCAATGATAATATATATGCATCATTTTCCGACATCAAAATTGAGTTTAAATCTCTTGCAAATTTCTCCCAATATTCACGTGTACTTATAGAGTTTCGAACAAGTCCCCCTATTACAACAATCGATAGGGGAAGTCCTTTGCATTTTCTAACAATTTTCTTTCCAATTTCTTCTAGTTCAGGTGGACAGCCTTTTTCTGGAAACACATTTCCACAAAACAGCATCCAACTTTGATCCTCGTCTAGAAAATTCATCTGAATGGATGATGAGCTAAGATGAGTAGCTACACTCAAGATTCTAGTAGTAATAACAACTCGACTTCTATCATCATTATTTGAAAGGAAACATTTTATCTCATCCCAAGCTTCCAAACTCCATATATCATCCAACAAAATTAAATACCTTCTACAAAATAAAGCTTTTGTATAACTTCAGTCCTAATTGATGACCTTCAGTTTCTAAGTCCATTTCACAATCAAATGCTCCTATGATGTAACTTACCAGTTCCACTACCCAACTTTAGGTAGGAGCGAGTCTCCGCTTAGGCTAGCATTATTGTTGGGCGAGTATCTTTTCTTGGTGGGCTTCTACTTTTGATTCATATCAAGTTTCGCGGGAAAAGGGAATTTTTTATTTTTTTGTTAGTTCTTATATGCATCAAATGCAACGTGCACTCTATATACTACAAGAAAAATGAGTTTTAGTGATAAAAAAAAATAGTGAAAGTATCAATATTTTCAAACCCAAACTGGTCATCGAGCCAAACAATTAATTGGGTCAAAGTGTTACTGGTTCGACCAATTGAATTGTATAAAAATCGAATGATTTGAATATAACACATACTTTCACTTAATATTTAAAAACATCCGAGTCATTATTTTTGACAAGGTGTATCTGAAATGGCCGCCGGAGTCTACCTGTCATGCTGGCGTGTAAATATTAAAATAAAATAAAATCATCACCTACGATTAGAAAATGTTGTATATACAAACATCTCGGATCACTATTTTTCAATTTTAGGTGATAATATTTTTTTTTTATTTTAATATTTAAACGTTAGTAAGACAAGTAAATCCGACGACCACATCAAACTAATCTTACCGAAAATTGTGATTCAAAATGTCTTTAAGTATTAAGTGAAAGTATGTGTTAAATTTAAAGAGAAAAAAAAGTATGTGTTAAAATTAATAAAAAAAAATCAAATAAAAAATATAGCTAGAATTGATTATTTTGCCAAAAGTAATTTGCTGCAAATTTTGTAAATAAAAAGGGATTTTATTATCCATAATGCAGGTGAAACCAACTTTTTTACACACAAAAAAAAAAAAGACTTTCTTGCATATTCACTTGATAAAAATATTCACATAAAATCAAGGTGGAAAGCCCTATAAAAAGAGAATGAGATCACATATTTCATAATTGATATTCCACTTTTTATTCCATAATATGGATGGACGACATGTGGTGTAATAAAAAATATTCAACGAACTATCATCATCTGTAGCCCAGTGTATTAAAAGATTCGAAAAAAGAATGAATACATCAAATTAAAACTTAAGTAGAATAGGGAATCGAACCGCATAAAAAGAGGAGTACAAGAAGGGGGCAAAAGATGCACGAAAGGAAGGGAAATGTGCCAACTAGTATTAAAAAGCTCCACACAAAACTTAAGCAAAAAAAAGTAAAAGGAGAGACATTATAAACAGAACACTTTAATAGCATCTAAACTTGAAATTCTTGTTTGCAACGCTCATTCCTTCCATCTTTTCCATGAAGCTCTTATTCTTCACACTGCAATATGGCTCAACTACAAGTTGAAGGTCCTCATTTCCGAGACACAGTTGTTCCTCCAATATTTCGATTGATGAAATGGCGGCGGACAAGCTGCACCTCCACACGAAGATTTTCAAGTGTTTGTATTTCTCCGATACCTGAAGGGATCCTTTCCAATTCTTCAAGACTATAAAGTTGAAGCTTCTCTAGCACTGGGAAGAAATCGGAGCTTTCAACGGTCCACTTTATCAGATCTACATGGCCAATATGCAAGATTTTAAGACGAGGGAATGCTCCCTCGACACAATCCCATTCGGGCCCCACGACTGCATTCCGATGTAGTTTGAGGAATTGAAGATGAGGCAAACAAAGCCCGAACGTGTTTAGGTCTTCCCAATGAAGACCACAACCTTCTAAAGTTGTCTACTGTTGAAAGTGTCTGTAGGTTCGGCAAAAAAACAGCATCTTGTTGCTCCACTTTGTCACTTGGAGGAGGATCTGGGAGAACGACCCTGTAGAATTTGAGATGCCTAAGTTGTCTCACATACCATATCTCCGATGGTGCCTCCACCACTTCTGCACCTCGAAACACTTTAAAGATCAATGTATGCACATTCCAGGGTAGGGATACTGATGAAGGAAGCTTGGAATAGAGATTCGCATACTTCAAACTCCAATTAAGATACCGCAAATTAACATGTAGAAAAATGTCTTCCAGGGACACAAATTCAGCGCAAGTCAACACCCTCAACAACCGTAATTTAAAAGGCAATGGACCCCCACCATATAAAAATGTGAGCGCAAGCGATGCGTATGGGAGAACAAAAAAAATTTTAGGCCAATACCTTTTTTCAGGGATTCTACCATCAAACACAATACGACGTCCCCTATTGATGTCTGATGGAATGCGAAGCTTCCTCATCCGGTGAAAAATCTTTTCTCTTACACCTATCTTTAAACATACTTCTCTTACAAGATCATGCATCTTACAATATTTGATTCTTCCATTCCACTTCCAACTATCAACTAAAATTAGATTTCTATCAACCAGACCATTTAAGTAACCCTCTGCAACCTATTCCAAGGTTTGGTCCTCTTTCGGTTTTATAAATCCCTCAGCAACAAAGAGAATGATAAGTCGGGTGACACGGATCTTCTCATCTTCTTTAAAAACTCCCATGTAAAGAAAACATGGCTTTAAATGGGCCGACAGGTGATTATAACCCAAAGACAATATTTTCAATCAATGCGCATCATTTCCCGACATAAAAAATGAGTTTAAATCTCTTGCAAAAATCTCCCAATATTCACGCGTATTTCTGGAGTTTCGAAGAAGTCCCCCTATTACAACAATTGATAGAGGAAGTCCTTTGCATTCTCTAACAATATTCTTTCCAATTTTCTCTAGTTCAGGCGGACAACATTTTCCTAAAAACACGTTTTCTCAAAATAACTCCCAACTTTGATCCTCATTTAGAAAATTCATCTCAAAGGATGATGAGCTAAGAGGAGTAGCTACACTCGGTATCCTAGTAGTTATAACAACACGACTTCTATTATCATCATTTGGAAAGAGAAACTTAATCTTATCCCAAGCTTCCAAACTCCACATATCATCTAACACAATTAAATATCTTCTGCGACACAAAGTTTGATATAACGTTTGTCCTAATTGATGATCTTCAGTTTCTAAGTCTATTCCACAATCAACCGTTCCAATGCTTTCATTGATTTTTGGATCTATTATACAAGACAGAAGTTCAGATAAAACACGTTTCACACTATATTCTTGAGATATTGTGACCCAAGCACGAGCATCAAAGCTTTCAACAATAAGTAAATTATGATAAACACTTTTGGCTAACGTAGTCTTACCAATTCCCCCCATACCAACAATTGGGACGATTCGAAGATCAGGTTGCTGTCCAGTAAGCCTGTCCATGATCTGAATCAACTTTTCATCAAATCCCACCACAAAATTCTTCTTTACAGTGGTAGGCCTGGATATTGAAGCATCAATTGAATGTGAGGATTGTTCATCTTTAAATTTCATCGTCCCTCGAAACTCCATCACCGTTTCTTTGACAGAATTCATGTCTTCGATTTCTTTCTCCAGATCGAGTAAACAACCATTAATATATGCACAAAAGGTCACCTGTCTTTTAAACCTTCCAATCAGTTTACTTGCCTTTCGACGTGCATCAGCAAGAAGGTGATCGACTAGATGAGATTCGATTACATCTTCAGCCGCATGAGCCGTGTATGCAATACGCCTCTCCAATGCTTCTTCTTCTCTGTTACCTCCATGAGAAGAATTAAAACTCTCGATAAAATCTAGCAAGAAGTTGATAATTTGGTGAAGTGATTGAATCTGTTTGTGGTCAAAAAAGGTAGAAACTCGAGGGTGAATTTGGATGTTGTTCAAAGTGGTCATAACAGAAACTAGAGCTGCATAAGCTGCCATCTCTAATAATGCTCCAAGATTCAGAACAGAGTTTGGGAATTTTTTTGTGGTTTAAATGAAGAAGATGATAAGGTTATTATTACAACAATATGCGACTATCAACTTAGTGGAAGTTGGGACCTACTTACTCTCCATTAGCATTATTGCTTGGCGAATACATTTTTATTGCAAGAAAATGAAGAATTAGCTACAAAAATTTTTAAATGGCCACAAAATTTTCCTACAAAATCATTTGATCCTTAAAAAGTGAGGATTGATTTTAATTTGTTTATTAATTTTTAGAATCACTACTAGAAAAAACGCTTTTAGTATCAGAATTGTTTTTATACCAAAGATCAAATATTTGATACCATTGAGTTTTGGTATCAAATATATTTTTGATACACATCCGATACTTATAGTCCCGATCCTAAAGGTCTGGTATCAGAAAATGAGTTCTGATACAAAGGATTGATCTTTAGTATCAGAATGACATTTAATATCGGATAATGGTATCAAATCTTTTTGATACAATATTGTACTTATAGTGTCTAAAACTCTTTTTCTGATACTAAAGGTTTGAACTCTTTAGTATCTGAAAGACATTTAGCATCGAATGATGGTATCAACATTTTTTGATACAATATTGTATTCATAATATCTAAAACTCTTCCTGATACTAAATATATAATATCAATATATATTTTCTGATACTACAAGATCAAACTTTTTGTATTAGAAAAATATTTAATATTGGATTAAATTTCAATAAAATTTTGATACTAATATTTGTGTTTATATATAAAAACAAATCAAATTCTAATTTCATTTTCAAGAATAATCATTTTACAAATGGTAATCTTCACATTCTGAACATCAAAATGAGTCAAATAAAGTGATTGTAACTGTACAACTAAAGGATGAGTCAAATTAAACACTAAAAAATCCTAACATCTCATCATATACTTAATCTTCCCCTTTATTTCTCAAGCAAAGTATCTCAGAAAGATAGCATTTGAGGATATCTCCACCCGTATTTTGAATCCACCTATTTTGGATCATAAATCAAGAAACCTGGAGACAAAATAGCTACTGATGTGAGTAAGATTTCAAAATTATAGATTTAGATCACACAAAGAAAAAGGCAAAAACATGCATTGGTTAGAACCTAGTCAGAATGTAAAAGTTTTGCATAAATGGAGAGGCAACATTCATGCAATTGTCCCATAATGTCATTTTTTTCCTATAAAACTTTATATCATCACTCAAACCTAAGTATTCCTGATAATAAATAATATCATCAATTCTCAAAACATAAGTGATTGTTTTTCCAGATACCAAGTCACAAACATGTTTGAATATTTAAATTAGACTATAGTTATACATAATATATTATAACTACCAAAAGCTCAAGTGAATATAAATAATCGTATAATGGTACATGCAACCAATCATGACTAATATGAAAATAGAATAAAAAAGAGCATAATACAAATAAATATCTAAGCACCACAGAAAAGTTACCATACATACCAGTCTGCCACTAGATTGGATTTGTAGAACAATATTTGTCAACTTTTGAACTTGATCCTCTAGAGTTTCTCTCCTTTTTTTTTCACCTTCCATGGCTTATTCTAATTCATTTCTCTTCTCCTCTTGGATAGCTACCTCATTTTTCAATTCCATTCGTTTTTTTTTTCTCGATGCAATCTCTCCTTCCAAGCTTTCTTTTTACGTCTTTCAACTTCAACCATCAGTAATGCTTCAGTTGCTCTCCGTTTTGAAGTTTCAACCATGTGATTCTTTACACCAATTCCATAGGTTCTTTTGTATCCACGCTTGTCATCTCCAATGGATTGTTTGAAAATCCTTTCTCGCTCGCTAGAAACAACACAATCGGGTGGAATGTTCAATAACTCAAACCTCAATTCCACCCCTACAAAATACATATTTCACATAATTACAAAGCAAGTATTCCCAATATAATTATTCAAAATCATAGTAAAAAACTATTTACTCATTAAATACAATTAGCTCCTGATTGTTTATCAACATGTTTTTTTTGTTGGTGTCCATAAGCAATCATAAACAACTCATTTCATCAAATTCCACTTTTTTTTTGTCTATCATAAACAAAATATTCAAGCATAAGCAATTTTTTTAGGAGAAATATGATTTTTAGTTTGAAGAAGGATATGCTCTTACCTTCTCTTTCTAAAGGCGAGCAAAACTCTTGGTACCCAAGTGGTGTGTCATAAGAGTCTTGTTCGATTCATTGTATTTCTCCATCACATTGTCATATATCCATCAACTAATATATTAATATTGTATATATAAATAATATTAAGCATTAATAGAACTCATTATATACCGCCTCTTACGGTGATTCCCAATAATGAACCATCTTCTTCCATTGATCAGGGTCCACCCTACGATTATGCTGCTTTAATAGCACTTCTAGTGTTGCATTTGTTGCCTTTAGTTTTTTATAGTGCTTTGCCTTGAGTTTAACTCTCCATGATCTTAAGCAATGATCTAACTTATACATTATCCATTCCTTTGGAGAAGTTGGACCTTCAAATATGAACCTAGTCTTCAAATAATTAACATGCGAAAAAAGTAAATTTGAGTACCTTTAATAAAATTCATTTTTGAAAATATATTATAAAAAGATAATACCAAAATGATCTTCCAAAGGGCTTTTCGTTCATTTCATCCAAGAATTTTCTCCAATCTTCTAAATCGAAAGGTATCAATTTTGGATCTCTTGCAAGCAAGCCAAGATAAGATGACAACATCCTCGCGTTTCTACATTTTGGTTGTCCATAATCATTAACCTCCACTATCGTCAGTGTGTTACCTTGCAAGTTATCACACTTATTCGGTCCTCTAGCAGCGTATTTCTTTTAATAACCTCATTCTATGCACCATGAACAGTAATACATAGTTGTACAATTGTTAAAACGAAAAAACTTCTGTTAATTAATGGAAAGATAGATTATTAGCTACTATACCCAAGAGTTGCAAAGACTTGTACAACTAGTTCATTAAAGACTTGTTGTTCAAAGCATTAGCGATTCAATAGTAGTTCTGTGGAAACACTTTTCATGCTTTTAGTTGGTGGCATTTGGTCTCCCTTTTTAAACCTCTTTAATAAATTTGATTCATTATTCCTCTTAGATGAATTCGACTTGTCAATGCTCTTAGACTGGACATCGTTCATACTTTTGATCATTGTATCCTACATTTAAAATTAATAATATCATTGAAAGAAAAACAACATATCTTGAAAGTTCAAAACCACGGAACCTAAAATAAGTAAAAATGAATGAAAATTGATATACAGTCTAAAATATTAACAATTAACACACAATTTAAATTAAAGGATGTTGGGAAATTTAGAGTTTTGATGAAATTTCTAAAACACATGTAATAGGACCAGTCAGACCTGTTAGCTGACTGATGTTTTTATTACCTTTTATAGAATACCAGTTGATAATTATTGTATAGAACAACTGATGTAGTAGATAGGTCACATATTGAGGGGGAACCTCAATATGTATAGGTCAGATCTGAAGATCCAAAGAATAGCTGATATCCGACAGGCCAGAAGGCAAGAGAAGAACAGAAGATCAGATCGATCTGATAAAGTCGATATCTCAATTTGAAGTCATGAAGATCGGACGGAAGACCTACATCACCGAAGTCCGCTAGTTGAAGCTAAGACAATGGCGCACCGAAGACTCCATCGGGTAGGCCGACGGTTTTGGATCGATCAGTCACTCACCAGTGAAAATCGATGTTTCACCAAATCATACGTCGATGATCTGAACAAGAAGAATGTCAAGCTTAGTTGGTAGAACAACACTGAAAAGTGCTTCTGTTAACCAATAAGAACGAGACACGTATGATCAGAGTCGGCAATTATGGGATTTGGTGTTGCTTTCTCTAACGACTATAAAAGACACTATTCACGCTTTTGGCCATGCCGTTCCTGAAGCACGTCACATCAATCCTGCAAGTCTACCAAATATAGCCTGAAATTCAAATTGCTCTCCAACGGCTCTTTGATTTTGAGGTCTATAAATATGGGATTACACTTCAGAGTGAAGAAACGGAAACACGGAAACTAACAAGAAGCTCAAGCTATAATCAGATTTCCGCACGAAGAACACGAACTTGAAGATTATTGTCTAAGTGTTCATCCCATAAGTTCTTAGCACAGAAATATTTTCATCTAGCTGATAGGCTACTTAAAAACTAGAAAAGATTTCAAAGTTGGAACCAAAACAATCTTACCCAAACCCAAAGTTAGGATAAGTTGTTTAGCAAGATTTCGAGACTAGGGTTTCTAGTTCGATTTGGGATCGGTTGAGTGAGAACTCTTTAAATATCTGTTGGTGTCTTTGTGTTGGACTAACACAAAAATCTAAGTCCAGGTTGGTTCATTGGTGCCCTTGTGATAGGGAAGAGTGGACGTGGGGACCGGGTTTGTCGAACCACTATAAATCTTGTGTGCTTTTACCGCTTTGATTAACTGCTTTTACAATCGCACACAACTATTAAAAAGCCGCATACATATTCTAAGTTGAGATCGATTAGCACCAAGCTTCGATCGATCAAGTTTGACACTTTAGTCATTTGGTTAAAAGATGACTTTGGAATCGATTTATTAAAACCGGTTTTTCACATGGGTAAAACTTAGCTTCCGACAATCGAGTTAAACCGATAGATACCGAATCGATCTACCTTCAAAGCGATTAGTAAGTTAGATATCGACCAAACCGATTCATTTTGCAGACTGATCAAAGTTAATCGCCATCACACCGACTGCGACAAAAAAGTTTTTAAGTCTATTCACCCCTCCCTCTAGACTTACGCCCTCACAAAACCCGTTCGGGACCTACAAGTGGTATCGAGCGGTGGTTTCTGCTGCACTAATCGGGTTTTGAGTATCATCGATTCTTGAGGAAGAATCTTTGTGGTCATTTGAGCAGATCTTGAAAAACCTTTTTTGAAACTCATTCGTTTTTCCAAAATCACTCAAGATGGATAATACCTCCGGTATGTATCATTTGTCAAGTTCTCAATTGATGAGTATGCAGATTGGGCCATTTATATGTGCAACCATCTAGGTTCGATTAGTGGCGAGAATGATGGAAGTCATTGAAAGAGGACCCATCATCATATATCACGACAACCCCGTTAGGTTGGAGGAGATCCAGATTTTTGCCCGGGAAGTCTTATGCGAAAAAAGCCTAGCCTTGATGGATGCAGAGGAAAGGAAGTCAGATACTCTAGAATACAATCGCCAGCATATAATCATGAAGGCGATGGATAGAGTCACCAAGGAGAAGATTAAATATCTCAAAATCGCTAAAAGCAATGTGGGATACTCTATTTGAGATATCGCGAAGGAAATGATCAGATCAAAGACACCGACTACGTTTAACCGGTGAAGTTCAAAAACTCAAGATCTTTGCCCAACGAGACCATCAACGAACTTCGATGGAAGGATTACAATGTCGAAGAATAAGCTACGAGAACTTGGTAGAGAGATGTTAGACAAAGATATCAACTACAAGATCTTAAGATCTCTCACCAAGAAATGGGACATGAAGGTCCGGTGAATCAAGGATTGCCAAGACATTTCAAAAATGAAGCCGAAAGTAGCTTGTTCTTAAGCCTTAAAGCTCACGAGTTCGATTTAATCAAAAGAGGACAAGTTAGATGAAGATGAGGGGCGCTCGTGAAGCCTCAACGCCTAAATCGATTATGAAGCAACCAAAGAGCAGATCGAAGGTCACTGAACCCATTGGAAACATAATAAGTCAGATCAGACGCTCCGCTTACCAGAAACTTGAAAAAATCAAATATTCAACTTGGTAAGTATCGAAGATTCTATAAAGATTATCAACATAAGCCGAGGAAGAGATAGGAGATCGCCTAACGGATCTCCGAAAAAGAACCAGATTTGATGATCAAGAGATCACATATATGAAAAGAAAAGAGATAATCGACCGATGAGAGAATAGATAAATGATCGTGAGAAGGAGTTGATTACTATCGAGTTTTAAGTCCCCCTCGATAGACCATTATACAGACGAAATTGACTCACCGGAAGAAAAGGTTCCGTGGATCAAGGAGCGCGGCTTCAACAAGGAGAAGCCGTGTCACTACAAAGGTCTGATCGCCTAGACCGACGCCAAAAGAAAGGAAAGAAAGAGGATGTAAGAGAGCAACGTTATAGGGACGGAAAAGCCATGGTCGACACATCCGAATTGATGATTCCTATCTTCCCTCGAGGATTCTCGGATACTCCTCTGTAGAAGATTTCGCCCGATAGCGAATGCTATTGACTTCTATGAGAATGAAGATCGATATTCTCTTCGGATGACCCGATGAGATTTGCACGATGGCCGAGGAGGACCAATCGAGGTAACCTCCAAACCTTCGCTTTGGTTCCGCTTTCACACTCGCTATTATTAGCACTTTGGAGAGATTGACTGCGCACTCTACTCGAGCAATTGTTTGATGATCTCTCCAATGCAATGAGACACTTATGTTATAGTGGAAGTTCGAGAATGACAAGCTAAGGATCGAAATAATCGAATTTTTGTTAAAGAGAACGATCTCGATAAAAGCTCTTGAATCGAAATCTTTAAACCGCTTTCGAGGAAAATGGCGAGGAACTTAACATTCGAAGTTAAATCTTACGATCGGGAGAAGTTATAACAAAAGATCGCCTAGCAATTAACAAACAACAAGTTCGATGACTTCAAAATCCTTCAAGCTAAATTCGATGAGCTATTCCGATCGCATTTGAGAGTCTAAAATCTTCGAGGATAGTTTTCAAAAGAAAATAGAGGTTTTTACAAAATCATCTAAAACTGTTCAAGATATGAACACCTATTTTTGAACAACGACTAACAAGAAGGGACTTGGGTATGAGAACCCTTCCACATCCTCAAAAAGCCCCGTTTGATTCACTTCAAAAAGGTGTAATCAAACGAAGTTTCGACAAAGATACACTAAAAGCCAAACTTGTATCTAATAAGGGAAAAAGACACATTGAGGGTAAAGGCAGTGCCTAATCGGAAGGGAAGAGTAAATGGACCCTTAATCGGTAAAAGCATCACCGAGGAATCCGTAGAAGAACCCGGTTCTTCCGAAGAAACCTCAACTCGATCAGCAGTTAGTACCGAAAAAGACAACCTATAAAAGGGAAGTCTAACTCGAGACCCAATCAAGGTCATTGCCGAATAAGCACGCTATAGGTAAACTGCAAAAACCACCTATGCTAAAAAGATATGAATCTTTTGATGGTAGCAGTCGTACCTACCCCTATAATCGTAAACCCAGGCTCTTTTTTTGAGCCACATTTGGATGAAAAGAAGACAAACAGAAAAAGATAAATCCCAAGTCTTCTAAGTCACCCAAGGTTCACACTAATAATCATACTAATCAGAAAGCATATAAAGAGACGTATGATTATGTTGATAGGTATGGGAGACAAATCAGGCCTTTTGATCTAACTGATCTCAATAGAAGTGCCCTGTTTGTATGGATCCCCAAAACCAATCCTAACCCCTCGGGACCCAATCCAAAAGGGTACCTAAAGCCCGATTTGGCTTCGGGTTCAGCGTGGGTCCGCCAACAAAGGAGGTGTACAAGCAACTATCCGGTACATCGATAGTGGATGCTCAAGGCACATGACTGGGAAGCAAACACCTCCTCAGCTCTTACATAGAACAAAAAGGCCCGCGTGTACTCTTTGGTGATGATAACTTTGGTTTTACCAAAGGATTCAGAACCTTAGAGAATGATGATGTACAGGTCACTGGAGTCTCGTATGTCGAAGGTCTAAAGCACAACCTATTATCGGTTTCACAAGTGCGACAATGGATTGGTGTTGAGTTCTCGATTGATCAATGCACTATCAAGAATTGAGCCACTCAAGCGAGATCTTGCTAATGGTTCAAGGAAAGTGACGATCTACACAAGATTGGAACAGTTGCCCAAGAAATGCATGCACGATTGTTAAGAGTTCCAAAAAGTAGCGATTGGCTCGCACAAAAGAATGAGTCATCCGAACTTTAAAACTCTTAATAAGATAGCTAGGATGTCTTTAGTGGAAGGTCTTAGAATGAAGTATTTTCTAAGGATCGGACATGTGTCGCATGTCAAGGCGGAAAAACAAGGTTAAAGCTTCATTCAAGGGAATTTCGGAATAAGATCCAACAGAGTATTGCAGTTGCTTCATATGGATCTATTTGGACCCGATTACACCAAATCTCGTGGCCGATAAATATACTCTCGTAATCGTGGATGACTATTCCAAGTTTACAGGTTATATTCTTACATAAGAAGAATGAGACGACAAACGAAGATACCCGAAATTGCTAAAGAGATTACAAAATGAAAAGGGGTGTCGGTGTAGTAAAAATCGGATCAGATAAAGTATGCAATTTACGAACTCTTTTATTATCGATTTTTGCTCTAAGTTTGGTATACAACATGAGACATCACCGCAAGAACGCCACAAAGAATGGAGTAGTAGAGCGGAGAAAGCAGAACACTCAAAGAAGTTCGCTTTCACGATGTTAGGCGAACATGCAATACCAAGCCGTTTTTTAAGAAGTATTATCAACACTTTGCATGCCATACTCGAAAGCAGATGTCTTTTGACTAAGGCTCACTACAAAACACTTTATGAACTATGGAAGGGCGAAAACCTCGTGTTTCTTTACTTCCATGTTTTTTGGGTGTAAGTGTTTCATACACAACAATGGACTTTTGAGGCCAAGTCAGATGAGGGTATATTCTTAGGATATTCCTCATCTAGCAAGGCTTTCAGGGTTTACAACAGGCGAACCCTAGTTGTGGAAGAAACACCCCATGTAGTCTTTGATGAAACATCTTCTGAACAAGAGAAATCGCCTCGTAACAAGATGTACGATCAACCAAGACTGATGCTCGGAAAATGGATCGCCTAATGATCAAGGAAAAAGGATCAGAACTTCGAATAAAGATACATTCCGGATCTAGTCGATTGGCCAGATCAATCGGATCCTAAGGTACGAAAAAAACGCCGATGAAGAAGCCGGTACAAACCGAGATAAGATCAACCGAACCATCCGGTTAGGGGAACACTGAAGTTCCATCGAGCAGGACATCGAAAGACATGATGAGTCCAACATCACCGAGACATGTTCTTATCAAGTGGATCATAAATCTGCACCACTCCCAATCGCTAGTAATGAACCTTTATCAGAAATGGATGATGTTCTCCAAACCGACGCAAATCAGAACAAAAGGACCTAGATAACCAGTCATCCAACTGATCTGATCATCGGAGACCCATCTGATAGAGTTAAAACTAGACATCGAGTTGGTGAAAGTGCCATGTATTGTCATTATCCGCCTATGAAGGAACCAACAACAATGAGGAAGCTCTACAAGACGCAAGTCGGATTCTAGCCATGCGCAGAGGAGCCGGAATGGGCGGTTAGAGAAATCAAGTTTGGGAACCGGTGGACATACCAACTCATCAAGACGTAATTGGCACGAAGTGGGTTTTCAAGAACAAGAGAGATGAGAAAAATGTCATAACCAGGAATAAGGCAAGACTTGTTGCTAAGGGGTATTCACAATCAAAAGGAATTGATTATGATGAGACCTTTGCACCGGGCGCCCTTTAAAGCCATTCATTCAATTCTCGCATATGCTTCCCACAGAGGGTTCATCGTGGTATCGGATGGACGTAAAAGTGCATTCTTAAACGATTGTACTAGCGAGAGGAAGTTTATGTCAAACAACCTCCGTGCTTTGAAAAGGGCAACCAAGTGTACCCCGTTTAAGAAAGGCTCTTTATGGTTCGAAACAAGCTCCTCGAGCTTGGTATGATACACTCTCTCGTTTCTTGATAGCGGTGGGTTCACTAAAGGAACATTCGACGTAACCCTATTAGGAATAGAAGATGGAGAAGATATTACGATGGTTCAGATTTACGTGGGCGACATCATCTTCGGATCTCCCAACAAGAGTCTATGTGAAAGATTCAGCAAACTGATGCAAGGGAAGTTCGAGATGTCCATGATGGGTCAGATGAGTTACTTTCTGGGTCTACAAGTTAAACAAAGTACAGAAGAGATATTCATCTACCGTGCAAAGTACACTAGGAGTTTCTTGGCTAAGTTTGGAGTTCAAAAACAGAAAGGAAGCGGAATTCCTATGTTGATTGGATTCAAGATGGATCCGATGAGGATGGTCGGAAAACCAATCGTAAAGAATATAGGGCTCTCATTGGATCTTTACTATACCCGACCCGCCAAAGCAGACCGGATATCACTTTTGCAAAGAGGTGTATGTGCGGTTCGTGCAAATCCAATGCAAAGCCACCTAGAAGTAGTAAAAGCGGATTCTTAAGTATCTAAAGGGGACAGTAAACCTTGGTTTATTTTACCCATCAGATGATAATCTAGAGCTTAGTGGGTATTCTGATTATGATTATGGAGGTTGCAAGATTGACAAGAAGTCAACCTCCGGAACATGTCAGTTTTTAGGAAATAAACCGATCTCGTGGTTTTCAAAAAAGCGGACATCGATTCACGACATCTACTTCTTGAAGCGAGAATATATGGTCAGCAGAAGTTTGTTGCCTAACCGCTTCGGCTTAGTCGTACGGTGAGGATTATAACATTGTAGCTAAGAATGTACCTATATTACGTGGACAAGAATAATGTTATTGCAATCACTAGAATCGTTTCTACATACAAGATGCAAGCATGTGGATGTAAAACCATTTTATAAGAGATCATGTTGAAAAGAAGAATATCGAATGGAAAAGATTCATCTTCGATATACGAAAAAAGTCGATATTCTAACCAAGCCACTAGCCGAGATCGATTCGAGAGAATTATGCAATGAGCTAGAGCTTCGGATCTTGGAGAAAAACACCTAAAGTGTTTGATGGATTGATCTCGAGAACCGGTGGTTAAGAGACTAACCAAAGTTAAGAGGAATCGATTGAGTTTGGTATCTCAATCGATCGTAAGATCGATCAAAGGAACCGATATGTGAAGGCGATCGATTTCTGATTATCAGTTAAAAGAACCGATCAGATTAAAGGCGATCAGATTAAAGGATTATCCGATTTAATCGGTTTGGTTATTTCACACTTTGTAAGTCGATTGTTCGATATTCAACAAGCAAGATTCACAAGATTAAAGCTTACATCGCATAAGAAAACAGGAAATTTACACAACAATGGAATAATAGAAATTTTCATTGATAAAGACCCGAAGGTCAGATTTACATTACAAGTTACAAGTACAAAAGGACCCGAAGGTCAGTACATAAACCCTAAACCCTAAACCCTAAACCAAAAACCCTAAGCCTAACTCTAGAAGGGGGGAGAGAGAGAGATTTTAAATCTGATGCTCCCATTTTCCCCCACTTAACAGGGGTGAGAAAGGCTTTGAAATAATCCTAAAGCCACTCGCAGAAGCTAAAATCAATGGAGCGAGAGAGGCCTTGAAAGGATTTCTAAGCCAGGAGCCCTTAGACCTGAAATCAATGGGCTCTCCAGCTGTTAAATGGAGCACATGTGCCAAGAAAGTGATGCAAAGATCATATGGGCACATGTGTTACATGCAAAGATAGAGTTGATATACGAAGATCAACTGTTGTCTGATCAAGACCGTATATCAAACTCATGTTTTATATCAGATTGAGTCTGTTGATGCTAGTTCCGTCATCTAGATAGACACACAAGGTGCTTACGGTTAGGAGAAGTGTCTTCTCAGTTGCGACAACAGATCCGCCGCCTTGGTGGTAGAGAAGCTTGGCAACAATTGTATGTGTAATCTTTGATGGCATTTAAAAACAACAATAAGGACACTGGGGTTGATTTGAGAAGTGAAATCATTGAAAAGGGGTAAAGGTTTTTTAGGAAGTTTCAATTAGGAAACAAGGGTTCACCGAGAATGCATGATTTTACAAAGAAGATAAGTATGGTGAATGGGTTATGTTGTGTAAATCATTGGTCCAATTTATAGAGGCCAAGCAAGGGTGCAAATGCAAATTTGAGTTCTCAAAACCTTTAGAGAAAATGCATCACAAGCGACAAACGATGTAGGAAAACGCGATCGATAATGGATAAATTTACGGTGATTTGACATTACTGAAGTATCCGGACTATTATTACACATGTCAAATCGCGTCTTGGCTTAGGGAATCGAGACTACTATTCAATTCTTCAAGAACTAAGTTTTGGCGGTAACACTTATCCCAAGAATTGGCTTGGTCTGAGTAGAATCAGATTAGGTCAACTGAAATCTGATTAGGTAAGAGACTGATCAGATGAGGAAGATCAGTTGAGCTTGATACCTCAACAAATCAGATATATCAGTCTATAAGAAATCAGAAATAACAGGTTGAAGGGAACTTCAATCGAATCGAGGAGGATCGAGAAAAGGGAAATCGACCTTAAAGTGAAGCGGATCAGTTGAAAAGGACAGTTGGGAAATTATAAGGATTATATATAAAACTAAGATCAACAATTGGAATCAACAATTACAAGTGGTATTAACTGATTACAATATCAGTCAACCAAATACGCATTTCTGCTTCCTTGTTTATTGCTTACTTATCTGATTTTATCTTATATTATTTGCCTTACTGTACACATTACTTTTGTGACGTATTTCCTGCAAAACATTTAATGCGGATGTGGGGTACTTGTATTAATTGCCACAAAATGTGCTTTTAAATCCAAAAGGCAATCGTACGTGCTTTTTCTGACCACACGATCAAAACCGCTCAATCTGGATCATTTAACCTTTTCAAACGGTTGATCTTCCAATCTTGTTTTTCCCTCCTCCTCCTTATAAGGTTCATCAAAACCCTACCAGAGTTTTCTTATTCTCAAAAACTTGCGATTTATTCTCTGAAAACTCAAAATTACCTTTCTGTGATTCAAAGTGTTTTCGTGCGATTCAAACTTATCTTCCGAAAAACTGAATCTGGTAATTTCTGGTTATTTGATGATTTTTTTTTTCAAAATCCTTGATCATATAGATTATGTCTATATATGTTATCCTGCGATATGTCTTATCTTTTCTTGATATCCGTATGTGTTTATCGATTACTAGGCCTGAGAATAGGTCTGATAATCAATATATGATACCTTTATGTTTATGCACAATTTTAATCGAGTCTATCTTGTTGTAGATGGCCACTCACGGAATGGGAAAGATTATGTGCAACTATGCGGAACTGGCAACAAAAATTATCGATGACAAATTCGTTCAGTTTGGTGTTACGCGGGATCCAGAATCCATGGAAGTTGAACAAATCCTGAAGAAAGGAGGTCTTGAAAAATTTTTTGTCTTTGCTCAACGTGCAATCCGGTGATGCAAAGATGAAGCAATTCGAATTCTTAAGGAATTTGAAGGTGGATACGGACACTCCTGGAGATGAACTGATCTCTTCAGTTAACAGAGTGGAGATCAGACTGTCGAATGCAGACATAACACGTCTGTTCAGCTTGCCCAAAGGAAGAATCTCGCCTGCTCACTACAGGGATAATGAAGATGAGCTAATCAAAAATGAACTCTTCAGAGAGGCTGACAAACATCAGACCGCAGGCTTTGTCAGACCTATGTTAAAGAGGAAATACCGACTGTTGTTTGACATATTGTCAAAAACAATCATGGGTATTTCTTTCAGCCCAGATGCTCTAACATCCGTGAAAATTTACAAAGATGGTTGCGATAATTGATGAAGCCAAGAATATCAATTGGCATGGCTTCCTGAAGGCCATTCTGCTCCAAGAACATGAAAAGTTTGGAGTTAATGAACGGAGGCAGGTCTATCTGAAGAAGAGGATCGGCAATCTCAACAAGGTTGCAGTTATTCTGAAAGATAAACTGCCAAATGCTGAATGGGACCAGAATGGACTGAAGTCCTACAAGGCCTTCCTCACAACCACTTCAGCTATATATGGGCCACCTGATGATGATATGTGGCCCACTCCTCCAAAGGTGAATAAAGGAAAAACCAAGAAGGCAGCCACATCTACACCAGATGCTCCCCAAAAGAAGAAAAAAGAAAATCGGTGAAGGCTCAGAGAAGAGGCTAAGAAGGCAAAACAGCCTCCATGACTCGTTTTCGAAGACGAAGCCGATGAAGAAGGAGTGCCAGAGCAACCTCGATGAGCCACGTGGTCACGAACAATCGACAGCAAAGCTTCTCAAGTTGAGAGCTTCGCGAGTAACATTACGAGGGAAGAGCAAGAGATTTAACGATTTCTTTCTCCTCAATCTCGGTGATTCACCGCTCGGACTTCTCGCCTCTTGAACATGTTTCTCCTTCTCTTCCACCCATGAACTCGACAGTTCATCGGTTCGCGAACTAGAAAGATCACCACGCAGAATTTGGGCGAATCTATTTTGACAATGAGAACCTCTGCCGGAGTTCAACCAATCACCAACTTACGCTTTACTCAAGCACCACGGAACCCTCTACATCTCATCAACCGGAATTTGGTCGATCCGAGCAAATAATTCTCGAGTCCAGATCATCCAAGACCATCACCGGAAAATGGTCGAGAATGAAAATTGAGCGAGATATTGATGCGATGTATCCGAGTAGTAGCCCATCCTGTTATCGAGAGAGGAAGTTATGGATATCCTCACCGGAAAGATCTCCGGTTAAAAAGCTTCCAGATTTTATGATGATTATAGAACATATGGGAGGTGCCGATGAATTTGCAGATTTTGATTTTATATGAAGAAATCGCCAAGTAGGATCACCAATGAGCCGATAATCTTTGAATCAATCAAAGCTCGATCCACAGAAGTGGGGTTGATCAACAAGGTGAATCGAGACTGGCCAAGAAGCTCCCCAAGCAGATGTGTTTTATGAAGGATGCAGAGGAGCCGATGATAGTGGGGGTGTCTTTGAAGTTCATGACCAACCACCGGAGGCACAAACAATCGAAAAGAGATCGGGTGACACAAACAACTCACATCATCATTGATCAACTTCGGAGATCGATCATGTTTCAAAGATCTCCGAAGAAGAAGTTGAGGGAGTTGATAATCGATCGAGCAGATTGGCCTCAAAGAAATAGCGGATCAAAGGAATTGGCTATTTCCCGCATTGAGGCAATCAAAGATCGGGTTCTCCAAACCGTGACCAACCCGTCTCGGGCACGAGCTTATAAAATCGCTTGATGACAAGCTAATTCAAAGTTGATCAACAACAAGTTTCTTTTCGACTCGATGCATTTTGAAAAGCTAGAATTGAGTGAAGAGAAACTTGACAAACTAATTCTTACCCTCTCTACTGCCGTGGAATCTGTAAAGACTGAGCTGCTCTCGAAGATTCAAAGTCTAACTGCTCAAGCTCAAGGTTTATCTGTTGCAGATCTCAACAGAGGCGATATCGGATCGATTTTGGATCTCGACTTCCCCACCTCATGACTCTTTTTGATCAAACCAAAAGGGGGAAGGACAGAGTGAGAAACCAACTGACACGATCAGAACAACAGAAGACCTAATTCAGACAGTTGAATCCTATGGACAAAGACTAGACCATCTAGATCTTTTTGCTAACGAAATTTCTAAAAAGATGGAAAAGTCAAAGGCAAGAAAGGTAGCTGCGGGTGCTGGGACATCACAACTTGTACCAGTCACTCAAACTAAGAAAGTCACAAGAAAGACAAATTTATCCAAATTCAAAGCCGATAAGAAATCGGGCCGAGAAACCGATCCAAAGAGCAGATTGTCAAGAAGCCCGAATTAGTGAAGAAGAAAGAAGGGCGAAAAAATTGGCGGAAGATGCGTAAGATCCAAGAAGAAATCTGGACGAGGGCGAAGAAAGGAAAAGTAGGAAAATCTGGACCGTAACCTCACCGCCAAAGAAGAGTTGATGAGATCATTCCAAAAACTGCTACACACGCTGATAGGTTTGAGGAATGGAACAAGATCAGAAGTGAATGGCTTCTGGATGCTTTTGTTCTAGATCTTGTTCCACACGAAGAATCTCCAGATGCAG
Organism: Stenogyne calaminthoides; assembly: GCA_037126765.1. NCBI lineage: Eukaryota > Viridiplantae > Streptophyta > Magnoliopsida > Lamiales > Lamiaceae > Stenogyne > Stenogyne calaminthoides. The sequence goes on along the minus strand of JBBCBC010000031.1, from coordinate 7,186,079 downwards.
AATTCCTCAACTGGTTGGAAAACAAATATCCAGATTTTCTGAAGTATCTGGAAAATGAGGCCAAAATAATCAATGTAAAAATATCTCTCCAAGAGTATGATCTGTTGGATTACTCGAAGAAGGCAGATGGCTCATTTGACAGACTGGCATTTCAGAGGTTCTATTTTGACATCCTGAGCAAAGCGCGCATAACTGATCCTCAGCAGATCAATGATGTCAAATGGAAACTATACCAGATTTTCAACGTCCCTTAAGATCAAAGAGAAATGCCAGAAGGATACAAGCCTAAAGAGTGAAGAATCAGAAGACTTCTCAGGATCAGCTGGTTTTAAATTCAAACTTTTCTGATGTAATATGTAATCGTCAAATCTAATGAACGAAAACTTTATTTTCTGATCCTAAGACAAAATCTCATTGTCTTCTGATTATGTGCTCTTTACTGTTCTATATTTATCAACTGTGATTGGTTTCTCAAGTGTTTTGGTTTCATCAAAAAGGGGGAAATTGTTGGGAAATTTAGAGTTTTGATGAAAGTTCTAAAACACATGTAATAAGACCGGTCCGGACACAAGTACCGATCGATGTTTTTATTACTGGTTTATAGAATACCGAGTTGATAATTATTGTATAGAACAACCGATGTAGTAGATATGTCACATATTGAGGGGAACCTCAATATGTATAGGTCGATCCAAGATCCAAAGAATACCGATATCCGATTGTGCCGAAGGCAAGAGAAGAACAGTAAGATCGATCGATCCGATAAAGTCGATATCTCGGTTGAAGTCATGAAGATCGCACTGTAAGACCTACATCGCATAAGTCCGCTAGTTGAAGCTAAGACAATCGCACCCGAAGACTCTATCAGTAGGCCGACGATTTTTTGGATCGACAAAGTCACCACCAGTGAAAATCGATGTTTCACCAAATCATACGCCGATGATCCGAACAAGAAGAATGTCAAGTTTAGTTGGTAGAACAACACCAAAAAAGTGCTTCCGGCTAACCAATAAGAACGAGACACGATGATCGGAGCCGCCAATTACGGATTTGGTGCCGCTTTCTCTAACGGCTATAAAAGACACTATTCACGCTTTTGGCTTATGCCGCTCTCAAGACGCCACATCAATCCGCAAAGTCTACTAAATATAGCCAAATTCAAATTGCTCTCCAACGGCTCTTTGATTTCGAGGTCTATAAATATGGGATTACACTTGAGTGAAGAAATGGAAACACGGAAACTATCAAGAAGCTCAAGTTTATAATCGATTTCGCACGAAGAACACGAACTTGAAGATTATTGTTCAAGTGTTCATCCCATAAGTTCTTAGCACGTAAATCTTTTCATCTACCGATAGGCTACTTAAAAACTAGAAAAAATTTCAAAGTTGGAACCAAAACAATCTTACCCAAACCCAAAGTTAGGTTAAGTTGTTTAGCAAGATTTCGCACTAGGGTTTCTAGTTCCGATTTTCAGGATCGGTTGAGTGAGAACTCTTTAAATATCTGTTGGTGTCTTTGTGTTGGACTAACACAAAAATCTAAGTCCGATTGGTTCGGTTTGGTGCCCTTGTGATAGGGAAGAGTGGGACGTAGGATCGGGTTTGTCCGAACCACTATAAATCTTGTGTCTTTTACCTTTTGATTAATCAATTTTTACAATCGCTTTACAACTATTAAAGTCCGCATACATATTCTAAGTTGAGATCGATTAGCACCAAGCTTCGATCCGATCAAGTTGACACTTTAGTCAACTAGTTAAAAACCGACTTTGGAATCGATTTATTAAAATTGGTTTTTCACACGGGTAAAACTTAGCTCCAAGACAATCGGTTAAAAGCGATAGATACCGAATCGATCCGCCTTGAGCGATTAGTAAGTTAGATATCAATCAAATCGATTCAACTTGCACTCGATCAAAGCTAATCGCCATCACACCGATCTGACAAAAGTTTTTTTAAGTCTATTCACCCTCCCTCTAGACTTACGCCCAAAAACCCGATTCGGGACCTACAAAGGAGAATGGAAAATTATGACAAATTTCAAACAGAGCAAACCTGATTATTTACTGACTAGACGACGAGTGAAGAAGACTGAGGGAACTAGACTCTGAAAGCAGATGACAAAGACTAACAATTGAGTAAATTTTCCTGCCCCTTCTCTTTTTGTCGTTGGAATGAGTGATAAAGACTAACAGTTGAGTAAGATTGGTTGGCTATAGGGCACCCAATAAACCTGAAAACAAATGAAAATTGGATATTTTAGGTACAACATCTTTAAGTTAGCCATTCAATGGTTAGCTGTTTCTTCTTTCCTTTGCAATAAGTTCAAAAAAAAGCCTGCTTTTCTCGGGTCAGTCCTATTATCTTTGTTTTTACTAAGAAAGGCAAAGACCATTTGCTGACTCATGAAGAGATCAAAACACCAAATATGTAATTAGAGACCCAAAACTGATCAAAAAATCAAGCAAGACTTCACTCAGGTTCAAATAACACATAATTGGCTAGATAAAAAAAGTCAGAAACTTATTAAGATTATACTCTCTGCAACATTTTTTAATTTAGCTCTTGCAATATCTACACGTATATACAAACCTTGAGCTCAAAAGGTCGAGTCTAGCAACAAATCAACTTAGATGCATTCTTAATAAATATTTGAGAAATAAACAGTAAAAGGATAACTTGAATTACAACCCAGTGAAAGAAATGATCACGAGTTTAGTGTCAAGTTAAAAGATAGTGCAATATATTATAGATTTTAGGTTCAAAAACATGTTAGAGAAATCAAATATCAAAACTCAGTTGCTTGAATAATGAATTACAAGAAAATAAGACCAAACACTGAATAATGAACAAATTCTATAACTAAATAGTTAGTGTATTTAACATCTTGCAAGTACCTTAACTTCTCAGATGAACAAACCGATTTATACAGGGTAAATCATTCATCAGAAATAGTAGAATTATTGGTTAACAGTCAAGAATACATCTAAATGATCTTCGGCTAACAAGACAACAAAAGACAGCAAATAGCAACTGAAGTTTCATGGGATATATGAGAGCTACTGCATCTTTTACAAAAGAATTTCAAACTAAAGCGACTAATGACTTCAAATGGTTAACACTAGTCCTAAGAACAAATCATTATTCATCATCGTATTTTTTAGTTGTCCTATCCCCAATTAAGTAAATCAGAATACATGCATAGGACATTCAAGCAAAGTTCAGGGTAAAATGGGGGATTCATTGAAGTATGAGTTGTATAGACAAAATATAAAACTACAGTAGTTGATTTCTAATATTACTCGCACCTGAATTGAGGTTATTCCCCAAACTTCAAAATTAGTGCTAGAGTGTCCTCTACCTTCATTTTCTCAGGAATAAAATCTGCAAAGCAAGATAAATTGTGATTCATTACCAAATTAACCATTCAAGCAAATTATCAGTTAGATTGAAGATAACAGAAATAACAAGAAAGGAGTCAAACCTCAGTTAGCCTAATCCTTGCAATGCCTAAAAACTCTCCACAGGTAAAATTTCCCTTGGTTATCTTCTAGAGCAAAGAAATTGTGATTCATTAAGGTAATAATCCCATTGTGGTGGAATTTAGATCTCAAAAACTAAATTATAGCAAAATGGAGATCTAAACCAAATTTCACAAACCTTGTAAGCAATCACAGCTTCCAGCTTCCTTCCGAGCAACATCGAGCACCGAATCAGTCAACTCCGCACCCTCAGTGTAGTATCCTTTCGCCCAATTGTTTCCAGCTGCCCGTACAAATCTCAATTAGAGGTACAAATAACATTCCACGCAATAACAAAAAAACTATATGATGGGAAAGAGTTGAGAATACCGAAATCTCGAGCAACACGGTGTAGATCTTCGAGTTTTCAGTTAGCGCGCGAAGAACCACACTGGCGGCGGATGAGGAATTGCTGAATATGCAGTATTATAGTGAAGACGATTTACGACGGTTGATTTGGATGGAAAATTGACGCGAGATTCAGAGCGGATTGAATTGGAGCTGAAACGGAAAAGGATTTGGGGGCAATTGAGTTTGGGAGAATATTCAGAGAAGAATTATGCGTGTTTTGGATTTTTATATGTTTTGAATAAATATATAAATCTTTTGTTGTGTAAATCTTTTATTATCAAAAAGTTATCCGATACCAATTTAAGTATATATTTTGTAGTATTAGGAATTGAATTTCTGATACCAGTCACAATTAACATCAAAGAATAAATATTTAATGCAAAAATAAATGGTATCAATAAATAAAATACTAATACCAAAATAACAATGGTATCAAAAATATGATGGATGCTATAGATTAATGGTATCAAAAATTTAATTTCGGATACCATTGATTATTAGTATCAACAAGAAAATTGATGTCAAGTTTAAGTAGTGTTAATAAATAAATTATTGATACAAAAGTTATAAATTAATGGTATCTCAAAATAAATTTTTGATACAAAAAACAATTAGTATCATGAAAAATATATGATGTGAAAAGTAAGTAGTATCAATAAATATATTACTAATACAAAAAAATACATTAGTATCAAAAGATAATTGATACTATAAAACTTTTAGTATCAAAATTTTGATTTTCGATACTAAATATTCATTGTCCATAGAAATAGTATCAAAAGCAGTGCGGGGATACAAAAGAGTAAGATTTAGTATCAGTAAATGCATCCGATACTAATTTTCCGATACTATAAAGAACATTTCTTGTAGTGAATAATTTTTGAAAAAAATACCTACATAAATAATTTTCTAAATAAATTATATTTATAATTTAAAAATAGCCTATATAAATAGAAATTTTTGTAGGCAAGTCTTACTATTTAAGGACGAAATTATTTTCGTTGGAAATTTCATAGACATGTTGGAGAAACATTGAAAAATTTTCTAGACAATACACTATTTTCTTGTAGTATTTTTTGTAGATTTAATTTATACTATCGGAAATAAAGGGAAGATATTATTTAAAATACTTAAAAAGTGTCAATCATTTTTTACAAGTGAATTTAAAAGTGATTACTCACGATAAAAAAATATTCTCGAGATAAGCATAGGGTCTATATTGAGACGACGGCAAACATGCGTTGGGTCACATCCCATGCACTATGTCTTCATGTGACCATACGAACACATCTAGATTTACATTTAGATATTCAATCATTTTTGTTCGCGGAGGTTCAGGCAGTTCTGGTCCTATCAATATTTTCAATTCGATATCTATCTCCATGGGCTCAAAACCAATTTGTGGTTCCAAGTGAGGGAGTTCGACATCTATTTCCATGAGCTTGATTTTTGTTAGCAAATTAATTAGACTCATGGGCCCTCTTGAGCCCGTGTCTCTTACGTGACAATCACTACAAAAAAGACGGTGTTTTACGACGGTTTTAGCGATGGTTTAAACCGTCGCAAATCATAGTTGCGACTGTTTTAGCGACGAATTTTCATCCGTCTAAAAAACGAGGGTCGCTAAGATTCAGCGACGGTTTTCTCTGTCCGTCGCTAGGTAGCGACGACTTTTTCCGTCGCACAATGTATCGACGGCTTCATTCCGTCGCAACATAGCGACGGTATAAACTGTCGCTAAACCGTCGATATATTATCGACGTTTATGACGTCATAGTACCGTCGTTAACAACAATGCCTTTCCGTCGGTATTAACGATGAAAATTTCCGTCAAAAATTGCGACGATTATGGTCGTCGGTATTAGCGACGGTAAAGGCGTCGCTACATCAGTTTCCCGGACGGGCACCAAACCACCCGAGCCACGAACCATCTCGAACCCAACCACCAAACATCTTCTATATAAGCCATCAAGCCTCCCAATTAAATGAGACATATATTCGCTCCCATGGGGGACCGAATACGGGACCTTGGGCGCCCAAACATGGATCAATTCCGCTCGGGCACTTGCTCTTTTATGTTTACTTAATGAATTTAATTCTATATGTCCTAAAATTAATTTTTTTCTATTTTTTTAAAAATTCTTTATTTCAATTATGTTATTTAATAACTCAATTACATTTTAATATAATAATTTATATTTTTTATTTATAAATTATAATTAAATTAAAATATATTAAAATTGTATTTTTTAACTTATTTTTAATAAAATTAATTCTATATGTCCTAAAATTTATTTTTTTCTATTTTTTTTAAATTCTTTATTTCAATTATCTTATTTAAGAATTCAATTACATTTTAATATAATAATTTATATTTTTTTATTTATAAATTTTAATTAAATTAAAATATATTTAAATTGTATTTTTAACTTATTTTTAATAAAATTAATTCTATATTAATTTACAATTCATTTTTTTTTCAGATTTTTTTTAATTCTTTATTTCAATTATATTATTTAATTATAGTTTTTATATTGGATAATTAGCAAAAATAAATTATGTTAAGCAATGTAAAATAACTTGTAATATGCAAATACATGAAAATATTACAAATGAAAGACAATATAATTATTATTCGTCATCCTCATCGTTGCCTCCATCTATATTATCATCATCATCCTCCTCCTACTCCTCCTCGTCCTCTTCTTCATCCTCCCTTCCTCACCATCATCATTCTCATTCACATCCTCATCTTCATCATGATCGTTATCCTCCCCACCGCTGTCAATCTCTATCAAATCTGGATTTGTAGTTGTTAAGTCTACGAAAAGATTGAAATCTCCTGTATGCACTTCCGTTTGAGCATCGACTTGTTCCGTTTGGAATGGAGTGTCGTCAACCGCGACAATTGAATTCGGTTTAGGAACTTGCACTAGTGATCTCGCCTTTACTTTGCAAACAGCCATCCATTCATTATTTGCTCTCGAACCTGGATACGTGCAGTAGTATACTTGGGATACCTGAGAAGCAAACACAAATGGATCATACCCCGGATACTTTGTCTTCTATGAACATTGACCAGTTTGTATTCGGGATGAATCCTTGTTCCTAAAGCAGATGGATCATATCAATAACACTTGAACAACATAACAGTCTTCTCAGGGAACCCCTTATATCCTACTTCAAAGACTTCTTGTAGGTGTCCAAAGTAGTCTTGGCTTTCTCCATTGAACATTGCACTGGTAATACAAACTCCACTGTTTGCAGTAGATCTGGTCGAGGTATACTCCACTGTATGGAATTTGTAACCATTTACATAGTATCCTTGGTACGTGTTGACGAGACATAATGATTCTCTACTGAGATCCCGCATAAATGGGTTCTCAATGTGTTGATTATAACTCTGTGACGGTTTTAGGTTAAATATATAATTATAAACATATAATATGAATTCACTAATAAACGGTGGTTAGATAACACTCACATAGTTTTGAAACCACTCTGCAAAATCACGAGTAATATATTCACCTACTTGTGCATTTGAGATGTTTGGATGTATACCGTGTAGCTCTTCAGTATAGATCCTTAGTGAAGCAATATATTATTAATCATATATTATATAATTATATTAAATATGTTATAATTAATTAAAAGTGTAAATGATACATATATGAAATACTTAGTGAATGTACGGTTGGACTTTATCACAATTGAATAACACATACTTATGTGCAGCTTCAACCTCTTGTCGGTTTAACCAGGGTTTCAATATTTTTTCCCAAACATCGACCTGGAAACTTAAACACGGACATGTTACCTTCAATATCATCAACAACATTGTTTGTGCCTCTATCGTCATAATTACGAGGCTCGTTTCTCAATTATATACATTACACTATATATATATATATATATATATATATATATATATATATATATATATATATTTTTTTTTAAACTGTAGAAACGTGAAAACGTACGGTAAAATAGTTCTTGAGGAGTCGAAATACTTCCGCTACACAATATGCACTTCAAAAATAATTTTTGGCTCTATCTACATAAAATTTGGTGTTGGTTTTGGAAAAAAATGCATCTTCAGAAGCGCAGGGAACGACCATTCCAGAGAAGAGGTTCAAGAGGAAGGATCTAGCCAAGAAACCAGATGCTCAGCGAAAACGCCAGAAGAGAGTGACTTCTCCTATGAAGACTGCTCCTAGTTCTGCTCAGCAAGTTTGCAGAACGGAGGATCTGATTCAGGTAGAATCAGAAGAGAGGATAGCAGTCAGTTCTGAGCACTCTGCCAGACAAGTAAGGGATGAGCAGATGATCGAAGAAGAAGGAGAGAAAGCTGTCAGAGGGACAGAAGTGGAGCACTCTGAGGGAGAATCACCATCTGATTCTCTGCTTCTCACCAAGATCTTCCAGAAAGAAAGATCGCCTATGCCCACTTCCAAATCGCCATCACCCTCTTCTCAAAAATCATCACCACCACCCTCCCCTCATAAAACCTTCTCACCCTCACCCTCACCTATCAGATCACCCAAATCTCCCACTCCCCAAATCAATGAACCTGTTCAGGAAACTGAACCCCCTCAACAAGCTGAAAACGAACCTGAACCACAAATATCCCTATCTCACTCCCAATCTCCAAACAAGTTACAAGAACCTGAGAGATCCGACAAGCGTGTGTCCATCTCTCATAATCCCTTCAATACCAGAACCGTGATTGCTTCACCTATTTCAGAAAGCCCCATCATAAGGATAATGAAGCAACAAATCAAGGAGTATCTGCTGGACCTGTGCCCTGAATTGGATCAACATCCTGGCATCCAGCAACAGATACAAGAGATTGTGTTCTGGAGGGATATCAGATTGAAAAGCATTGAGGAATTTCTGATCCTCATGACAACTCTGGGATCTGATTTCTTTGTAGACTTGGAGATGAAGTGCTTGAACAATGATGGGATTGAAAGCGTTGTTGAATTGGCATCTGATGATGATATCAGATGGTTGATTCATGAAAGGTTTGGAATTGTCGATACTTGGGAAGGAAACTATTCAACCTCCCTGAGATCATGAGGGGAGTGCCGATGAACCAAGAATGGGTGCCGCAGATGAGACCAGACTTGGCAAGGCTTCAACATCTGACCAGACTGCTATGCTGAGCTCCGATACCCTAGATCTTTATACTGAGAAGATTCAGGATGGGATCAAGGCTGCTATTGAAGACAAATTCACAGCTCTCCTGGCCCGATCGATGAAGCAAGGTTTGAGAAGAGCAAGCAAAACTAGTTGACAGAGAAAGAAGTCACACAGTTGGGATGCATAATGCCATCCTTTCTAAAGTAATGCAACTAGTAAATCCTCTTGCCGAGAAGCTCAATCTCCAGTCTGACAAGCTCAAAGTTCAGACAGATATGCTCAATGAGACACAGGTGCTACTAGAAAATGTCTGGGCATCCTTGGAGAAAACTGACAACCACATGGATATGGGTTGGAAACACTTTGCAGCTTCGACTGAACGAGCAAGGACATCGAATTTGCTCTCAGACGCTTTTTAACTCCTGCACCTTCTGCCACCGCTCAGATCACTCCTATTGTTGTTGAGGAACTCAGAGAGGAGATCACACGGCAATTAAAAAAGACATTCCACGTATCTTCAAGTTGATCTCCACAAAATACACACCACTTATCCTCCACCACCCGTTTTTGAAAGAGATTCACCTTGTGTGGGAGACAATCCCTACTCAACCGCCATAAGAAATCTCTAACCTTAGGAGGTACCTTCAATCCCCATAATAATTGCCATCTTCCCTCAACCTCTAGCTCATGATCAACTACCATAGCCGACACCATCCTGTATGCCGATTTCACTGAGTATTTTCCTGACTTCTCCAGACCCCAAACGAGTTGACCTTCTGAACCATTAGGGCCAACTGGGGTATGTAGTACTCGAGTTATGTCTTCAGGTATTAGTAAAGCACCCAATTGTTCCTCATCCCAGTATCGCTTCTCCTCCTGCATTAGTTCATGCACATGCATTTCTTCGTATCCTTCCGGACACGGAGTTTGTATACATGGATTCTCCGAGTCACTCACCCACGGGTGTTTCCAAACCAAGATATTCCGGCCGTCTCCCACTTTCCAAGGGACACTTTTTCGTACTAAGTCCTGACTAGCAATGATGCTAGTCCAGGTGTAACTTGGGTTTCCTCCCGGCCTAGCTTCCAGGAAAGTTCCATTCGGATAGTACTTAACACGGAGTAGTTGACAAACTAGATCATCCAGCTTTGTTAATAATCTCCATGCCATCTTGCCCAATAAAGCAACATTGAATTGATTCCGATAAAAAAAAAAGCAACATTGAATAAATCCCGAAACCCTCTTCCTCCCACCATTTTATTCACACGGAGTCGTTCCCATGTCATCCACTTTATTCCTTTCATTTCATTGCTGCTATCTCCCCACCAATATTTATTCAACAGAATATGGATCTCATCCAACAATGTAGACGGGAGCAGAAACATAGTCATACAGTATGAAGGTATGGCTTGAGCAGCTGCTTTGATTAAGACTTCCTTTCCCGCCTTAGAAAGCTTCCTATGCCTCCATCCTTGAGATTATATCCTTTATGTAGCTGAAGATGTCCCTTTTTGATCTACCCACTAGAGAAGGTAGATCCAAATACTTCCCCGTATTCAAAGGTTGATAAACACCCATCATCTGTTTGAGTTGTTCTCTACGTTCCTCCCCGACATTTTTACTAAAATAAATGTCTGACTTGCCATACTTGATTGCCTGACCCGAAACCTCTTCATATTCATCAAGTATACTCTGTAAAGCCTGTCCTTCTTCAATAGTAGCATGACAAAAAAGTAAAAAGTCGTCTGCAAAGAAAAGATGACTAATACCAGGGGCATTTCGACAAAATCTTGTTCCCATGAATAACCGATTGTGAGCATGCCTTATTCATTGCCGCCGAGAGACCCTCCGTACATAAAATAAACAAGTAATGGGATAATGGGTCCCCTTGGCGTAATCCTCGCCCGGGAATAATCAGGCCCATGACATCTTCATTCACTTGGATAGAGTATCTAACGGACCGAACACACATCATCATTCATCCTACCCATCGCTCAGCAAAACTCAGCTTTAGTAGTATTCATTCTAGATAAGCCCAATCAACTCTATCATAAGCTTTGCTAATATCGATCTTCATTGCCATATACCCCCTTCTTCCGGTCCTCTTATTTTTCATTGCATGAATAACTTCGAAAGCAATTAAAATATTATCTTGTATTGTTCGCCCTGTAACAAAAGCTGATTGTGCTTTATCGATTAATCCTGGCAATACCTCTTTAAGTCGATTATTCAAGACTTTGGAGATGATCTTGTAGATGACATTGCACAGCGAGATCAACCATTATAAGCTAAAATAATTAGATCATTTATCCCAAACAAACATAAACACAACTTGAAACGCACACCATATGTATCAACATAAAATTTTGATGCTATTCAAATAAAATTATCATTGATTCCATCAAACATAAACACAATTTTCTCTACGATTATCACCACGAAAGCCTCGTATACATAATCATCTTTTATGAATCAAAACTCATATAAGACTAAAAGAATATTCACAATTATCAGAGTGACACGATTTTAATGAGAATATTTACATCATCAGAGTTGACGAGAGAATTCCGGTGACATCGTTCTTGTGGCGGAAAATGTTGTTGCTCACATGGCTCTTGAAGATTTGTATTAGTGGGAGTGGGAGGAAAAACATAAATATGTCATGTAAAAAAATTTATGTTATATGTCATGTAAAAAAAAATATATTAGTGGAAGTGGAAGTGAGAAGATTTTATGTTATATGTCATGTAAAAAAATAACTTCGAAATCATGAATTTAATCAATCGACACTATTAATATATTCGTGTGCAATTATTTATATGAGTTTTTTTGTTATGTCACATAAAATGTTCACTTCAAAATCATAAGTTTATTCAGTCGACAGTATTAATTAAATAGTAATTAATATAGAGAATTGTTCACGTAAAACACTAGAATAATCGGAGGAAACAATAAGATCAAGATTTTGTATTAGTGGAAATGGGAGGAAAAAAATAAAAGACAGCGTGAGAAAGTGAGGAGAGAGAATGAGAAAGGTTTCTCAGTATATTTATACAAGTAAAATAAGTGATTGGACGGTATGGGTCAATTAGATTCTGTGCAATATTTTATATGACTATTTTATGTTATATGTCACGTAAAAAATAACTTCAAAGTCATAAATTTAATCAATGGACACTATTAATATATTCGTGCAATTATTTATATGAGTTCTTTTGTTATGTCACATCAAAAGTTCACTTCAAAATCATAAGATTATTCAGTCGATCGTATTAATTAAATAGTAATTAATATAGAGAATTGTTCACGTAAAACACTAGAATAATTGAAGGAAAAAATAAGATCAAGACAATTGTATTCATTAAGTGCACTGTGCAACTTAAATGCATTTTAAAAAAAGTTCAAGATATTTTTACTGAAAACTAGCATTTCTCTTGTGCAATGCACATATTGAATGTTTTGACTTTTTTATATAGTGTGAGGTGAAACAATAGAAATTTAAATTAAATATATTTTGTTCATTTACATGCTAATCTTTTTTTTCTTTTGCTAATATTTTTCTCTAATATGTGAAGATTATACTGTATTGGTTAAGTCTTGTACGCATCCAGATGCACCGTGCACTCATAGTGTATTTTAGAAACATGTAACTTGTTATATTGAAACATACAATTACACGGTTCAATATAAATAAGTTGTATTTTTTAATGTAAGAAATTGCATGTTATGCACGATACACATGAGACCTAAGAAAAAAAAAGAATCATAAGAAAGATGTAGTTAACAAATTAGGTAGTCTAAACTTACAAAAGCAAAAGCTATCAACAAATTTATTAATTAATCTAATATTATTACAGATAAGCCCAAAAACACTAACTTGGTCATAGTCTTGATTGGGCCGGCCCATGAAAACACTAAAAATAGTAACGTGGAATTTCAGAAAAACCCTAGATTTGATTATTTAAACCTCTGCAGCCACTGTAATCTATCAACCCTGGTCCCCTGGTATTGTTTAGGTTTGATTTTTGTCGATTTTATTTGCGCCGATGAATTTGATTAGGTTTTATTATGATTGTGAAGAAAGGGTGTTGCGGTGATGATTTGATGTTAATCCCAGCTCATTATGAGACCTTCTTTGTGTTAGGTCAGGGATAAGGATTTTTCTCACATTTAATCTGAGCTTCAATCCTTTATTTTTTTTGTTTAAATTTAGTTATTATTTGGAGAAATTTTGTTGCGGTGATGACAAGATTATAATCCCAGCTCTTTGAGACCTTCTTTGTGTTAGGTCAGGGAAAAGAACTTGTTTCATACATAGATTTCTGAGCTTCAATTTTCTCTACTTTTTTTTTTCAATTTCATTTTCAGGACTAATTACAGAAGTATTTAATTTGGGGGTGTTTCTTATGATGGATTTTACATTAACCATGCTAATTCTGATGATTTTGTGACGAAATCAGATTCTAGTTAATTCTCTGAAGGAACACTCCCAATTTGTTCTCTTTTTTTTTTACTATTTTAAGTGAAGTACTGGTGACGTTTCTTCGATGGATTCTCAGTTTCAGATTAATATTTTTCTTGTAAATTCATTTTCTGTTTGAATTATTTTTTCTTATATCTGCGAGTTAAGAAGTGAATTTCCATTTTTTGGGTCAATTTGGACATATCTTATCTCTCGAATCCAATCCATGTATCCCCGATTATTTTTAATCATATCATTTTTCCCATTTTTATAATCATATTAATCATTTTTCTTTCTTAGTAGGATCAAATAAGGTTGGTGTTTTCTTATGTAATACTTTTAAGTGACTTTTAAAATTGATTTTTAAAAACTTGGGATTTTTAAAATTGATTAATATTAATGTCGGTTTCTTTTGAGCTTTTGAATACTGAATAATGTGTGTATTTCTTTTGTGCTTTTGAGTTGAGAATAATGTTTGGTTTTTTTTGGATTGAGCATATAAATTTAATTTTATGTCAAATTAATGTAGAATAATGAATGATGTGTGTATTATTATATTATTGTTGAATGAGTTTTATATCAAAATAAACATAGATCTTGCCCTTAAGGTTGTTGGGGTTGGCTAGACTCAATTTGATAGGCTTGTCCTGAACTTAATTTTTATCTAGTGAATAAAATTGAGTTCGAGATGCATTTTTTTACAAGAGCTCGAGTCGAGTTTAAATTTCAAGTAGTTGGTTTTGAAGTATTGGCTTGACTCGCTCGATTGGTGCTTAATTGTACAAAAGCTGTGTTCCGGGGACTTCCTTCTTCATAGTATTTCAATAGATATTTAAAATTTAATATTTTTTTAAGTATGTGTGATTACGGCACGAAACTGGTGGTTCGTGTGAAATTCATTATAATTATAAAGTTGTTGTAAAAGATCATCCGATTCAATTGCAGCTCAAAGAAACCATCGATCGACTACAAGTCTACAACAAAAAATGGGGAATGAACAGTCGAAAGATAACAAAAAATGGGGAAGAACAATCAATCAGGATTGATGGAAGATCTGTAAACATGATCATTTGATATCTTGTAGAATATAATTTTTTAATCTTGGAAGATCTATAACCATGATCATTTGATATCTTGTAGAATTTGTTAATATAAAATAATTTTGAGGAGTAATGTCATATTTTAACAAAGAGTTTATCTTTGGTGAAGTCCAATTATGTTAAATATTCATAGTGCGTATAGAATTTGTTAAAAGAAAATAATTTTGAGGAGTAATGTAATATTTTAAGAGGGTATAACTATTAGGTACAATTTAGAATGGTCTTTTACAATTTACTACTAACCAAAAAAAAGTTACAATTCAAAACAAAATGAGCTATAAATTTACAAAAGTAGCCTCAACTAAGTTATATGTTCATTTTCTTACACTCTAAATTACCAAATTTATTTCCCAAGACAAAAGAGTTATTGTCCCTTTATTTCTTTTACACTCTCTAAACAATATTCTTTTCAAATAAGGCGTGCTCACGCCTTATCAAAAATCTTCTTCTGTCCTCTAAACACACTAAAAACAAAACAATCACTGAAAATAATATAAATAAAAGCTAAATAAACATCACAAAACAATCACTGAAAATAATATAAATAAAAGCTAAATAAACATCGTGTTGGTCGTTTACCAGGTTGCGTTGGACAACATTCCTAAAATTTACAGTACTGGAAATATAGACATTGGTGAATTCAATATTAAAAAAAATTATTTCTACTTTATCAATTTCAACTCTAGGCGTAAGCGACTTGCTAGCATTATAATGCTTATTGTCAGGTGAAAAATTACAAAAGCGAAAATGTATATTAAAAGATTTATAATATTAAAATGACAATCATGATATAAACCCAAGTCACATTGGCAAGTTTCAAGAAATTATGCAAAAACTATATCATTATTCAAACAATATCGACGGACAAACTTCACTAAGAAATGATCTTCGCACAACCAAAATCACACTTGGATCTATTATGCAATAGAGATGCATAAAGTCAGGATGCTAAAGCTTGCTAATTTGGACTCAGAAGACACACAAATGCATTATACATATTGCTCAATGTATTTTCAATCTAAACATCGTCATCATATCATATAATCTTCAACTAATCAACTCAAACCCATAATCAATTTACAGATAAAACTCTACTCTAGTAACAAATAAGAAACTCAATAATATCAACTCTATCAAAACTCAAAATTATATCGCAATCCGTATTAAGACTCAAATAAATTTTGTAACAATATGTGTAAAATCCCCATTGATCAAACAAAACTTAAACTTAGAAACTATTTTTTGTACACATCGGTGTTTGTTGTGTCGAGTGTGCTCCGCATACCCTTCATCTAAGGATCCTCATTGTCTTTAGTGAAATGTGACTTCTTTTCTTGCTCATCTTTGCTCTTCTTATCTGGACATTCCATAATTTTATGTCCTTCATACCTGAAAAATGCAATTTACAAAACTAATGATGTGCATACAAAAAATAACTTCATAAAGGATTATTAAACGACATGCAAGAATAATTAAAATGACATTCATAGTCACATACCCACAAAACCCGCATTTCTGCCTTCTATTTCTAGGTGCTCCACGTGGCTTACTCTTTGAAGGATTTCCAATACCATAATTTTGCGACTGCCTAATAGTATCTCTAACTTTACTCTGTTCACCAATTGTTTCATCCCTGTCGAGAATCTCTGAGGTACCAGACACCACATCCTTCAATGATTTTTTTGCTTTTTGAAATTGCTTCATAAGATCTTCAGTGCCCAAAGAGGATTGAGAAGCATCTAGACACAGAGCAACACACTCTCCGTGCAATTGCATGAATCTTTGACGTTGGGAATCGCTGGCTGAAAATAAATTTGTAAAATAGACATGAAGCTGCTGTCCAATTTTTGTAGTCCAACGTTCACAGATGCAAGCATTGGGGATCGTCGTGATACCCAATTGTTTGAAGGCAGAGAATAAATGGCAACAAGGAAATCCCATCGACTCCAATTTCTCGCACTCACAATAAAATTTCTCATTTACGTCATCTATTTCCACAGACCAACTCTTTTTTTTTCGAAGAACCAAACTTGCTGAATGTTAATTTTCTGACCCCACCGTGCAACTCAATGGATTCTGCAAGAACGAGTGCTTGTTCTTTTGCAATTTCATTATGAACCTCAGTGCGTATGTTTTTACTATACATTGTAGATGCATGATCCACAAAAGAACGTAATGCAACGCGATTGTCTAATTTTACATAATGTTCTGATTCACGTTGGATTTCGAATGCTGCAAGCCTAAGAGTATGGAGGTTGTTAAAAAATTGCTTCAGAAATTCACAGAGATTAAATCCTTGCTTACCCCCAACTTTAAAACGAGCATTCCTCGACTCGGCCCTTTGGCTGCTCCTCATCATTGCTGTAAAATGGCCTTTAAAGTATGCCTCTGCCCACATTTCTCTTTTAGAATATGTCTCCAACACCCAAGAATTTTCCGCAACCCCATGTTTTTTGGTTATCCTTTCCCAGGTCTCCTCAAAATCATTGATGGATAATTTCGCGCCGCCGAAAACCTTTGTCAAAGGCCGACCGACGACGAAGCTCTTCGAGGTCATGCGGCGGTTGGCGGCGTCTTGTGTTGTACAAGATTGGTATGATCGCTTTCGACGAGGGCGGCCGGATCTTGGCGTGCATCCATTTGCGAAGCTATTTGGAGTGGCATTTCGAGACGGAGTTCTTTTCGAGATGATCGAGTGGGAGAAATTCAAGACGACATTTCTTCAAGATCAAGCCAAGAAAAATCAAACCATGACAATTGGATAATTTGTGCCCAATATGTTTATTTTTCTGCTTTGCTTGATTTATTATTGTGTTATCTTATGCTTTATTTAATTTGTTTAAATGTGTTTGCATGAGAGTTGCCCAATGAAAAATCTCACCTTCAAAAATTACTAAGTATGTTTAAATAATTAATTGACAGTTTTATTCCAGAAAATAAAATTGCATTAATTTTGACCTCCATGATTTATTTATTTGTGAATTCTTTTGGAGAAATTCCCCCCACGGGACGGTCAAAAGTTAGCTTTCACATGAATGAATTCCAAATGGATGATTGTGTATTATTACTAGTGGCGACGATGACCCTCCCCACGAGGCTCGTTCAAAGCGAAATAATAATCATGTATTTAATCATGGTTATTACTTAGGTATAAAATCGATATGCATATACTTCTCAAAGTCCTGTCAATTTTATATTGGTCAAGTGGGAGCCAACTATTAATCTGAATATTAAAGGTTTGTAATTGTTCTTGTTTGTAACCTGCTTGAATGTGTTTAAATAATGACCCACCCCACGTGGCTTATTTAAACTGTTTTGAGATGTTGGCTGATGCATGTTCATATTTTTTTTGAGATTTTAATATGATGCATGTGATCGAATCTTGTGATATATTTGTGCTTATGCATATTATTGTTTATTTCAGTTCATCATGTCGCAACCTTTTAATCCACTATTAATATACTTAAAGTCAATACAATATGTATGGAAACTATATTGGAAACGAAAAATTAAAATTGTCCTAACTGCACAAAAGCACAAGTGGATTCTTGACACACCAAAATCAGATGAGCCAACTAACGAGTCAAAAATGCAAGACTCGTCAGATCACCTTGCGAGAGATGTCGTCGCTGAAAATGGTGGAGGACAAACCCTTAAGGGATTACGTCCTCAAAATTGATGGCCCATCTGAACAAACTTGAGGTTCTGAGTGCAGATTATAATCTGGAGACTCAGATGAATTTGGTATTTCACTCTCTGCCTAAAAGTTTCTGAGCAATTTTGCCTCGCTAGCTGATTTGTTGCAAGCTTTTGGTCTCGACAGAGATGTTGATAGGGCACCAAACTCAAGCTTTGACGGCAAGTGGTTCGTCTTCATCTTCTAGGCCAAGGGATGGTAAGAAGAAGAAGGTGACCAAAGGCCATAGGCAATCAGACTCAACTGTTGCCAAGGGCAATGATAGGATGACGAATGCTGGTGGTGTCAAGGAAAATCCAAAGAGGAAGTGCTTAAGCTGTGGTGAAAGAGGACAATGGAGGTTTGCCTGTTCCAACCCCAAAAGGGACAGAAAGAAAGGTAATTCTCACGCACTAGTTGTTGAAACTTGTTTAACGGTGTATACTTCTCATTCGTGGGTGGTTGATACGAGATCCACTAATCATGTTTGCTTCATGGGTTCAAACTGATCCGGCAACTTAGTGGCAGTGAGATCCTCATCACACTGGGCTATGCTACGAGAGTGGCAGCTGAAGCAGTGGGAGAAGTGCACCAGTCTTTTGAAGACAGAGTTCTAATTTTAAGAGATGTTCTTTATGTTCCCAGTTTTAGAAAGAATTCACTTTCAGTTTCTAAAATTCTATTAATAGACACTTAGTTTCTTCTAATAAGAATGAAATCATTTCTTGAAATGATGAGTGTATCTGTTACGGGATATTGATGGAAAATCTCTATACAACTAACTGTGCACACCACTCACGAAATGCATCCAATAACACATCAACTATTTCCGATAAAAGAAAACGTGAACGAGACACTTCTATGACATCTAAGATTGGGACATATTAATCCAAAGAGGATCCAAAGGTTGGTGAAAGACGGTTCACTGGAGTTTCTCCAAGTTGAACCAATTCCAACATGCGAATCATGTTTGGAGGGTAAAATGACCAAGAGGGCATTTGGAGCCAAGGGGAATAGAGCCAAAGAAGTGTTAGAAATCATTCACACAGATGTATGTGGTCCAATGTCAACCAAAGCAAGAGGAGGTTATGAGTATTTCGTCACTTTTATTGATGATTACTCAAGGTACGGTTATATTTTCCTTATGAAGCATAAATCTGAGACCTTTGAGAAATTCAAAGAATTTAAGGCTCAAGCAGAGAATCATAGGGAAAAACATATCAAGTCTCTACGATCCGATCGTGGAGGCGAATACCTCAGCGATGAGTTTTTGAACTACTTGCCTGATGAAGGGATTGCATCCCAGCTAACTGCACCCGGAACCTCAACAAAACTGGGTTGCAGAGCGAAGAAACATAACTCTTTTGAAAATGGTTAGATCTCTGATGAGTTATGCAGATCTTCCCAAGTCGTTCTGGGGTCATGCCTTGGAAACAGCAGCCGATATTCTGAACTTGGTGCCATCCAAATCGGTTCCCAAAACTCCCAAAGAATTGTGGACCGGGCGCAAGCCTAGTTTGAGACACATAAGGATTTGGGGGTGTCCGGCCTACGTGTTGGACAAGGAAGCCGGAAAATTGGATCCTCGATCAGAATTAAGGTTGTTTGTGGGTTACCCCGAGGGAACAATAGGGTGTATGTTCTATGGTCCCAAAGATCAAAAGGGGGTAATAAACACCCACTTTAGATTTTTGGAAGAAGACTATATGAACGAAAGAAGACCCAGAAGTGAGATTACCTTAAATGAGCTAAGGGGGCTAACCTCATTGCCAACTGTACAAGATGACATACCAAATGACACACTTTCACAACCGGAACCTCGTCGTAGTGGGAGGGTTGTGAGACAGCCCGAGAGATTCATGGGGATAGGAGAGTCCTCGGACTTGATTCCCGGACAAGATGAATCAGACCCATGGACATATGATGAGGCAATCCAAGACAAAGATACGGTTTCTTGGCAAAAAGCAATGAAAGCCGAAATGGGTTCTATGGATCATAACAGAGTGTGGGAGCTAGTCGAACCACTTAATGGGGTCAAACCCATTGGTTGCAAGTGGGTATACAAGAGAAAAAGAGGACCGGACGGGAAGGTGGAAACCTTCAAGGCAAGGCTTGTCGCGAAAGGTTATACTCAGAAAGAAGGGATCGACTATGAGGAAACTTTTTCGTCTGTGGTAATGCTCAAGTCCATCCGAATTCTCTTGTCGATTGTTGCGCATCTCGATTTTGAAATCTGGCAAATGGATGTCAAGACAGCTTTCCCTAACAGAAGTCTTGATGAAGAGATCTATATGCAACAACCCCAAGGCTTCATTGAAAAAGGCCAAGAACACCTAGTTTGTAAGCTCATGAAGTCCATTTACGGACTCAAACAGGCATCCAGAGCTTGGAACCAATGTTTTGATCATGTTATAAAGTCTTATGGGTTCGATAAAAACGAGTTCGAAAGTTATGTGTACAAAAAGCGTGTCGGAACTGCATTGGTATTCTTAGTACTATACGTAGATGACATTCTAATCATCGGGAACGATGTAAAGGTGTTATCAGACGTAAGGGCATGGCTTTCAAAACAGTTTGATATGAAGGACTTAGGGGAAGCCGCACACATCCTTGGGATCAAGATCACTCGAGATCGCAAGAAAAGGATGATAGGCTTATCGCAAGCTTCATACATAGACACAGTCTTGAAACGATTCAGCATGCAGGATTCCAAGAAAGGCTTTGTACCTTTCAGACATGGAATCCATCTATCCAAGAAAATGTGCCCTAAGACACAAAAGGAGATAGATGACATGAGAGGCATTCCATATGCTTCGGCTGTCGGAAGCCTTATGTATGCAATGCTATGTACGAGACCGGATATCTGCTTTGCCGTTGGCATGGTGGCAAGATATCAAAGTAACACGGGGAAAGAACATTGGACAACAGTTAAAAACATTCTGAAGTATCTGAAAAGAACTCGGGATAGAATGTTAATTTATCAGTCAGATAGTCTAATCCCCATAGGCTACACGGACTCGAATTTCCAATCAGACTTAGATTCCAAAAACTATCTACCTCAGTTAGTGTGTTTTCATTTGGGAAGTGTAGCCATCAAATGGACGAGTGTGAAGCAGAAATGCATCACTGACTCAACCATGGAAGCCGGGTAAGTAGCTGCTTGTGAAGCAGTGAAAGAACCAATTTGGCTCTAGACCTTCTTAGTGGACTTGGATGTAGTTTCGAATTTGTCTAGCAATATTTGCTAGGGGCAGTTGCAAATTCAAGGGAACCAAGAGTCCACGAGTCAAACAAACACACTGAAGGAAAGACATATTATACGAGAAATCGTTAAGAGATGAGATATAGAGGTGGCATAGATCGCGTCGAAAGACAACCTAGCTGATCCATTCACAAAGGGTCTGCCTCTGAATACATTCGAGACACATGTGGAAGGAATGGGTGTCAAGACCGTTGCCAATCTGCTTTGAGTATAAGTGGGAGAAATTATTAGGTTCGTGAAGGTGACATTAGATGTCACATATTAGGAACTACACGAGACATGTTGTAGTATACTTAAAAGCAGACTTTAAGTATAAGTGGGAGATTGTTGGGATTATACTGGAAAGTATGCTTTTACTTTGTATAATCAAAACTGAATTTCGGACTTATTTACTGAAATAAATTGTTTATCACCGATGCTTTAAATATCATCGAATGTTACATATATTTACTGCATAACTGTTCAATAAATAGTATGTGTTACATTGTAGTTAATTTAGTGATACCAGATCACATAAGATTAAATTAACAGTTCCTTGTAACTAAATATACATCATTCACGACCTAGATGGAAATGAACAATCCATCGTGAAAGGTTGAAGTGTAAGGCTCGGATTGGCTTGTCTTGACCAAGAGATTACACTAGTGCATGACTGATGCACTGAATAGGACCTACATGAGGACAAATTCTTCATAACTGAACAAGGAAGAATTAGACCTCAGTGGTTCGTTATTTCTTAATCTTCGTTCCTTAAATAGGATCATGTGTGGTTGGTAACTATTGCTTTGATTTATCATGAGTAGAGAATCAACGAGATTCAATACTTTTTATCTTGGGCAATATTATTGGTCACATGTGATTGCTAAGATTTAATACGGAGAATCGTGTGCAAGTACGCTTGTTCGATTTGCCCCCTTGGGAGGTTCATAAGCTTTATCATACCAAATCTTGCAAGTGGAACTAGTTTCCGGTATGGATAATAATGTTGAACCGTTCCTTGACCAAGGACAAAAGATATTAATTAATGGAAAGTTATTTCAGTGGCTTGAATTAATTAATGGGCTAGATAATCTTAAACACGGGAAATAATAACCGGGAGCCATATTGACTGTAATATGAGTTAAGATGGATAGTGCAATATTAATTATGTAGTGGGATTAATTAATATTTATGGGCTTGAATAATATTGTGGCTCAATATTGATAATTCAAGATCCATTGGAAGGTCCAATCTCAATTCTCCTAAAGGCCCCCTAAGTAGCCCAACATATAGTCCAATAACTGAAAAATGTGTTTAAAATAAAATAAATATTGTTGCTTATTTTTTCCATTATTTTCGAAATTTATGGATAAAAGGGGAGAAAGATTTTCTTTGAATTTTGTTATGGAATGAGGATATGTATTCTTGGAATACAAGATTATCTCATTAAATTCAAGAAATCTCCCACTTGGTTATTCATACGAAAAATTTTGAAATTTTTGATAATTAAGGGAAAGAAAGATTTTCTTGATTTTCTTGATTTTCTTGAAAAGATATTATGGAAGATATGTATTTTTGAAATACAAGGATATCTCATAAATTCAAGAAGATCCAAATCTTGGATTCTTACCCTATAATTTTCGAAAATATCCCATAACAAAGAGTAGGTGAGATTTTGTGGAATATTATAATTATGAGAAAAAGAATATAGGAGATATATTCAAGATTTCTTGGAGATCAAGAAAAGATTTTCCCACATTGTTTTTGCCCCAAAATTTTCGACCACCTCTACTCTATAAATAGGGGATGATTCTTTCATTCTCAAGTACAATTCCATGTGCTGGAAAAATTAGTAAATCCACAAAAGTGGTGCAACAAATTTTATTTTTCCTTTTAGTTAATTGTTCGCAAGTGTCCTACCACCGGATAGTCGAGCAAGGATTAAGGGAATACTTGGGAAGTTCTTTTGGTGAGTCTAATCAACAAGACCATTGTCGTCCCGAGAGGTATGTTCACGTAAACTCGTAGAAATTTCGCATGCGTAGGATTTACGTGAATTGATTATATGCATGATTTGTTGTTGGATTATTATTTGAATTAATATAGGATTAATTCATGCTAGTAATAATTATAAGAATTAAATTTGTATTTAAATATTCATCCCGAATAGATCTGTGCAAATTATTCCCCAACACAGACATCTTACAGAATCTCGAAGCGATGTTCGCACATCCGACCCATATGGCAATCCAAAGTGTGAAGCAAGAAATGGCTGAATTAAAAATGGAAAAAGGGACGACTGCAGCGCAGCACGTTCTTAGGGTTATGGTGCTATTTGAGGAGCTTGAGATCCTCGGCGAAAAATGTGATTTCAAGACTAAGATTGATTTCATTCTTCAATCCTCTATAATCACCACTATCTTGAGTATCTATTGGAAGATCTAGATTTTACAGTGGATGATCTTGTAAATGCTCTCACTTTAGTTGAAAGGGAGAGGAAGCGCGAGGAAAAGAACTTGGGAAAACATAAATCTTCTTTTCATCCTAGGTCAAGTGGTGATAAGGATGATGAAAATAGAAGAAAGTTAAACCAAGCAGACTCAACAACAAATAAGAGCATGGAGTCAAGAATGAGGAAAGTTTTGAAAAGCGGCGGAGTAGGACACTCGAGGAAAGCCTGTTCCGATTCTTCTGGGAATGGAAAGGAAGGTAATTCTCACGCACTAGTTGTTGAAACTTACTTAGCGGCGTATGCCTCCCATTTATGGGTGGTGGATACGGGATCCACTGATCATGTTTGTTTCACTTTACAGGGGTTCAATCGGACCCGGAAACTTAGTGGGAGTGAGATCCTCATCACACTGGGCGATGCTACGAGAGTGGCAGCTGAAGCAGTGGGAGAAGTGCACCTGTCTTTTGAAGACAGAGTTTTAATTTTAAGAGATGTTCTTTACGTTCCGAATTTTAGAAAGAATTTAATTTCGGTTTCTAAACTTTACCTTGATGGATATTCGGTTACTTTTGATAAAGTTGTTACCATTTCTCTTTATGATAAATTTATCTGTCATGGAATGTTGTCGAATAGTCTCTATACAATTAACAGTGCACACCACTCACGAAATGCATCCTATAACACATCAACTATTTCCGATAAAAGAAAACGTTCATCAGACGTGAACGAGACACTTCTATTGCATCTAAGATTGGGACATATTAATCCAAAGAGGATCCAAAGGTTGGTGAAAAACGGTTCACTGGAGTTTCTCCAAGTTGAACCAATTCCAACCTGCGAATCATGTTTGGAGGGTAAAATGACCAAGAGGGCATTCGGAGCCAAGGGGAATAGAGCCAAGGGAGTGTTAGAAATCGTTCACACAGACGTATGTGGTCCAATGTCAACCAAAGCAAGAGGAGGTTATGAGTATTTCGTCACTTTTATTGATGACTACTCAAGGTATGGTTATATTTTCCTTATGAAGCATAAATCTGAGACCTTTGAGAAATTCAAAGAATTTAAGGCTCAAACAGAGAATCATAGGGAAAAACGTATCAAGTCTCTACGATCCGATCGTGGAGGCGAGTACCTCAGCGATGAGTTTTTGAACTACTTGTCAGATGAAGGGATTGTATCCCAGCTAACTGCACCCGGAACCCCTTAACAAAACGGGGTTGCAGAGCGAAGAAACAGAACTCTTTTAAAAATGGTTAGATCTATGATGAGTTATGCGGACTCGGATTTCCAATCAGATTTAGATTTCAGAAAATCTACCCCCGGTAGTGTGTTTTGCATGGGGGGAGGTGTTGGGTAATTAATTGCCCGGATCTATTCGGGGTGAATATTTAAATACAAATTTAATTCTAACAATTATTACTAGCATGAATTAATCCTATATTAGTTCAAATAATAATTCAACAACAAATCATGCATATAAACAGTTCACATAAATCCTACGCATGCGGAATTACTACGGGTTTACGTAAACTAACCTCTTGGAGTAGCAATGGTCTCGTCGATAAAACACACCAAAAAGCCTTCCGATGTATTCCCTAGTCCTTGCTCGTCAATCCGGTGGAAGGAAGCTCGCGAACAATTAACAAAAGGGAAAATAAAAATTTGTTGCACCACCTTTGTGGATTTACTAATTTTTCCAGTACATGGAATTGTACTTGGGGATGAAGAAATCATCCCCTATATATAGAGATGTGGTGGCCGATTTTTTCACATGGAATAGGGAGGAAAAAATCTTTTCTTGATCTCCAAGAAATCTTGAATATATCTCATATATTCTTTTCTCCATAATTAAAATATTCCATAAAAATCTCACCTTCTCTTGTTATGGTTATTTTCGAAAAAATAAGGATAAAGATTCCAAGATTTGGATCTTCTTGAATTTATGAGATATACATGTATTGCAAGAATACATATCTTCCATAATATATTTCCAAGAAAATCAAGAAAATCTTTCTTTCCCTTATTCTTTCCAAATTTTTGAAAATTGTCATATGAATAACCAAGTGGGAGATTTCTTGAATTTAATGAGATAATCTTGTATTTCAAGAATACATATCTTCATTCCATAACAAAATTCAAAGAAAATCTTTCTCCCCTTTTATTCATATTTTTTGAAAAAATGAGGAAAAATAGCAACAAAATTTATTTTATTTTTAAACACTTTTTCCAGATATTGGACTTTATGTTGGACTACTTGAGGGGCCTTTAGGAGAATTAAGATTGGATCTTCCAATGAATCTTGAATTATCAATATTGAGCCACAATATTATTCAAGCCCATAAATATTAATTAATTCCACTACATAATTAATATTGCACTATCCATCTTAACCCATATTACAGTCAATATGGCTCCCGGTTATTATTTCCCGTGTTTAAGATTATCTAGCCCATTAATTAATTCAAGCCACTGAAATAGCGTTCCATTAATTAATATCTTTTATCCTTGGTAAAGGAACGATTCAACATTATTATTTATACCGGAAACTAGTTCCACTTGCAAGATTTGGTATGATAAAACTTATGAACCTCCCAAGGGGGCAAATCGAACAAGCGTACTTGCATACGATTCTCCGTATTAAATCTTAGCAATCGCATGTGACCAATAATATTGCCCAAGATATAAAGTATTGAATCTCGTTGATTCTCTACCCGTAATAAGTCAAAGCAATAATTACTAACCACACGCGATCCTATTTAAGGGACGAAGATTAAGAAATAACGAACCACTAAGGTCTAATTTTCCCTTGTTCAGTTCTGAAGAATTTGTCATCCTGTAGGTCCTCTTCAGTGCACTAGACATGTACTAGTGTAATCTCTTGGTCAAGACAAGCCAATCTGAGCGTTACACTTCAACCTTTCACGATGGATTGTTCATTTCCATCTAGGTCGTGAATGGTGTACTTTTTGGTTACAAGGATTGTTAATTTAATCTTTCGTGATCCGGTATCACTAAATTAACTACAATGTAACACATACTATTTATTGAACAGCTTATGCAAGAAATATATGTAACATTCGATGATATTTAAAGCATCGATGATAAACAATTTATTTCAAAGAATAAGTCCGAAATTCGGTTTCATTATACAAAGTAAAAGCATACTTTCCAAAGATAATCCCAACAATCTCCTGATGATTTGGGCCGAGAAGACAGACTAATCGACATATAAGTAAAAGTCTACCTAAGATGTGATCTTGAGCTGAATTTAAAACTTTTTTTTTTCAGATGGGAAGCCTCTCGATAATCCCAATCGAGCTCGAGTTTTTGAGAGATCCTCGATAATCCCAATCGAGCTTGGATCGAGATAACTATCTTCATCGAACCTCAAAGAGAGTAAGTTCAATTTGGTAACTATCTGTTCTAGCTACTCAGATGTGCAGAATGGTTGGCCCTAAGTTTATACTCGTTTTAAGCTTTGCTGAAAACCTTCCTTTTGATGAAATAGTGATTAAAGATGTGATTCAGTTAGATGCAAGTTCAGTGGATTGATTCCAACTGAATATCAGTGAAAATATGCTTTCAGTTAAAGATATGAAACAGATAATTAATGCAGTACATAAAGCAAATAACACAGCAAGTTATAGTGGTTCAGAGACTCAAGCTCCTACGTCCACTCTCTCTGACCTTCAGAGAAATTCCTTAACCACTTTCCTAAGGTTTTTTGACTACCTCAATGTAGTTTACTAGCCTTTCTACTTTGAGCTTTCTGACTACCTCTGTAGTTTACTTGCTCAAAACACACACAAGCTTTCTGACTATCCAAGATAGTTTACTCACTTCTTCTCTAGAGTTTTCTGACTACCTCAATGTAGTTTACTAACTCTTTACAACTCCAACTCACCAACAATCACACTCAAACTACCTTACAAATGGTATGGGGTTTCTTGGTTGGTTTCCAACTAGGATGAGATATCCTTTACAATTAAGTACAATGCAAAGGCTATGATATCTCTACTAAGCTTTGGATATATCTTATCATTACTAGGCTTAGTGAATGAGCTCTCTTCAATATAAAGCACTTGGGAAATTCTTGGGTTTTCGAGTGCTTCAACTTGCAATAATAAATTTGAGCTCTTGAGTTGCTTACAAATTTCCCATAACCTTCAATGTAGAGGTCACAAGTATTTATAGGCAAACACCAAGGTCACTTTTGAAAAACTATTCGTTGGAAGAGATAGCTTCATGAGTTTCCTCTTATGGTGTGTGATGAACGACTATTTTTAGGGTTTGAAACTCCCTTGCATGTTTTAGGCAATATGCTTTTTATGCAGCTACTCACCATTTTTTACAGTCTGGAACATAGTACTACTGACATGCTTCAGTGACCTGTCGCTTTCAGTGTCAGTAAATTACAGTGTTGTCTTCCTCTGATTGTCTCTTGTCTTCAGTTAATGTAGACAAACATAACGACTCTTTTTGGTCAATATCTCTGAGTGATATAACCTTAACAACACTTAGTTTTAGTTCCTTTTGTCTGCATGAGAATGTCTTGGGCAATATCTATTTTCTTGAGTAATCGCGTTTTTCTCAGTATTGTATCCTTCAGATAGATATCTTTCAGTGCCTCGAAACATTCAGGTTATACTGAGCATTCAGTAGATTACTGAGTCTTCAGTAACTATTGTGTCTTCAGTATCTTCTTTGTCTTCAGCATCTTCAGTCTTCACTCTTCTGAGTCTTCAGTGTCTTCTGAGTCTTCAGAGATATACTGACTGATATACTGAGTCTTTATACTGAGTCTTCAGCTTCTCAGTCTCATACTGAGTCTTCAGTTTCTCAGTCTCATGCTGAGTCTTCAGTTTCTCAGTCTCATACTGAGTCTTTAGTTTCTCAGTCTCATATTGAGTCTTCAGTTTCTCAGTTTCATACTGAAACTTCAGAAAATTCAGAAAGTTACTGAGTCTTTAGAATCTTCAGAATCTATCCTGATCTATATCTGCTGACTATACATTGTGCAGATAACATCCTGAACACTCTAAAACTGAATCCTGACTCAACTATCAAGATTATCCTGAACATGTCATACTCAGGGGTTTTTGGATCTAATCAAAATCTTCTTTATTAAATTCATCTCCCAACAATTTCCCCCTTTTTGATGATGCCAAAACCATCTTGTTACAAAAACACTTAACCTATACTCAGGTTTCAGTTTTTTCCTATTACAATCCAAGAATGGTAAATTTCCCAATAATTTTCACAACAATTTCACAACACAACATAAGGCATATCAAATATAAAGACATGTAAAAAGATAATGAGATATTATCTTTGAGCATAAAGATAAAGTTTCATTGATTGTAGGAATTGAAGTTACAGATTACAATGAACTTATCAGAAAAATAAAGACAAAAACAAAAGAATTACAGAGAGTCTTCAGTCTTTGGTCTTCAGTCTTCTTCAATCTTCAGCTTCAGCTCTTCAGTCCTCTTCAACCTCATCCTCAGGAACTTCCAGGTTGAACATCTCATAATACCTCTTTTTCAATGCATCTCTTTCCTTGATGATATCTGGGTTGTTACCTGTCAACCCTAACTGGATGGCATACTGAGCAATTTCCTGAGATATGGCTGTCTCATTTACCAAGCCATTCTCTAATCTAGGAGCAGGGTATGTGTATGGACCAGGGTCAGTAATCTGAACATTACCTTCATCTGCAAGATTTATCCAACTCTACAAGTACTTTGGATAGAAGGTTAACAAATAGTCAATGAAAGCTTCATTTGGATCTGAGCTTGTCCCCCTCCATTCCCTTAGAACTTCATAATAAAACCAGAAGGTTCTCTTTATCTCTTCCCAAGCATCATTGAATTGGATAGACATCCATTTATCAATGTGCGGCCACTTCTGAGTTTTAGCTGTCCCCCTCCTTTTGCTCAGGAACTTCTTGAAACCACTTCTACGCTTCTGCTCTTCTTCTTTCTTCTTCCTTATCAAAGGGACTCCTGATACTGAAGCAACAGTTTTCTTCGCTTGTTCCACCTGAAGTGATCTCAGAGTTCTCCTAGTGTTGAAGACTTCCTTTTCTATTTCCTCTTCAGACTTTTCAAAGTCCATGATCAGCTTTCTTTGTGTAGCCTTAGAAGCTTTTGCTCTTTTCCTCTCAGGTTCAACAAACGCCACAACCTTTCTCTTGATTGGTTATTCAGCATTGTCTTGGCTTGTTTCAACCCTTCTTCTACCACTCAGTTTTTCAGCAATGACTTCTTGCATTGTCTCCTCAGAAACTTGAGTGTAGACTGGCTTTTCCACTTGCTTGGACTTAAGCTTTTCTGTGGCTTCAACTTCCTTCAAGGCTTCAG
Source organism: Stenogyne calaminthoides (assembly GCA_037126765.1). Classification (NCBI taxonomy): domain Eukaryota; kingdom Viridiplantae; phylum Streptophyta; class Magnoliopsida; order Lamiales; family Lamiaceae; genus Stenogyne; species Stenogyne calaminthoides. The sequence goes on along the minus strand of JBBCBC010000031.1, from coordinate 7,155,770 downwards.
CAAGATTTTTCTTTTCTGCTTCCTTGTCTGCCTTCCTCTTCAAGGTGTGTGCCAATAACTCCTTTAGCTCGTCTCCTGGCCTTTCCCCCTTCTTGGCACCATACCTTGGTAGAAGTTGGGACAATGCGGTGTCCATGTGATATTGTTCTTTGCTGACACTCCGCACTTCTCCAGCCAACTGGTCTTGCTCTTCTCCAGCCTCATCAAGTGGTTTTTAGCCACAGAGAACTCTTCAGACATAGGTGCAAACTGGTTGGAGAGAACATCTTTCAGCATCTCTGTCATCTTGGTCATGAGCATGTAGCCCATTTCCTCAACAGCATTCTTGATCAGTTGATCATTCTTCTCCACCAGCTTGGCTTCAAGAAATGAAGTCCTCTCCTGATACAATTGCTTCATCTTTGCACTCAGCTCAGTCTTGACTCCATCTATCTTCCCTTCCATGGCAGTCATCTTATCATTCAGAGATGTATGAAGTCAAGATCAGTCCAAGTAGAACTCGATTCTCTATCTTACGGGATTTGGTTGGCCAATGCTTCTTCAATCGAAAGCAACTTTGTCCACAATTGGCACAACCTTCTCCAGCTTGTCCACAATGGGACTGAAATCAATCTCAGAAGCATATAAGACTTGTTGCTTTTCCTCGAGTTTGGTTGCTCCGCCTCGAGCCTCGATCTCCACCGGGCTTTGATCTCCACTGAGCCTCGGTCACCAACATCGACATAACAAAATTAAAGATAGAAACTTCAGTAGCCTTGGCATAATGTTTAGTAGTGCAAATGTTACCAAGAGTACTAACCGATCGAGGATGTGAGATGTCAGTCATTCCAAAGATCATCGACTTTCTTTCTCCAATTGAGATTGCTTTCAAAGATTCCCTTGTTGATCCCCATCTTGATTTTTTATCTTTGGAGCTCGGGGCACCAACATCGCCTTCTTTTCCTCTCAAACCATCTTCTTCCCCGACCCAAATTTCATCAAAATCGACACTTTCATCCTGAGCTTGGTCTTTCTGAACCCGGAGAACTCAGTTAACACTGTTGTCTCCTCATTCCACCAGTCTTCTCCTCTGAATGAGGCAATGTTGAGCATTTCAGGCAATGTCTGGTTCAGAATGTAAACTGTTGTCCTCAGTCTGAAGAAGAGATCCTGAAGATCAGGATATGAGTTCAGCTCAGGGTACCTGTCCAATATGAACCGTTCCCCCTTGCTTTGCCACTCAGTCTCTTCTGCTTCGCCCTTCTTCGACCGGGCTCTCGGGTTGATGGGAAGATCTTGGTCTTTGAGGATCAAAGAATGGATCACTCAGGAGCTCATCAAGATTCAGCAGCTCCTGAGGCTCAGCTTGATCTGAGGTTTGAGCATGCATTACCTCAGTAGAAATCTGAGCTTGATCTGAGGTCTGAGGTCCCTTGAAAATTTCTTGAGAAAATTTGTCTGAGCTCAGTGATGTCTCAAGAACATCAGAGAAAACTTGTTCCTCAGTTTGCTCTTCTGCGATAGATACAACCTGAGCTAATACTTACAATGGCGATTTTTGAGCTTGCTAGCCCTCAGGTTGCACTTCCTCAGGTTCGCTCACCTCCTCCTCAGTGGAAATGTGAACTTTTCTGCGCTTGGGAGCAAGGGCTTTCTTCTTCAGGGCTTCTCCCTTCTTCCTCTTCATCTCTATCAAAGCCTTCCCCCTGGCTTGATGGGCTTCTTCAGTAGCTCCTTCAGCAGTAGATTCCACTTTCTTCTCTTTCTTTCCCTTTAAGGTCTTCCTGGAAGTAATAGGCTTGAACATGATCTTAGACTTTGGGAAGGGTGAGGTGTTGGCAAAAATGTCTTCTTCCTCCCTGCACATCTCCAAAATGAAGGCTATTTTGGTTGCATGAAGAATTTTGCCTTTAATCACAACAGAACCATCCTCATTCTTGATCTGTTTCGCCTGGTCACTCACCACTCTGATCAGATATCTCAACCAGTTGAAATCAGTAGTGGGTGAGTCTTCTATGGCAGCCATCAACCTCAACTTCGGCGTACTTATTTGCTCAAAACTGTTGGATCGACTCATAATACATTTACTAACTATATCCAGCAAAACTCTGTATTTCGGCTTCAAATGCCATTTATTCAAAGTAGCCTCAAACTTAATAGGATGCTCTGTTATCCTATCAAGGTATTCTTGTTCCCTACCCAACATATACATCGTAGGGTCTTCTCCTCTATTACACAACTCATATACATCATTTAAATTCTAAGGGATTATATACAACTCCCTTACAAAATCAATGTATTTAGAGCTATGTTCTAAGTGGGAAACAGTAATCTGGGACTCAATACAATCATCCTCATCTATTTTCAAGTTTGAGATAAATTCAATTACCTCCTTCGAATATTCAGCCTCTGGTTGATTTGCAACCAGGTTTGTAAGCTTTCGCGACCCGTATCATATACAACGCCTCTTCTTCGTGGGTTGCATTTGATGAACTTTCAAGCGAAACCACATATTAGTACCATGGCTTGTTCGAGATAGCCAGTTTATCATAAATAGAGAAAGTCATTTTGGAGAATTTTGAGTGTAGGGTTTTGAGAAAGATGAAGGTTTTCTGGGCAAAGATAGGTTTTGAGTTTGTAGAGAATTTTGGAGATGAAGGTTTATGAAATGGGGCTTCGAATGAATTTTCAAAGAATATATATAATGGATTCGTGGGAAATCGTATCGATTGAATAAATCAATGGTTGAGATTAAACACCGACTAATCGAGTATATGAAAGGACGATTTCACGAATAATACGCCGCCAATTTAACCTTATTGGTGATTAATTGAACAGTGCAATTAATTACTGTTCCTGCAGACCATTGACCTCCTTCGGGTATTTCAAAGGTCCCGCCCAAAATATTCCCTTCAGGTGTTTTGATATTAATTGCCAATGATTACTGAGATTCAGTTAGGCAATAAATGAGTTGCATGAGTCATTACCTCTTCAGACTAATTTCCCTCTATCAGTCTTACTGAGTATTGACCTTGATAAAATGTCAAGATAATATCGAAGTAATCTTAACGTCAAGATGACATCGAGTACTAAGTCAAATCAAGATAATATCGAAAGTCTCGATCTTCGGATATCTGAGTTTCCCAAGACTCAGATTTCAGTACTTCCAATTTTATCCCGAGTTTCTCAAGAGAATCGAGAAAACTTCATGCATCCGAAAAACCTTCAATTTTTGATTTGTTTCTATACACCGGATCCAACATCCCTAATTCAACCGATAGTTCCCGAAATCTTGATCCAAACCCAAAGGTTTAGTCAAGATATCGGCTCTCTACATTTTATCCGCATATGAATCTTCTCCATCCCGATGTCTTTCTTCTCAACATGATCTCGATGAAGTGATGTCCGATATCCACATGCTTACATCCGGTGTGCAATCTGGGATTTTGTGTAATAGCAATAACACTATTATTATCACAAAATATAGGTACTTCATTGGCTATAATCTTATAATCCCTCAATTGTTGTATCGAGCTAAAGAATCATGCACAACAACTTCCCGCAGACCATGTATTCAAATTGGTAGTCTTTGGTTGCTCTTCGAGGTCTGTTTTTTTGAAAACCAAGATATCACCTATTTCCAAGAAATTGACAAGTTCTGTGGTGGACTTCTGTCAATTCTACATCCTCCATAATCGAGATCTCGAATAACCAATTAATTCAAGGTTATCATCGGTTGGATACCATAATCCTCTATTCACTTTGTGCCCTTAAGATATTTCAAGATCTTTTTGGCAAACCTCCATGTGACTAAATTTTAGAATTAGCTTGGTATCTATCTTGCACATATCCCAACAAAGAAATGTTATATCGAGCCTACTTGTCGCGGAGATATAGCAGATGATCCAATGATCCTCTACAATCGATTGTGACTTATCGATTTGCCTTCGAGATCGAGGATCCATCTTGTAGTTAGTATTCATGGGAATTCTAACTGCATTGCAATTCTGTACACCATACTTTGCAATTAGATCTCTGGTGTACTTTGCTTGGTTGATGAAAATTCCTTCTTTAGTCTGTTTCACCTGAAGTCCAAGAAAGAAATTCATCTCCCCCATCATTGACATCTCAAACTTTCCTTTCATCAGTGTAGAAAACTTTTCACACAATTGATGATTTGGAGATCCAAATATGATGTCATCTACATAAATTTGAACTAGTAAGATATCTTCTCCATCTTCTATCCTGAACAAAGTCCTATCAACAGTTCCTTTGATAAAACCATGGTCAGTAAGAAACTGAGAAAGAGTATCATACCATGCTCTGGGTGCTTGCTTAAGACCATACAAGGCTTTTTCGAAGTCTCAGAACTTGGTCATTCATGTTCAAACCAGGAGGTTGTTCCACATAAACCTCTTCCTTAAGCACACCATTCAGAAATGCACTTTTCACATCCATTTGATAGACTGTGAATTTCATGTGGGCAGCATATGCAAGAAACAATCTGATGGTTTCTAGTCTTGCAACATGTGCAAAGGTTTCATCATAATCCAAGCCTTCTTCTTGGGAGTAACCTTGTGCAACTAGCCTTGCCTTGTTTCTTACAATATTGTTGTTCTCATCTCTTTTTTCTTGAACACCCACTTGGTTCCAATCACATTGTGCCTCTTAGGCCTATCCACTAGCTCCCAAACTTCATTCCTTGAGAATTGATTCAGCTCTTCTTGCATAGCAGTAATCCAATATGAATCTTGTAGAGCTTCTTCAATCTCAAAGAGGTTCTTTCTCCGATAGAAAGTTGAGAATAGTGCACTTTCACCATGGAACCTTCTTGTTTTGACACCATCAGTTAGATCACCCACAATCTGACTTGTAGGATGACTATCTAACCATCTTCTTCTGGATGTTCCCCCTTCAATAGTATCCTCAGCATTAGAAATGTTAGGTTCAGACAGTTCATTAAATTCAGGGAACAACAGAAAAGGAGAAATGGAATCATCTTCCTCAGGGGAAATTATATTCAGAACATTGTCAGAGACATTTGTTCCCCTTTGGTTGATAGATTCAGAGATTGCCTCAGTTGTGACCACAACTTCATTGGCATTACATACCTGAGTCTGAACTGGTGTCTGTTCAGATTGGTCAGCTTTGGTGTGTTGGCTTTCCTTCAATGGAGAATTTCCATCGTGAGTCTCATCATCCTGAGTTTGTTCATCCTGAACTTCTCTGTCTGAGTCTGATTCACTCCATTCATAGAAAGTGACTGACTTCTTCTTTTCAGGTTCAGAGGATGTTTCATCATTCTTTTTCAGGCTAAGTCTGGTGATTCTCTTGGTGGGTTCTCCGAATCATGTTCTGTTTCTTCCGAACACAAGTAGATTCATCAAAAAACAACATGAGGTGTTTCTTCCACAATAAGAGTCCTATAGTTGTAAACTCTGAAGGCTTTACTGACTTCAGAATATCCTAAGAATATCCCTTCATCAGCTTTGCTATCAAAGGTTTTCAACTGATCTTTACCATTATTGTGTATGAAACACTTGCAACCAAACACACGAAAGAAAGAAACAAGAGGCTTCCTTTCATTCCAAAGCTCGTATGGAGTTTTACCTTGACTCTTGGTCAGCATGGATCTGTTCTGAGAATAGCATGCAGTGTTGATAGCTTCAAATTTCAAAATCTTTTAGGAATATCGACAATTTATCATTGTCCTTGCGAAACTTTCTTTTCAGAGTCCTTTTTTCTTCTTTCAAAGAACACCATTTTGTTGTGGGGTCTTTGCAGCTGATGTTTCATGAGTTATTCCATTTGCTGCACAATAATCAGATATAATATGATTGATAAACTCGGTTTTATATCGATCCGATTTTGACCACACTCAGATTCTTTTCAGTACTGAGCCTTTTCAGTAGTTCAGACAGTTTTATCTGAGTCTCTTTCTTACTGAGTAAGAATATGACCCATTTAGATCCAGAGTAGTCATCAACTACCACAAGTGTATATTTCCTGTCATTGGTGCTCACAGGTGTTACTGGACCAAAAAGATCCTTATGCAATAGTTGAAGTATTCTTTCAGTATAAACATCTACTTTGCTTTTGAATGATGCTCTAATTTGTTTTCCTTTTTGACACGCATCACAAACATGTTCTTTACTGAACACTTTATTTGGTAACCCCCTCACAAGTGCTAATCTTGCAAGTTTGTTCAGGGTTTTGAAATTCAGGTGATTCATCCTTTTGTGCCACAACCAACTGGTATCTGTGGAACTTTTTGCAACCAAACATGTATCTTTAGGAGTTGAACTCCAATCAAAGAAGATACACATTTCCTTTTCTAGTACCCAGTTAGCGTAATTTTTACGAGGAGGTATCATCCTTCACATAACATAAGTTCTTTGAGAACTCAACATTAAATCCCTTGTCACAGAATTGGCTTATAGAAAGCAAGTTATGCTTCAAACCAGATACATATGAAACACCATGGATATGAACAGATTCAAATTCAAGAGTTCCATATCCTCCAGTTTGTCCTTTAGAGTTGTCTCCAAATGTGATCTGAGGGCCTCTTTGCTCAACATAGTCAGTGAGTATTTGCTTATATCCTGTCATATGTCTTGAACATCCACTGTCAAGATACCATACAACAGGAGTCAGTTCATCTCCAATCATCAGTACCATGTTGTCTTCATTCAGCTCAGTGCCCTTGTTTTTCACCTCCTCCACAGCCATTAGACAGATGTCATCACTGTCACTATCTGAAAACATCTCATCTGAAGAGCTGGAACCTTCTTCAGAATGTTCTTCTTCTGCAACCATGGCTTTCTTGCTGGAGAACTTCTTGTCTCTCTTTGCTTGCCTTTCTTTTCTCTCCTTAGCACTTAGCTCAGGACAATCATATTGGAAATGACCTTTCTTTTGGCAGTTATAGCATCTGTTGGCATCATCATCCTGATCACTTTCCTCCTTAGTCTTGGAGTCCTTCTTTTTGGATGAAGATCCTTCAGCTTTCAGGTCTTTTCTCTTCTCAGTAGATCTGTCCTCAGCCTTTGAGTCTCTTTGGTACCTGTGATTCCTGTAATATTTTTTATATTTTCCATATCTGCTATTAAGCCTTTCAAACCTCCTTGCCATCAGTACTAGCTTATCCTCTAGCTCATCCTGATTTTTAGCAAGTGAGTTCTCAGACTCTCTAGTTTTACAGGATTTTTCCTTGGCTTTGAAAGCCACATTTTTACTAGATGAAGAATCATCTTTGTTGTCAGCTTTCTTTGATTTCTTATCAATTACAAACTCATAAGCTTTCAGCTCAGAGAAGACTTGTTGGTATGGCATTGAATCAATGTTTTTGGTGTTTTCAATCACCACTGCATGAATATCCCATTTCTTAGATAGTCCTCTAAGAATTTTCAATGCTACCTCTCTTTGTGGGTATCTCTTTCCAAGTGCATTCAGATCATTCATTATACTAGTGAATCTGACTTCCAGTTTGTCAATAGATTCACCATCTTCCATTTCAAAACTATCAAACTTTCCAATGGCAACATAAAGTTTGTTCTCTTTAATATGATTTGTGCCTTGGCACATCACAGCAAGTGTATCCCATATTTCTTTGGCAGTATTACAATGAGAAATCATCCCCATCACACCATCATCAATAGTGTTATATAGTGTATCTTTGGCAATATAGTCAAGATTGACTAACTTCCTCTCATCAGGAGTAAGTTGATCATCAGACTTTGGAAATTCAGTCCTGGGATCATTTCTCCTCGGCCAAGAACTCCTGGGATTCACAACAGTGAATTTGAATGGTCCTTCAGAAACCACTCTCCACATTCTTTCATGCTTAGAATACAGGTGAGCCTGCATTCTTAATCTCCACAAATCATAGCTCTCAACTGAGAACATTGGAAGTTTCTTAGAAGGCATTATGTTTGAGCCTTATAAGATTTCAGCAAATAGATCTGTTCAGTAGACCACAAGAATCTTTAAGCAAATAAGATTATGGTCAACAAAGCAAGTGGTCAAGTTGAACCACTGCTCTGATACCACTTGTTGGTCCCGCTGCAAACGAGTCTTAAACGTGTATAGGGGGGAATACACGTGTACAATGAATTTTAAAACTTTTCTTCACTGAGGTCAGATGGGTCAGGTTGTCCTGATGATTTGGCCCTGAGAAGCACAGATCGCCCTGAGTCAAAGTCTACCAGAGACAGTGATCCCGAAGCCGCTTCAGAAGCCTCGGATAATCCCAACCGAGCTCGAAGTTTTTTTCAGAGATCTCGAGCCGCTTAGATCGATAACTATCTTCTTGAACCCTCGAGAGAGTAAGTTCGATTTGGTAACTATCTGTTCTAGCTACTCGGATATCTTGAGTAATGGTTGGCCCTAAGTTTATACTCGTTTTAAGCTTTGCTGAAAACCTTCCTTTTAATGAAACGGTGATTAAGGCTGTGATTCAGTTAGATGCAAGTTCAGTGGATTGATTCCAACTGAATATCAGTGAAAATATGCTTTCAGTTAAAGATATGCAACAGATAATTAATGCAGTACAGAAAGTAAATAACACAGCAAGTTATAGTGGTTCAGAGACTCAAGCTCCTACGTCCACTCTCTCTGACCTTCAGAGAAATTCCTTAACCACTTTCCTAAGGTTTTCTGACTACCTCAATGTAGTTTAATAACCTTTCTACTTTGAGCTTTCTGACTACCTCTGTAGTTTACTTACTCAAAACACACACAAGCTTTCTGACTATCCAAGATAGTTTACTCACTTCTTCTCTAGAGTTTTCTGACTACCTCAATGTAGTTTACTAACTCTTTACAACTCCAACTCACCAACAATCACACTCAAACTACCTTACAAAGGGTTTGGGGTTTCTTGGTTGGTTTCCAACTAGGATGAGATATCCTTTACAATTAAGTACAATGCAAAGGCTATGATATCTCTACTAAGCTTTGGATATATCTTATCAAAACTAGGCTTAGTGAATGAGCTATCTTCAATATAAAGCACTTGGGAAATTCTTGGGTTTTCGAGTGCTTCAACTTGCAATAATAAGTTTGAGCTCTTGAGTTGCTTACAAATTTTCCATAACCTTCAATGTAGAGGGTCACAAGTATTTATAGGCAAACACCAAGGTCACTCTTGAAAAACTATCCGTTGGAAGAGATAGCTTCATGAGTTTCCTCTTATGGTGTGTGATGAACGGCTATTTTTAGGGTTTGAAACTCCCTTGCATGTTTTAGGCAATATGCTTTTTATGCAGCTACTCACCACTTTTTTGCAGTCTGGAACATAGTACTACTGACATGCTTCAGTGACCTATCGATTTCCGTGTCAATAAAGTACAGTGTTGTCTTCCTCTGATTGGCTCTTGTCTTTAGCTAATGTAGACAAACATAACGGCTCTTTTTGGTTAATATCTCTGAGTGATATAACCTTAACAACACTTAGTTTTAGTTCCTTTTGTCTGCATGAGAATGTCTTGGGCAATATCTATTTTCTTGAGTAATCGCATTTTTCTCAGTATTGTATCCTTCAGATAGATATCTTTCAGTGCCTCGGAACATTCAAGGTTATCTTGAGCATTGATGAGATTGCGAGTCTTGAGAAACTCGTGTCTTGATATCTTCTTTGTCTTGACATCTTGAGGTCTTGATCTTACGAGTCTTGGTGTCTTTCGAGTCTTGATGTCTTCGAGTCTTGAGAGATATACTAAGCGATATCTTGAGTCTTTATCTTTGAGTCTTGAACTTCTCGATCTCCATCTGAGTCTTGATTTCTCGATCTCATCTTCGAAGTCTTGATTTCTCGATCTCATCTTGAGTCTTTAGTTTCTCAGTCTCATATTGAGTCTTCAGTTTCTCAGTTTCATCAAACTTGAAACTTGAAACTTATCTTGAGTCTTTAGAATCTTGAGAATCTATCCCGATCTATATCTCACGACTATACATTGTGCGAGATAACATCCTGAACACTCTAAAACTGAATCCTGACTCAACTATCAAGATTATCCTGAACATGTCATACTCAGGGGTTTTGGGATCTAATCAAAATCTTCTTTATTAAATTCATCTCCCAACACTCCCACTTATACTCAAAGCAGATTGGCAACGGTCTTGACACCCATACCTTCCACATGTCTCTCGAATGTATTATGAGGCAGACCCTTTGTGAATGGATCGGCTATGTTGTCTTCTGAAGTGATCTTTGCCACCTCTATATCTCCTCTCTTAACAATTTCTCATATAAGATGGTATTTCCTTTCAATGTGTTTACTGGCCTTGTGGGCTCTTAGTTCCCTTGAATTTGCAACTGCTCCGGCATTGTCACAATAAATAGTGATTGTGCTGGGCAAATTCAGAACTACATCCAAGTCCACTAGGAAGTTCTTGAGCCAAACCACTTCTTTCGCTGCCTCGCAAGCAGCTACATATTCGGCTTCCATGGTAGAATCTGCGATGCATTTCTGCTTAACGCTTCTCCATGTCATGGCTCCTCCCCCCATGCAAAACACACTACCTGGGAGGTAGATTTTTCCGAATCTAAGTCCGATTGGAAACCGAAGTGCGTGTAAAGCCGATGGGGAGACTATATTCGATCGATAAACCAACATTCTATCTCGAGTTCTTTTTCGATACTTGAGAATGTTTTTAATCGCCGGCCCAATGTTCTTTCCCCGGGTTACTTTGATATCTTGCCACCATGCCAACGGCAAAGCAGATATCCGGTCTCGTGCACAACATTGCATACATAAGGCTTCCGACAGCCGAAGCATAAGGAATGCCTTTCATGTCATCTATCTCCTTTTGTGTCTTAGGGCACATTTCCTTGGATAGATGGATTCCATGCATGAAAGGTACGAAGCCTTTCTTGGAATCCTGCGTGCTGAATCGTTTCAAGACAGTGTCTATGTATGAAGCTTGCGATAAGCCTATCATCATTTTCTTGCGATCTCTAGTGATCTTGATCCCAAGGATGTGCCCGGCTTCCCATAAGTCCTTCATATCAAACTGTTTTGAAAGCCATACCCTTACGTCTGATAACACCTTTACATCATTCCCGTTGATCAGAATGTCGTCTACGTATAGTACTAAGAATACCAATGCAGTTCCGACACGCTTTTTGTACACACAACTTTCGAACTCATTTTGATCAAACCCATAAGACTTTATAACATGATCAAAACATTGGTTCCAAGCTCTGGATGCTTGTTTGAGTCCGTAAATGGACTTCATGAGCTTATAAACTAGGTATTCTTGGCCCTTTTCAATGAAGCCTTGGGGTTGTTGCATATAGATTTCTTCATCAAGACTTCCGTTAAGGAAAGCTGTCTTGACATCCATTTGCCAGATTTCAAAATCGAGATGCGCAGTAATCGACAAGAGAATTCGGATGGACTTGAGCATTGCTACAGGCGAAAAAGTTTCCTCATAGTCGATCCCTTCTTTCTGAGTATAACATTTGGCCACAAGCCTTGCCTTGGAGGTTTCCACCTTCCCGTTCGGTCCTCTTTTTCTCTTGTATACCCACTTGCAACCAATGGGTTTGACCCCATTAAGTAGTTCGACTAGCTCCCACACTCTGTTATGATCCATAGAACCTATTTCGGCTTTCATTGCCTTTTGCCAAGAAACCGCATCCTTGTCTTGGATTGCCTCATCATATGTCCATGGGTCTGATTCGTCTTGACCAGGAATCAAGTCCGAGGACTCTCCTATCCCCATGAATCTCTCAGGCTGTCTTGCAACCCTCCCACTACGACGAGGTTCCGGTTGTGAAAGTGTGTCGTTTGGTATGTCATCTTGTACAGTTGGCAATGAGGTTAGCCCCCTTAGCTCATTTAAGGCAATCTCACTTCTGGGTCTTCTTTCGTTCATATAGTCTTCTTCCAAAATTCTAAAGTGGGTGCTTATTACCACCTTTTGATCTTCGGGACCATAGAACATACACCATTTTGTTCCCTCGGGGTATCCTATAAACAACCTTAATTCTGATCGAGGATCCAATTTTTCGGCTTCCTTGTCCAACACGTAGGCCGGACACCCCCAAATTCTCATGTGTCTCAAACTGGGCTTGCGCCCGGTCCACAATTCTTTGGGAGTTTTGGGAACCGATTTGGATGGCACCAAGTTCAAAATGTAAGCCGCTGTTTCCAAGGCATGACCCCAGAACGACTTGGGAAAATCCGCATAACTCATCATTGATCTAACCATTTCCAAAAGAGTTATGTTTCTTCGCTCTGCAACCCCATTTTGTTGAGGGGTTCCGGGTGCAGTTAGGTGGGATACAATCCCTTCATCTGACAAGTAGTTCAAAAACTCATCGCTGAGGTACTCGCCTCCACGATCGGATCGTAGAGACTTGATACATTTTTCCCTATGATTCTCTACTTGAGCCTTAAATTCTTTGAATTTCTCAAAGGTCTCAGATTTATGCTTCATAAGGAAAATATAACCGTACCTTGAGTAGTCATCAATAAAAGTGACGAAATACTCATAACCTCCTCTTGCTTTGGTTAACATTGGACCACATACGTCTGTGTGAACGATTTCTAACACTTCTTTGGCTCTATTCCCCTTGGCTCTGAATGCCCTCTTGGTCATTTTACCCTCCAAACATGATTCGCAGGTTGGAATTGGTTCAACTTGGAGAGACTCCGGTGAACCGTCTTTTACCAACCTTTGGATCCTCTTTGGATTAATATGTCCCAATCTTAGATGCCATAGAAGTGTTTCGTTCACATCTGATGAACGTTTTCTTTTATCGGAAACAATTGATGTGTTATAGGATGCATTTCGTGAGTGGTGTGCACAGTTAATTGTATAGAGATTATTCGACAACGTTCCATGGCAGATAAATTTATCATAAAGAGAAATGGTAACAACTTTATCAAAAGTAACCGAATATCCATCAAGGTAAAGTTTAGAAATCAAAATTAAATTCTTTCTAAAATTTGGAACGTAAAGAACATCTCTTAAAATTAAAACTCTGTCTTCAAAGGACAGGTGCACTTCTCCCACTGCTTCAGCTGCCACTCTCGTAGCATCGCCCAGTGTGATGAGGATCTCACTCCCACTAAGTTGTCGGGTCCGCTTGAACCCCTGTAAAGTGAAACAAACATGATCAGTGGATCCCGTATCCACCACCCATAAATGGGAGGCATACGCCGCTAAGCAAGTTTCTACAACTAGTGCGTGAGAATTACCTTTCTTTCCATCCCTTTTGGGTTTGGAACAGGCTGCCCTCCAATGTCCCTTTTCACCGCAGTTAAAACATTTTTCTTTTGGTACTTTCTTGACACCCATCCAGCTAGTTGTCTTTCTCTTACTTTTCTTAGTGATGAGTTTGCTTTGGTTCTGACCACTTTCCTTTTCTTGAGTCTTGCCCTCCATTGGCCTAGACCTTGAGAAAAGACTTTTGGTCACCAATGCTTCGTCTTTCTTTCCTAAATGCTTCTCTATTTTCTCCATGGCTTCTTGTAGAATGTCCATAGTAAACATGTGATCACTCATCACAAAACTACAGTAAAACCCATCGAAGCACCTTGGAAGAGTTAGCAAAAGAAATTCGATTTGAGCCTCATCACAATACTTAGTACCGAGATAAGCCAGTTTTTCAAAATGGCATTTTATTCTAAGAACATGCTCCCTTACGGGTGTTCCCTCAGCCATATTTAGCCTTGCCACGTCGTCATTTTTAAACTGATTGATCATGAGGTCTTTTGTTAAAAACATTTCTTTAAGACTTTGCATAATTTCTGCAGCAGACTCAACACCTTCATGAATGTGTCTCAAATCATCAGACAGTGAAGTCAAGATTACACGTTTCATAGGTTCATTGGCCTGCTCCCAAATATTATACAAGTGTCTTCCCGCATCAGTTGATCCATCAGTAGACATACGGGGCTTGGGTACATCAAGAACCCAATGATGTTCTTGTGCAGGTAGGACAAAACTCATATTTCGTTTCCAAACAACATAGTTGTCACCAGTTAATTGGTGTTCTTTGAGTGTATATAACAGTGGATTAAAAAGTTGTATACATGATGAACTGAAATAAATAATAATATGCATAAGCACAAATATATCACAAAATTCGATCACATGTTTCATATTAAAATCTCAAAAAAATATGAACATGCATCAGCCAACATCTCAAAATAGTTTAAATAAGCCACGTGGGGTGGGTCATTATTTAAACACATTCAAGCAGGTTACAAACAAGAACAATTACAAACCTTTAATAACTAGATTAATAGTTGGCTCCCACTTGACCAATATAAAATTGACAGAGACTTCGGGGAAGTATATGCATATCAATTTTATACCTAAGTAATAACCATGATTAAATCTGTAATTATTATTTCGCTTTGAACGAGCCTCGTGGGGAGGGTCATCGTCGCCACTAGTAATAATCCACAATCATCCATTTGGAATTTATTCATGTGAAAGCTATCTTTTGACCGTCCCGTGGGAGGAATTTCTCCAAAAGAATTCACAAATAAATAAATCATGGAGGTCAAAATTAATTTAATTTTATTATTCATAAAATTGTCAATTAATTGTTTAAGCGTACTTAGTAATTTTCGAAAGTGAGATTTTTCAAAACGTTTTCTCATGCATCGCAAATTTAAACACAATTTAAATAAGCATAAAATAATGCATAACATCAAAACAAAAAATTAAACATATTGGGCACATATATCCAATTGTCATGGTTACTTTTTGTCATGTCTTGATCTTGAGAAATCGTCTTCATAGCCTTCATCGTTCGTCTCAAAAAGCTCCCACTTGAGTCTTAAAAAAGGCCTTGTCAAGCCCGCCATCGACCGAACTTGCCGGGTCGGATTGCCCGCTTAGCACTCCCCGGCCGTGTCGAGTGGCGTCGTCGTCTTGCCTTGTATTGAAGGCGCCGATAGATCACGCCCCGCTCGGCAGCAAGCTTCGGCAGGTGTCGACAAGCGCTGCGCAAGATCCTTCGCGCGCAAGGCCCATCCATGCCGATCCGTGCGATGTCGCCTCACCTGTCCGTCAAGATCGTAATGATCGCTGCGCGCCGACCCGATCTCACGGCGCTCGGCCAGCGGCCCTACGCCCCCGCCCGCCGCCAGCGTTAACAGGCGGCGTGCCTCTTGGGCGCACATTATGACGACGCTTACCCTTGCGATTAGGATCCCGATCTTTTAATTCTTCGTCTCTGCCTCCGTTTCCGATCCGGTTACAATTTATTTTACAAAAATAAATAAACTTAGATCTAGACTAGTCTATTACATTGATCAAATCAAACAAATTCTAATCTACTCGTGGATTTTCTCACGAGGCAAAACGAATTCGAACGAATTGAATTTAAAAACAACAATTTATATGCATGCATAAATAAACACATTAAATTCCATGACAATTGGATACCTGCAAAAAAGATCTAGCAATTCTACTATCCAATTTCAAATTTAATGAAAACGAATTAAATTACAATTTAAAAATCAGAGTCCGAAACCATGGCTCGATGCGATTGTTGGGGAATTAATTGCCCGGATCTATTCGGGATGAATATTTAAATACAAATTTAATTCTAACAATTATTACTAGCATGAATTAATCATATATTAATTCAAATAATAATTCAACAACAAATCATGCATATAAACTGTTCACATAAATCCTACGCATGCAGAATTACTACGGGTTTAAGTGAACTAACCTCTTGGAGTGGCAATGGTCTCGTCGATAAAACACACCAAAAAGCCTTCCCAAGTATTCCCTAGTCCTTGCTCGTCAATCCGGTGGAAGGAAGCTCGCGAACAATTAACAAAAGGGGAAATAAAAAAATGTTGCACCACCTTTGTGGATTTACTATTTTTTCCAGCACATGGAATTGTACTTGGGGATGAAGAAATCATCCCCTATATATAGAGATGTGGTGGCCGATTTTTTCACATGGAATAGGGAGGAAAAAATCTTTTCTTGATCTCCAAGAAATCTTGAATATATCTCCTATATTCTTTTCTCCATAATTAAAATATTCCATAAAAATTCCACCTTCTCTTGTTATGGTTATTTTTGAAAAAATAAAGATAAAGATTCCAAGATTTGGATCTTCTTGAATTTATGAGATATACCTGTATTGCAAGAATACATATCTTCCATAATATCTTTCCAAGAAAATCAAGAAAATCTTTCTTTCCCTTATTCTTTCCAAATTTTCGAAAATTGTCATATGAATAACCAGTGGGAGATTTCTTGAATTTAATGAGATAATCTTGTATTTCAAGAATACATATCTTCATTCCATAACAAAATTCAAAGAAAATCTTTCTCCCTTTTATTCATATTTTTGAAAAAATGAGGAAAAAATAAGAACAAAATTTATTTTATTTTTAAACACCTTTTCCGGTTATTGGACTTTTTATTTGGGCTACTTGAGGGGCCTTTAGGAGAATTAAGATTGAACCTTCCAATGGATCTTGAATTATCAATATTGAGCCACAATATTATTCAAGCCCATAAATATTAATTAATCCCACTACATAATTATTAATGCACTATCCATCTTAACCCATATTATAATCAATATGGCTCTTGTTATTATTTTCCGTGTTTAAGATTATCTAGCCCATTAATTAATTCAAGCCCTTGAAATAGTTTTTCATTAATTAATATCTTTTATCCTTGGTAAAGAACGGTTCAACATTATTATCCCATAGGGAAACTAGTTCCACTTGCAAGATTTGGTATGATAAAATTTATGAACCTCCCAAGGGCAAATCGAACAAGCGTTTTGCATTACGATTCTCCGTATTAAATCTTAGCAATCGCGATGTGACCAATAATATTGCCCAAGATATAAAGTATTGAATCTCGTTGATTCTCTACCCGTAATAAGTCAAAACAATAATTACTAACCACACGCGATCCTATTTAAGGGACGAAGATTAAGAAATAACGAACCATTCGAGGTCTAATTCTTCCTAGTTGATTCAAGAATTTGTCCTCATGAAGGTCCTCTTCAAATGCACTAGACATGCACTAGTGTAATCTCTTGGTCAAGACAAGTCAAATCGAAAGCGTTACACTTCAACCTTTCACGATGGATTGTTCATTTCCATCTAGGTCGTGAATGGTGTACTTTTGGTTACAAGGGGGTATTAATTTAATCTTCGTGATCGGTATCACTAAATTAACTACAATGTAACACGTCTTATTTATTGAACGGTTATAAAATAAATATATGTAACATTCGATGATGAAGATCAAATGATAAACAATTTATTTCATAAATAAGTCCGAATCCGGTTTGATTATACAAAGTAAAAGCATACTTTCCAAGATAATAAACAGAGGGGGAGAGCCATGACATGGAGAAGCGTTAGGAATAAATGCATCGCAGATTCTACCATGAAAGCCGAATATGTAGATGCTTGCGAGAAAAAAAAGAAGTGGTTTAGCTCAAGAACTTCCTAGTGGACTTGGATGTAGTTCGAATTTTCCCAAAGACAATCATCGTTTATTGTGACAATTAGGAGCAGCTTGCAAATTCAAGGGAACCAAGAGCCCACAAGGCCAAAGAAACACATTGAAAGGAAATACCATCTTATCGAGAAATCGTTAAGAGAGAGAGAGATATAAATTGGCAAAGATCGCGTCAAAAGACAACCCAGCAGATCCATTCACAAAGGGTCCTCGAGAATACATTCGAGAGACATGTGGAAGGAATGGGTGTCAAGAGTTTTCAATCATGGAGTATAAGGGGCGACATTATTAGGTTGTAGGTGACATTATATGTCACGACAAGAATACACGAGACATGTTGTAGTATACGGATTTTGAGTATAAGTGGGAGATTGTTGGGATTATCTTTCGAAAGTATGTTTTTACTTTGTATAATCAAAATGAATTTCGGTCTTATTTATTGAAATAAATTGTTTATCACCGATGCTTTAAATATAATCGAATGTTACATATATTTATTGCGATAACTGTTCAATAAATAAGACGTGTTACATTGTAGTTAATTTAGTGATACCAGATCACGTAAGATTAAATTAAATCCTTGTAACAAAAAAGTACACCATTCACGCACGTAGATGGAAATGAACAATCCATCGTGAAAGGTTGAAGTGTAAGGCTCGGGATTGACTTGTCTTGACCAAGAGATTACAATAGTGCATGTTTAGTGCAATCGAATATGACCCACATGAGGAGGACAAATGCTTCTTTAACCTAACTAGGAAGAATTGACCTAAATGGTTCGTTATTTCTTAATCTTCGCCCTTAAATAGGATCGCGTGTGGTTAGTAATTATTGCTTTGACTTATTACGGGTAGAGAATCAAAGAGATTCAATACTTTATATCTTGGGCAATATTATTGGTCACACGCGATTTGTTAAGATTTAATACGGAGAATATGTATTCTTGAATTTTGTTCGACCATATCTTGGGAGGTTCATAAGCTTTATCATACCAAATCTTGCAAGTGGAACTAGTTTTCGGTATGGATAATAATGTTGAACCGCCTTTACCAAGGATAAAAGATATTAATTAATGGAAAGCTATTTCAATTGGCTTGAATTAATTAATGGGCTAGATAATCTTAAACACGAGAAATAATAACCGGAGCCATATTGATCGTAATACGGGTTAAGATGGATAGTGCAATATTAATTATGAGTGGGATTAATTAATATTTATGGGCTTGAATAATATTGTGGCTCAATATTGATAATTCAAGATCCATTAAAGGTCCAATCTTATTCTCCTAAAGGTCCTTCAAGCCCAACATAAAGTCCAATAACCGAAAAAGGTGTTTAAAAATAAAATAAATTTTGTCATTATTTTTCCTCATTAATTGCAAAAATATAAATAAAAGGAGAAAGATTTTTCTTTGAATTTTGTTATGGAATGAAGATATGTATTCTTGAAATACAAGATTATCTCATTAAATTCAAGAAATCTCCCACTTGGTTATTTATATGTTATTTTCGAAAATTTTGAAAGAATAAGGAAAAGAAAGATTTTCTTGATTTTCTTGAAAAGATATTATGGAAGATATGTATTCTTGCAATACAGGTATATCTCATAAATTCAAGAAGATCCAAATCTTGGAATCTTTATCCTTATTTTTTCGAAAATAACCATAACAAGAGAAGGTGAGATTTTATGGAATATTTTAATTATGGAGAAAAGAATATAGGAGATATATTCAAGATTTCTTGGAGATCAAGAAAATATTTTTTTCTCCCTATTCCATGACAAAAAATCGGTCACCACCTATCTATAAATAGGGGATGATTTCTTCATCCCCAAGTACAATTCCATGTGCCGAAAAATTAAGTAAATTTGGTGCAACAAATTTTTATTTTCCCTTTTGTTAATTGTTCGCAATTCTTCCTTCCACCGGATTTAAGAAAGCAAGGACTAGGAATACTTTGGGAAGGCTTTTTGGTGTGTTTTTATCGACGAGACCATTGCCAATCCAAGAGGTTAGTTCACGTAAACCCGTGAGCAATTCCGCATGCATAGGATTTATGTGAATTGTTTATATGCATGATTTGTTGTTGAATTATTATTTGAATTAATATAGATTAATTCATGCTAGTAATAATTGTTAGAATTAAATTTGTATTTAAATATTCATCCGAATAGATCCGTAATTAATTCCCCAACACCATGTTGGTGAAACGACGTGTTTGGAGACGACATGTTGATAATGGATTGTATAGAATTGCGTGGGAGGTAATAAAAATGTTGCGTAGGTTTTGTTGGGAAATTTATAGTTTTGATGAAAGTTCCAAACACACAACCAAAGACCAAACTGTTTGATCGATGTTTACATTATCGCTATATAGGAGACCGCTTGATAATTTCGGTAATAGATAGGTCACATATCTTGTCGGAACTCAAACTAAAGGTCGGAAGATTCGTGAAGCTCGAATCCCTCTATACTAACGCTTAAACGGATAAAATAATAAGATGAAGCTCAAACCTCTATACCAGAAGATCGATGACTTCCGTAAGATAATTGAAGACCTACATAACCGAGTCACCAAGGAAGTTTAAGTCAACAAAGACTTCCAAGTGGATCGATCGATCGACGATCATCATAAGATGAAAATCGATGTTTCATCTTATCATACGTCCGCGATCCGAACAAGATGAATACAAACCTTAGTTGGAGGAACAACACGCAAAGCAAAGGCTTTCATCCAATAAGGAGAAGAGACATGATTTAACAGAAGCCGACATCGCGGGATTCGATGTTGCTCTCAAACGCTTATAAACTTTCAAACCATGCCAGATTTCCTCAAGCACGTCACATCAAGCCCAAGAACTTTACCTAAAATAGCCTGAGATTCAAATTGCTCTCCAACGGCTCTTTGATCTCAAGGTCTATAAATATGGGATCACACTTCAGAGTGAAACACGGAAATGCTTGGACAAACAACATAATCAAGAAGCTCAAACTATAGTCAGATTTCCGCACGAAGAACACAACTACAAGCTTATTTTATATTGTGTTCATCCCATAAGTTCTTAGCAAGAAATCTTTTCATCTAGCTATCAGTTTTTATACGCAAGAAAAGATTTCATAGTTGAACCTCAACAATCTTACCCAAACCCCAAGTTAGGATAAGTTGTTTAGCAAGATTTCAGTCTAGGGTTTCTAGTACTGATTTCTGGGATCGGTTGAGTGAGAACTCTTAAAACATCTGTTGGTGTACTGTGTTGGACTAACACACTAATCTAAGTCCAGTCGGTTAAGTCGGTTAAGTTGGTGCCCCTTGTGAAAGGGAAGAGTGGGACGAGGACCGGGTTTGTCCGAACCACTATAAATCTTGTGTGCCTTTTATTGCTTTGATTAATCGCTCTCACATCGACAATCTTAAAGCGCATACATTCTAAGTTAAGATCGATAAAGACCAAGCTTCGATCCGACGGACCTGATTTTCGACATCCGATTAAAAAGATAAAACTTGAATCTGATTTATACAAACCGGTTTTTCACGGGTAAACTTTGTTTTCCGCACACATCGCTTAATCGATAGTTACCGAATCGACCGCTTCGGGCGTTCAAGAAGTTGGTTATCGACATAACCGATTCACTGAGACTGACAAAGTATTCCGCCTCTCACACTGACAAGTAAGTCTATTCACCCTCCCTCTAGACTTTCGCCTCACTTAACCCGCTCGACCTACAAGTGGTATCAGAGCGGTTGGTTCTTCCGACTAATCGACTCGCGGTCATTGTGGTCATCCGAATCGATCTTGAAAAACTGTTTTAAAAACTCATTCATTTTCCAAAATCATCAAGATGGATAACACGTCCCAGATGTATCATGATCCGCCAAGTTATTATTGATGAGTATGCAGATTGGGGCCATATATATGTCCAACCATCTAGGCTCGACAAAGGGCGTAATGATGGAAGTCATCGAGAGGACCCATCATCATTTACTACGACAATCTCAGAGTCGGAGGAGATCCGGACTTTCCTACGGTGAAGTCTTGTACGAAAAAGCCCAAATTACGATGGACACAGAAGAAAAAAATCAAAGATACTCTGGACACCATTGCAAGACATATCATCATGAAGACAATGGATAAGGTCACCAAAGAGAAGATTAAGTATCTCAAATCATGAAAGCAATGTGGGATACTCGGCCGAGATCTGCGAGGAAATGAACAGATAAAAAGACACCGATCTTCGTTTAACCGTAAAGTTCGAGAAACCAAGATCGCTGCAAACTAAACCATCAACGAACTCGATGGAAGAATTACAATGTCTATAAACAAGCTTCGAGAACTTGGTAGAGAGATGTCCGATAAAGATATCAACTATAAGATCCTAAGGTCTCTCACCAAGAAGTGGGGACATGAAGGTCACGGTAATCAAAGATTGCCGTGACATTTCAAGAATGAAACCTAGTAGCTTGTTCTTGAGTCTCAAAGCTCACGAAGTTCGACCCGATTGAAAGAGGTCAAGCCGATGAAGACGAGGTCCCCTGAAACCTCGACTTCAAAATCGGTTGCTTTTCAAGGCAACCGAAAGAACAAAGGCCAATGAACCCATTGGAAATATATTAAGTCAGCAGTAACAGATCGCGTTGCTTACTGGGAAGCTTGAGAAGTCGATATACAACTTGGTAAGTATCGAAGATTCTACAAGGACTATCAACATAGCCGAGGATCGAGATAGGAGATCGCATAATAGATCTCCAGAAGAACCGATCCGATGATCGGAGGATCACAGAGATGAAAGGGAAAGAGATAGTCGAGGACGAAGGAAGGTAGAGATAACCAATCGATAGAAGAAACTCGGATTACTATCGAAGGGAAATCACCGATAGGTCATGTAATGTATGAGTGATTCACCGAAGGAAAGGAACGGTGGATCCGGTGGATCCGTGAGAAGCCGTGTCAGAAGTCACTATAAAGATTTGCACTGGACGCCGAGAGAGAGGGAAGAAAAGAGGAACAAAAAGAGAGCAAACGGTTTAGAGACGTAAGAGCCATGGTTGCCGATACATCAGAATTGACGATTCCTATATCCGCCTCCGAGGACTCGGATATCAGAGAAGACTTGGTCTCGACAAGGAAAGTCTTGCCGACTTCTATGAAAGTGAAGATCCGATATTCTCGCCGACGATAATGAACTCTCCGATGACGGCGTGGAGGACCAAATCCGAGGTAACCTCCAAACCCCCCTTTCGCTTCTACACCGCTATTATTAGACACCTTTGGGGAGATTGACCGCTTAAATTTACTCGTAACAATTGCTTGACGATCTCTCCAATACAAAGAGAAACTTATGCTATTGTGAAGCCGAGAATGATAAGTCGAGGATCGTAAATAATCACCAGTCAAGAAAATGATCTCAGAAAAACCTTCAACTTAGATCACCGAAATCGCCGTTTCGTAATCGAGGAATTTAAAATTCTCGGTTAAAGCTTCCGATCGTGAAAGCAGATCAAAGAACAGATGGAAATTAACAGACAAAGAAGTCGATGACTTCAAAATCTTGCAAGCAAAATTCGATGAGCTATTCCGAATGCATGAAAGTCAAATCCTCCGAGGACAATCTGCAGAAGAAAATAGATGTGTTTTCAAAATCATCTCAAACCGTTAAAGACATGAACGCCTATTTTCGTGTAAAGATTGATAAGGAGGGACTTGGCTATGAGAAACCCTCCACATCCTCAAAAGCCCCGACTGATTCATCTCAGAAAGGTGTAATCCATTCGAATTTAAAAAAAGATACACCAAAAGCTAAACTTGTATCTAATAGGGTAAGAGACCGCTTGAGCGGGTAAAGGCAAGTGCCTAACCGTAGAAAAGGAAAAGTAAATGGACCCTAACCGGTAAAGCATCACCGAGGAATCAACGGAAGAACCGGTTCGAAGAAGAAACCTCAACTCGATCAAGAAGAATCGAAAAAAGACAACCTACTAAAGGGAAGTCTAATCTGAGACCCGGTCAAGGTCAGCTGCCTAATAAGCATGCTTCAGGTAAACTGCGAAAACCATCTATGCGAAAAGGATATGAATCTTTTGATGGTAGCAGTCGTACCTACCCCTATAGTCGAAATTTAGTATTATCTTGACTGAACCACTTTGGATAAAAAGAAGACAAACCGAAAAGCTAAATCATAAGTCTTCTAAGTCATCCAAGGTTCACACAAGTAATCATACAAATCGAAAAGCATATGAGGATAAGTATGATTATGTTGATAGTACGGAGACAAATCAGCCTTCGATTTGATCGATCACCATAGAAGTGCTCTGTTTGTATGGATCCCCAAATCCAAACCTAACCCTCGAGGACCTAATCCGAAAGGGTACCTAAAACCCGATCCGATTGCGGTTCGCGCGTGGTCCGCCAACAAAGGAGGTGTGCAAGCAACTATCCGGGTACATCGATAGTGGATGCTCAAGGCACATGACCGAAGCAAACATCTCCTCGCCGGTTCCTACATAAATGTAGAAGGTCGTGTACTTTTTCGGTGATGATAACTTTGGTTATACCAAAGGGTTGAACCTTAGAGAATGATGATGTACAAATAAATCGAGTCTCGTATGTCGAAGGTCCGAAGCACAACCTATTATCGGTTTCACAAATTCTGCGACAACGGATTCAAGGTGTTGAGTTCTCGATCGATCAATGACTATCAAGAATCGAAGTCACTCAACGGATATTGCTAATCGGTTCAAGAAAAGGACGATCTACGGTGATTGGAGCAATTGTCCAAGAAATGCATGCTCGATTGTTAAGAGTTCCAAAAGTAAAGCAGTTGGCTCGCACAAAAAGAATGAGCCATCCGAACTTTAAAACTCTTAATAAGATAGCTAGGATGTCTCTAGTGGAAGGACTTCCAATGAAGTATTTCAAAGGATCGGACATGTTTCGATGTCGGAAGGGAAAACAAAGTCAAAGCTTCATTCAAAGGAATTTTCGGACTGACCAAAGATCCGCAGAGAGTAATCGCATTTGCTTCATATGGATCTGTTTGGACCGGTTACAAAATCGGCCTCAACGGACGAAATACACTCGTAATCGTGGATGATCGGGTTATATTCTTACATAAGAAGAATGAGACGACAACCAAGATACCCGAGCTACTAAGAAGATTACAAAATTTAAAAATCGACGATAAAGGTATACAATTCGAACTCCTTTTATTAATGATTTTTGCTCAAGTTTGGTATACAAAGATGAAACATCATGAGGACGCCACAATGTAATGGAGTAATGAACGGAGAAAAGAACTCTCAAAGAAGTTCGCCGAACAATGTTAAATTTGAACATGCGATACCAAACCGTTTAAGGCGTATAATCAACACCGCATGCCATACGCAGTAATGATGTCTCCCGACTAAGGCTCACTACAAAACACCTTATGAATCGTGGGAAGGGCAGAAAACCTCGCGGTTTTTACTTCCATGTTTTAAAGTGCAAGTGTTTCATACACAACAATGGGAAAAGTCGGGTTGAAGACCTTTGAGGCCAAGTCGATGAGGGTATATTTCTAGGGTATTCTCATCTAGCAAAGCCTTCAGTGGTCTACAACAAAACTAACCCTTGTTGTGGAAGAAACACCCCATGTAAATTTTTGATGAAGCATCTTCGATCAAGAGAAATCGCCGTATGAAGAACAAGTACGATCTACCGTAACCCGATATTCGAAAATGGATCGCCTAACGATCAAGGATAAAGGATCAAATCAGATCAATTTACATTCCAGATCTAAATTGATTCACCGATCAATCAGATCCTAAGGTACGAACAACTGTCGATGAAAAAAAGCCGATTCATTTGAGATAAGAAGAATCGAACCATCCGGTTGGGGAACTTCAAGTTCTCATTTAGCGACATAAAAGACATGATGATTCCAACATCACCGAGACTTGTTCTTATCAAGTGGACCATAACCTCGCACCACTCCCCAATCACTAGTAATAAGATTTTATCGTAAACGGACGATGTTCTCAAAACCGACGCAAATCGTAATGAAGGACTGGATAACCGGTCATCCAACTGACCGATAATTGGAGACCCGTCGATAAAATTAAAACTAGACATCGATTGGTGAAAGTGCCATGTATTTCATATATCGTCTATGAAGGAACCGATTACAATCGAGGAAGATTACAAGACGCAAACTGGATTCTAGCCATGCAGAGGAGCGGAAAGTTCGAGAGAAATGAAGTATGGGAACTAGTAGATGCACCGTGTCATCAAGACGTAATTGGCACGAAATGGATCTTCAAGAACAAGAGAGATGAGAAAAAATGTTATCACCGTAAATAAGGCAAGACTTGTTCTAAGGGGTATTCACAATCGGAAGGAATTGATTACGATGAGACCTTTTAATGGGTTTTGAAGCCATTCAACATTTGCGGCTTATGCTTCCCACAGAGGGTTCATTGTGGTATCGATGGACGAAAGAGTGCTTTCTTAAACGGGGTACTAGCGGAGGAAGTTTATGTCGAACAACCTCCTGTGCTTTGAAAAAGGGCAACCAAGTGTATCGTTTAAGGAAAGCTCTTTATGGTTGAAACAGTTCATGAGCTTCGGTATGATATACTTCTCTCGGTTCTTGATCGAAAGTGGGTTCACTAAAAAAGGACGTAACCTTATTGAGAATAGAAGATGGAGAAGATATTTCGATGGTTGATTTACGTGATTTACATCATCTTCGGATCTCCAAACAAGAACCTATGTGAAAGATTCAAAGAAACGATGCAAGGGAAATTCGAGATGTCCATGATGGGTCGATGAATTACTTTCTAGGTCTCCAAGTTAAACAAAGTTCGAAGGGATATTCATCTCGCCAAGCAAAGTACACTAGGAATATTTTGGCTAAGTTTGGAATTCAAAATAGCAAGGAAGCCAAAATTCCTATGATGACCGGATTCAAGATGGATCCGGATGAGTAAAAAAAAACAAATCGAAGGAATATAGGGCTCTCATTGGATCTTTTATTATACCCGATCGCCGCCAGACTTTATATCACTTTCGAAGGTGTATGTGCGCGATTTCGTGCAAATCCAATGGTCACCACCAAAAATAAGCGGATTTTAAATATCTGAAGGAACAATAAACCTTGGTTTATTCTACCCATCGATGATAATCTAGAGCTTAGTGGGTATTTACGATTCGATTATGGAGGTTGCAAGATCGAAAAAAAATCAACCTCAGAACATGTCGATTCTTAGGAAGTAAACCGATCTCGTGGTTTTCAAAAAGCGGACATCGATTCATGACATCAACAAATGAAGCGAGAATATATGGGCAGTGAAGTCGTTGTTCCCAATCAATGCTCATCAAGAAATGAGGATTACAACATTGTAGCTAAGAACGCACCTATATTCTCAGGACAATAATATCTTTATTGCAATCACTCGTAAATCGATTCTACATACAAGATGCAAGCATGTAGATGTCGAGACACTTCACTTCATAAGAGATCACGTTGAAAAGAAGAATATCGTAATGGAAAAGATTCATACCGATATACGTGAATACCGATATTCTAACCAAGCCACTAGCCGAGATCGATTCAGAGATTTATGCAATGAGCTAGACTTCTAGATCTTGGAGAAATGTCACCGAAAAATGTTTGATGGAATGCTCTCGAGAACTTGGTTAAGAGACTAACCGGATCGAGAGAAATCAGTTGAGTTTTGGTATCTTAATCGATCTCAAGAGATCGATATGCAAAAAATCGATCGACATACACGCTACGGATCCAAAGGAACGATCGATTTTAGTTTATCGATTTTTAAGTCTATCGGTTTAAAGGAACCGATCGATTCAAGGTTTATCGATTTAAGGAAAATGCTCGGTTTAAAGGATTATCGATTAAATCAATTTGGTTATAGTAGTTCTTTGTGATTCGTTTTAGGTGATATTCAACAAGCAAGATTCGTGAGATTAAGAAATTTATCAATCGCATAAGAAAAGGTGAATTTACACAACAAAATGAAATAAAGAACTTTTCATTGATAAAAACCCGAAGGTGAGGTTACATTACGAAGTTACAAGTACAAGAAGACCGGAGGTCAAGACATAAATGTTAACCAAAATCCTAAACCTAGGACCCTTAACTCAAGATCCAAACACAAACCCGAACTCATTAGGTGAGTGTTAATGGGGAAGAGAGAGAGATTTTATGAAATCGACGCTTCTCATTTTCCCCCCACTTAACAGGTGAGGGGAGGTTTCAAAAGGTAATCCCATGCCAAAAACCGATGGACTCTCCAAGTGAAGTGAGAGCGGCATCGACAGGATTACTAAGCCGTGAGCCCTAAAAAGGAGGGAGTAGTAGGGCTCTCCAAACCGTTGAATGGAGCACGTGTGCCAAAGAGTTGGTCATCGATCACATGGGCACATGTGTTACATATTTTATACCGGACTAAGTCCGATGGTTCCGTTACGTCATCCAGATAGACACACAAGGTGCATACGGTTAGGAGAAGTGTCTTCGGTTGCAACAAAGAGATCCGCCGCCGGTGGTAGAGAAGCTTTCAAAAGAATCGTATGTGAAATCGAAGATGATGAAGAAAAAAAAGAATGAGGGATGCAAAGGGTTGATTTGAGAAGATGAAACCATATAAAAGGGTGTAAAAGTGTTTTAGGAAGTCTCATAGGAAACAAGGGTTCACCAAGATACATGATTCTTACAAAGAAGATAAGTATGGTGAATGGGTGATGTTGTGTAAAACATTGGTCCATTTTATAGAGGCCAAGCAAGGATGCAAATGCAATTTCCATTTCAAGAAGCATATCAGAAATTTGCATCAAAAGGATGCGATGTAGAAATCACGCGATCGATAATTGGATAAATTTACGGTTGATTGACATATCGAGATTCGGGGACGATATTTACGCATGTCAATCACGCCTACTTGGGAATAGAAGCTACTACTCTAGACTAAGTTTTGGCAAGAACACTTATCCCAAGAATTGGCTTAATCTGAAAAAGAATCGGATGAGGTCAACCAAAATCGATTACTTACAAGCATGATCGGATGAGAGAGATCTCACGAGCGGAAACTCCAATAAATCGAGATATATCGGTCTATGTCGAGAAATATCGGTTGAAGGGGGGAACTTCAACCGATCAAGGAGGATCAAAGAGGAAATCGAGACGTACTCAAGGAAAGATCATTAATTAAGCTGAAGTTTCAACAAATCGATCTGTTGGAGAAGATCGGTTAAAGGGATCGGTTGGGAAATTTCTTAAGGCTTAAAGGTAATGATTAAGATCAACAAGTGGAATCAACATTGACAAGTAATATTGACCGATAACAACATCACCAACCAGACATCGATCTCTTCTCTTGTTCTTTATTTATTTATCGGATCAGATTCGATTTTATTTGCTTTTATTGCACCCACTATCCTTGTGGCGTGTACTCTGCAAATCATTTAATGCGGACGTGGGGTACATGTATTAACCGCTACTTGATCGTGCTTTTAAATCCAAAAGTTTTGTGTAGACGTCGTTTTTCCCAACCCTACGATCAAAAACCGCTAAATCTGAGCGCATAATCTTTTCAAAACGATTGATCTTCAAAATCTTGTCTTATTGTACCCTCCGCCTCTATATAAGATTCATCAAACCTTACCAGAGTTTTTCTGCTTCACAAACTTGCATTACTCTCATTGAAAAACTTCAAATTTTACTCTACGTTTCAAAATCGTCTCTCGAAAATTTGAATCGGTAATATTTTCTTTTTGCTTAATGATGAATCTTTCTTTCCGTTAAAAACATAGTTTTCAAAAGTTGTTTTTAGGAAATTAAGCTTCATTGCCTTTTGTTTTCCGGAATGATATTGATATTGATTATGCACAAATTTAATGAGTCTATCTCACCCGTAGATGGCCACTCATGGACTTGGAAAGATCATGTGCAATTATGCGGAATCGCAACGAAGATCTTTGAGGATAAGTTCGTTGATTTGGAACCACCGAGGATTTGAATCCATGGAGGTGGAACAAATTTCAAGAAGGCCGGATCGAAACATATTGCTCGCTCATCGCAATCCGGTGATGCAAAGATGAAGACTTCAATTCTTGCAGAATTTGAGTGGATCTAAAAACCCGTGAGATTTAACCGATGTCGACAAATAAGCGGAGATGAAATCGATCGACAAATGCGACATCACTGTCTGTTCAACTTTTGCCAAAGGGCGAATCTCACTGCGACATTACAAGGAGAATGAGGATGAAGAAATCAGAGAGGAGCTCTTGAGAGAGGCAGATAAACATCGACCCCGGATTCATCGCGCCAATGCTCAAAAGAAAGACAGATCATTGCTTGACATTGTCAAGAACGATCATGGGAATCTCATTTAGCCCAGATGCTCTCACATCACCAAAATGTACAAAGATGGCCGCAATAATTGATGGGGCTCGTAACATCAATGGCACGGCTTCTCGAAAAGCCATCTTGCTCCAAGAACACGAAAAATTTGGAGTCAATGAATCCAGCAGTCTTTTCGAAAAAGAGAGTCAAGAATCTCAACAAGGTTGCGCTTATATTAAAAGACAAACCGCCAAACGCCGAATGGAATCGGAATGGATCAAGTCCTACAATGCCTTCCTTCATCAACTTCTGATTATATATGGGCCACCAGACGATGACAAGGAGCCCACTCCAACAAAATCAAGAAAGGAAAGAGCAAAGAAGTTTCGTTTCATCCACACCGGGCTTGCTCCACGAAAAAAGAAACGAAATCGTGAAGGCCCAAGAGAAGAGGCCAAAGAAAGCAAAGAACCTACCCCGACTCTAAAGACTAGAAGATGAGTCGAAGAGGAAAAAAAGCGCCGCTCAAGGCGCAACAAAGAATGTAATCGCACAAGCAAGCTTTCAACCCGGGGCTCGCCGGAATAACTGGTAGTAGGCATAAGTCGATCAACTGCTTCTCCTCAACCTCAAGCCGATTCACCGCCAGACTAAAGGCCGCAGAGCATGTCTCATCGCTAGTTCAATTGCTCATGAACTCCGAACAGACATAACCGCCACTACAACAGTAACCACCTGCAGTCGAACCAATCGCATAACTTCCGCCGACTCAAGCACAACCGAAGCTTCCACATCTCATCCAATGGAATCCGGACAGATAATTCCTCAGATCAGATCAAGAAAAGACCATCAATCGAAAAATGGTCGACTAAGAATTGAGCGAGAAATTGATGAGACGATCCACAACGGGTCGCCCATCCTACTATCGAGAAGAAGTCATGGAGATCCTCACCGAGAGATCTCAGATTAAAAAGCTTCTCAGATCTTATCTTACTTGTTGAACAGATGGGTTGCGGATGAGTTCGCAGATTTTGACTTCGATATGGCGAAGTCCGCCAAAGTGGGATTGAGCTCATATCCGATAAACTGCGGAAAGCTCGATCAACAGAAGTTGGAATTGCCGGAAGAAGAGGTTCGAGATCGCCAAGAATAAACAGACGCCGAAATGGTGAATGCCGAGTCGCCTGATGAAAGTGGAACTGGTGTGCCGCGGTTCACGACCAACCCTTTGGAGGCTCAAACAACTGAACTCGATCAAGTGATGGATCCATTCCTACATCTCAAATCACCATCGATCAACTTCAGGAGATCGATCTTGTCTCCAAGATCTCCCGAAGAAGAGATCGGAGGAGTGATAATCGATCGAGACAAACCGCCTCAAACAAATCGAAGCAATCGAGATCGTTCTCCCAATCTATGTCCACCATATCTCGGCCGAGCTTACAAAATCAATTGATGACAAGTCAAACAGTGGATGAAATTCAATCTTCTTTTTTTCGACGCCATTCGAGAAAAAGGCTCGAAAGTTATCGAAGAGAAATTTGACAAAATGATTTGGACACTCTCTCGCAACAATGGAAATCGCCAAGAAAGAGCCGATTATAAACCGCTCGTAATCTAACACTCAATCTTGAGTTTATCTCGCTAATGATCTAAATCGTGCATTGTCAATCAACTTTTTGGGTCTCGATTTCCCCACCTCAACGCGCTTTTTTGATCAAACCAAAAAGGGGAAGGATTCGAGAAACCAACCGACACATCGATGACAAGGCCCATGGACAAAGCTCAATTGCAAGAAAGGTTGTTGCGGGTTTGGAACATCAAAAACTGGACCGATTATCGCATCGGAAAAGTTACAAGAAGACTAATCGGATCTGGTGATAAGGAGCTAACCAGAAAATTGTCCAAAGAACAGATAATCAAGAATTGTAAAAACGGGCACAAGGAAGGGTTGAAAAAAGAAGTTCAAATCAAGGGCTAAGAAAGGATTGATTGGAAAAATCGCACTGTAATGCCAAGAGTCGACAGATCATACTAAAAACCGGCCGCACACGCCAAGAGGTTTGAGGAATGGAATAAGATCAAGTGAATGGCTTCTAGATGCCTTTGTCCTTGATCTTGTCCTAAAAAGAAGAATCACCGGATGATGAGTTCCTCAACCGTTTGGAATAAATATCCGGATTTTTCAAGTATCTCGGAAAATGAAGCCAAGCTTTATAAATGTAAAGATATCTCGCCAAGAGTATGATCCGTTAATATACTCAAAGAAGGCGGATGGCTCATTTGACAGATCGGGCATTTGAGAGATTCTACTTTGACATATTGAACAAATCACGATAATCGATCAAGTGCAGCATAACCGATGTCAAATGGAAACTCTATCAGATTTTCAACATTCCACAAGACCAAAGAGAAATGCAAATGATACAAGCCCAAGGAGTGAAGATTCAAGACGCGTCTAGGGATCACCGCTTTTAAATTCAAAACTTTTCGATGTAACATGTAATCATCATATCTAATGAAAAGTTTATTTTTTTCGATCCCAAGACAAAATCTCTTTTTTTCTTACGACATTTCTTTTAACCGTTTCTATACTTATCAACTGTTGGTTTCTCAAGTGTTTTGGTTTCATCAAAAGGGAAATTGTTGGGAAATTTATAGTTTTGATGAAAGTTCCAAACACACATAATAGGACCAATCGGACTGTTAGTCGATCGATGTTTACATTAATGCTTATAGGAGACCAAATTGATAATGATTGTATAGAAAAACCGATGTAATAGATAGGTCACATATTGAGGGGGAACTCAATATGTAAAGGTCGATCTCAAGATTCGTAAGAAAAGTTCGATATCCATGTAACGCTAAAGCGAAACGGAAGATCGATCGAATCGATCTTGTCGATAACTCGGAAGTCATGAAGCTCAAACCTCTATACTAGAAGATCGATGACTTCCGTAAGATAAGACGGAAGACCTACATCACGAGTGTTGAAGCTAAGTCAACAGCGCCGAAGACTCCATCAATTGGATCGATCGCCAGATCGACGATCGGCTCATAAGATGAAAATCGATGTTTCATCTTATCATACGTCGCCGCGATCCGAACAAGATGAATACAAACCTTAGTTGGAGGAACAACACCGCAGCAAGGCTTTCATCCAATAAGGAAGAGACACGATGAATGAAATCGACATCGCGGGATTCGATGTTGCTTTCTCAAACGGCTATAAACTTTCGGCCATGCTGTTTCTCAAGACGCCACATCAAACTGAGAACTCTCATAAAAATAGCTTCGAGATTCAAATTGCTCTCCAACGGCTATTTGATCTCAAGGTCTATAAATATGGGATCACACTTCGTGAGTGAAACACGGAAATGCTTGGACAAACAACATAATCAAGAAGCTCAAACTATAGTCGATTTCGCATCGAAGAACACAACTACAAGCTTATTTTATATTGTGTTCATCCCATAAGTTCTTAGCAAGAAATCTTTTCATCTAGCTATCAGTCGCTTATACGCAAGAAAAGATTTCATAGTTGGAACCTCAACAATCTTACCCAAACCCCCAAGTTAGGATAAGTTGTTTAGCAAGATTCGATCTAGGTTTCTAATCTTGATTTCTGGGATCGGTTGAGTGAGAACTCTTAAAACATCTGTTGGTAATCTTTGGTTGGACTAACACACTAATCTAAGTCGATCGGTTAAGTCGGTTAAGTTGGTGCCCTTGTGAAAGGGGAAGAGTGGGCGAGGGATCGGGTTTGTCCGAACCACTATAAATCTTGTGTGCCTTCATTGCTTTGATTAATCGCTCTCACATCGCACAATCTTAAAAGCGATACATTCTAAGTTAAGATCGACAAACACCAAGCTTACGATCCGACGGATTTGATTCGACATCCGATTAAAAAGATAAAACTTGGAATCGATTTATACAAACCGGTTTTTCAAGGGTAAAACTTAAGCTTCCGCACATCGTTAATCGATAGTACCGAACCGATCCGCTTTCCGGGCGTTCAGTAAGTTGGTTATCGAACACAACCGATTCACTCAGACTCGATCAAAGCTATCCGCTCTCACACCGATCTGACGAAAAGTTTTTCGTGAAGTCTATTCACCCCCCCTCTAGAACTTCTGCCCTCACTTAACCCGTTCGGGACCTACAGGTTTTCTCCAATTTTGGTTGAAAGCTTGAGAGAGAGAGATAAAGGGATAATGAGAGAAACTGGAATTTTTAGTCTTAATTTATTCAATTATGCATCAGGATTGTCAGGGGTATAATGGGTAAAGAACACAGTGGTTTGGACCTACTACTAATTTTTAAAAAGGTGTGGACCTATGAGTATTGTTGGGTCTAAAGATGGATCTAGGAGTAATAAATTCTTTTTTTTTTCTCGCGGTCAGCGGAGCGGGGGTTAGGGCTGATTGTTGGTGGGCCAATGGACTTCTTCATCTTCTTCAATAGTGCCGGCAGCCAGACTCGGTCAGATTTCCTCTTCTTCCTCTTCTCTTCTGGCGGATCTCAGGGCTTTATTCTTCTTCGTGCCTTAATTTTCTTTTTCACTCCGATCATTAGATGAAATAAGGTTGTTCAATTTGAATTTTGGTGCGGATTCTGCGAGAAAAATAGATAATATGTGTGTGGTGTTTGGATTACCCCTCAACACAAAGTGTGTGATGAATTTTAGATCCTTCTGCACTCTTTTAACGCTATTCTGTAAATCTGTAATTTTGGATTGAAGATTTTTTTCGTGTTTGTACTGGTTTTTGTTCATGTAGTAACACTCTTTTGCTCATATGATAACACTCGTTTTGTTCATGTAGTAACACATCTAGTTGTTCTTTAAATTTATAATTTTGGACTGGGATTTGTTTTCACGCTTGTACTGATTTTGTTCATGTGGTAACACGTTTTTCTTCATAGGGTAACCCTTTTTGTTCATGTAGTAACACATATTTTTTTAGTAATATGTAGCACTGTTCATATATCGTCGTAATACTATGTGAATGCTCATGTGTGTTACCATATGAACAATAATGTGTTACCTTATGAATATTTATGTGTTACGATATGTTTTATTACCTGTTACATAAGATATGAAGTTTTTTCAATATAACAATGTAGTAACACTTATACATAGATGTAGTAACATACAAAAATTTGACAAAAATAAAAATAAAAATTATGTGTTCAGTAGGAATCGAACCTGCGACCAAATTCATTAACAAACCAAAACCACTAGGCTACAACACATATTTGATATAGATATCCTTCTATAAATACATATGTGTCTGCGCCAACCTGAAGCCCACTGTCCGCGCCCTGCCCGCCCTGCACGTGCCCAACCCACCCGCCCGCGCCCGACTTGCTAAATTTGGTCCAATTTTTATCTTATTTATGTTGTATTGCACATAACACTAGTGTACAATATTTCACACAAGACCTTTTCTTACTTTATGTCTGCTTAAGTCTTATATGCATCTAGGTGCACCGTGCACTCATAGTGCATTTTAAAATCGTGCAACTTATTTACAAGGAATCGTGCAACAATAAGTTACACGATTTTAAAATATATTATGAGTGCATCGTGCACTTAAGTGTACATGAGACCTACTTTTTATCTCTTTTTATACTATAAATAATTTTTACATTAAAATTTATTCAAATAATAGATGTAATGAGATGTAGAAAATATTCATTATTCTTTTCCTTTTATTTTGAAATCATTAATCATATTTTTCCTAATAACTTATCTATCATAACTTTCAAAACATATTCATAGAGTATATTAATATTACTTATTCTTTCCCTCAAAACTTTTTCAAGTAATTTCAAATTTATGTTAAAAAGTATAAAAGTGTTAATTATAATTTTCCTTTAGCATCATGTTCAGCGAAATAGCTCAAGTAGTTAAAACATCAGTGTTTATGCCGTGAGGTCACGGGTCCAAATCACATTTGCCCGATAAAAAAAAAAATCATAACTTTTCTAGAGTACAAAAAAATATTAATGATTTGTTTTCCTTAAAACTTAGGAAAAATGTCAATTCAGGGCCTGAAAGATGGCAAAACAATCAATTTAAGGCCTTAAAGATTTTTCCTATCGATTCAAGGCCTAGAAGATAAAAAACTATCGATTCAGGGCCTGAAAGATAAAAACTATCAATTTGAGGCGCACACATTTTATAGCCACGTTGGACACTTATATTTCATATCCCTATTCATGTTCTTATTTTTTTTTTTTTTTTAGGGTTTACGGTTTAGGGGGATTTAGGGTTCATGGTTCAAGGTTTAGAGTTCATCGTTTAGGGTTTAGGGTTTTAATGTCAAACATGACCTTAAAATTTATAAGTCTCGAATTGATAGTTTCTATCTTTCAGACCCTGAATTGATAGTTTTCTATCTTTCAGGCCTTGAATCGATAGAAAAATTCTTTCAGACCTTAAATTGATAGCTTTACCATCTTTCGGGTCCTGAATTGATAAAACTTCAAAAACTCATTATGTATTTATTAAAATATATTAATTTATTAATATTAATTGTTTTTACATAATAATATTAATTTATTTTCACGGAACAAATTAGTGGTGTGACTCTATTGTTTTCCTTTAAACCTTATTCATAACTTCCATAAAGTATACTAGACTCAATATAAATTGAAAGATTTTTATTAAGACAGAGTTCCACTTAGGTTTTTGAGTCATGCTTTCAGTTGAGGTATAATTGGGTTGAGGCTTAATAAATCTATATGTTATATAATATAACAAACCATTCGCGCTAAAATTGATTATTGTTCCTATACAGTTCGGACTATCTATGGCGTATTAGGCATCAAAATTTGGATTTTTATAGACAAAGAAGAGACTATTATTTTGACTCGTTTGCTACGCGGTTTGAAATATATTATAATACGATTTTTGAATTATTTTTATTATCTGATGTAATAAGTTTAGGTGTATTTTATATTATTTGTGTATTTTTTTTTCTCTTGTGTTTACATTAGTCGATATTTATTATGTACTACCTCCATCCCAGATTCGAATTCACATTTACTTTTTATATGGTTTTTGCAAGCGAGTTTTGTATTAATAATTGAAATGATAAATTAATTTTTAAGGAAGGGTATGATAGATGAGTGACTTGATCGAAATTTTTGGTTAAAAATATTTTCCTACTCCCCCGCAAGAGTACGGGATCGTCGTAGTAGTGTAAGTAATTTGACCAATTAATCGAACCCAAGAGACTAGGAGAGTGTTGATAGCTAGTTTAAATGGATTAATTGTGTGGAATATGGCTCTTTGTGATAACTAACTAATCAAACAATGAGAGTTCAAATGATTGAACCCTTTAAGATTTAAAGACTGAAAGTGTAAATAAAGTGCACAGAGAGTAGGGCAAATTTTGCCTCTTGTATTGATATTTTTCGGACCGTTTTTGGGTCTTAAGTGTCCATATTTATACTACATGGGAGAGTGCATTTCACTCTCTATTTCTCTTGTCCGGACATCAAATGGTCAAACTTCCATTTAATGTCTGGTACTTCATTTTACATTAATTTTCGACATCTCCTCAGAGCTCTTGGGAGCTCACCTTAGCTAGCAGCACGACACTTGGCACGTCCTTGAATCAATTGCCGTAGTTCCCTGATCTTTCCCCAAATAGAGTTACCAATCTTGTCGTCTTATAGTTCAAGCCATTGATTTAGCCATGTTTGGAGGGTTTTTCTGACTTAGTACCACACTGCGACATTAAGACTCCCCTATGTACAAGTGAGCTCCTAGCGGACATTGTACCTGTTGTACCTTCCGGACGAACTCTGGATAAAGGACCTCTTGCATAGAGCTTTCTGGGCGAGCTAACTTGATGAGAGCTCATTGAGCGAGCTCTTAGTGAGCTAGTTGGTAAGTTGTGAGTGAGCTAGATGGGAGCTCATCGAGCGAGCTCATAGTGAGCCAGATGGGAGCTCATTGAGCGAGCTCATAGTGAGCTGGTCGATGAGCTCTCCATGAGCTAGTCCGAACTCATTGAGCGAGCTCATAACGAGCTCTTGACCCTTTATTTTCATAAGATTTTCTAAGAGCTCTATGAGCGAGCTACTTTACTTGGGTGTGGCGACCTCGGCCCTTTCTTGATGAGCTAGAGTCCATCTCATGTGGGCGAGCTTGGCGACTATTGTCGGGCCGGGCAAGTTTGGCCCAGTTATCCGATTGGGCTCCTTCATTAACGGGTGAAATATTAATGAGCTTGTGCCGAATTAATAGTGACACAACAGAGAGGAGTGGACCCCCAAAGTTATACGTATCCATGATATTATAGAAGCGATAGAAGTTTTTTGGATTTTAAAAGCAAATTAACTCAAGTACCAATTTTCAACTAAAGACAACAAGAATTAAAACTAACAATTAACTACTAACCAAGCAAAGTAAGAATAAAAAGTAATCAAGCAATTAAAACTAACTTTTGAGGGAAATTGGAAGGGTGAGAGAATTTCTTCGGGTGTTTTCCTTATGTGGGGTCACTAACAAGTTCACAAACCAACTATTCAATTATATCATAAGTGGTGGTTTAGCTAGGAGCAATCACTAAAATGTGTAAACCAATCCCTTTTGAGGCCTAGGTGAACAACGTGAATTAACTAGCACCTAATTAATCTCATAATCTCCTAAGATTGTGACAAATAGAAAGTTTCAACACGGTTACTAATTCCTAGACATCGTCTCCTCACCAACCTCATAGACGACCTCTACTCGATTAATGTCTATTGTTGTCGTTCTAGCCACTAGCCAACTTTTGATTGAACTAGCTACTAAGTAACATCAAATTGCCCAAATTGAGACTCACACTCACAACTTAATTATGCATATTCAACCCTAGTTGTAATACACAAAAATAAGAACGCTAGCTAATACAATCAACAAGATATTTGAAGCATTAAACCCACAACAATAGAAACAATAGGAAATCACACACATAGACATAATCAAGCAATTAGTTCACATACCCATCAATTTCCCCACATATATCCAACACCCAAAGCAAATAAACTTAGTTCATTGTTCTAGAAGAGATACTCATGGCTAAAATGAAGAAATAGGACAAACTCATATTAAAATGATGATTAAACAAGAGATTATAGAAAGATATTACCTCAAAAGATGAAATAGATAGGAAACTTGAAATATCAAACATAAACTCCTTTAATCTTGCTTGTAAATGCAAATAACTCTTAAATCTAGCTAAACCATGAATTTCTAAAAAAATCCACACTAAAAAATACTTAAAAAAGTGAAAAATATCACTTGAAGACCTATGATGAAAGAAAAATGTTCAAAAGCTTAAACCCTAAAAAAAACTCTAAACCTCCAATGCCTCTTTCTTTTCTTCTGTCGAATTCTTTTCTCCCGAAGTTGCTTCTACTCAAAATCGCTGAACAAAAGTTAGAGAAAGAATATCTTGTTTAAAAGCGTGCTTCCTTATCTTTTTTAATTGAAGTGTGCGTCTGAAATGGATTAAGAAATGGGCCATATTTAATTCCCAGGTGCTTGCTTCTTCACTTTCAAATTGCAATTGGGCCACGAAAATGGAGGGCATGGGCCTGTGATGTTGGGCCTCTTTTTTTTTTGGAATTTCGCGAGTCTGGCCGAGGGAGTCTTTTATGCCGCGCGTCGTTTTTGTTTCGCTCATAACTTGAGCTCCCGAACTCCGATTGAAATGACTCTTTTTTCGTTGGAACCCTCTTTTCAATGCGCTTCTAGTGGTTCAGCCCTCCTCTCAAACAACTTTTTAGATAAGATCAATTTTGCACCACTTTTTGTTCGTTTTCACTCATTTCCTAACACTTTATCACATTCTCAAATAAACGGGATTAGTGACACTTTTCATTGCAAATGGGCTCAAATCACATCAAATAAGGCACACAAAATGACCATAAAACATGCAAATTTTGACCCTCATCAATGAGCGGTAAAGTAAAATTTATAAATTAATATTCATAATTTTAGGAATAAATAATATGTATATTTTTTAAATTTTACCAAAAGACTTAAAATAAATAATAAATTAATAATAATACTAAATACCTTGGATGAATAGATTTTTCTCCTCTATTTTTCTGATCAAATTTTTATCGGTAGATAACTTCACAACGGTATATACGTCATAATTTTTGTCCAAATTGAATTGCGAAATATGAAATCGAAAAATTAATTTTCTGCCAACCAACACTTCTAGTTCTGATGAGAATTTATTACCTAATCTTTTCTGCATA
Organism: Stenogyne calaminthoides; assembly: GCA_037126765.1. Lineage (NCBI taxonomy): Eukaryota > Viridiplantae > Streptophyta > Magnoliopsida > Lamiales > Lamiaceae > Stenogyne > Stenogyne calaminthoides. Next base: position 7,115,715 of record JBBCBC010000031.1, on the reverse strand, counting down.
GTGAAATAAGATGCATGGAGGTAAGGTTAGATTATTTTTTTCAATCATGGATACGTTGTTTTATTGAATTTGTTAGAGAAATTATAAAATTTTAATATTGTATAATTACCTCGTTCATATTATTGAGAATATTCAAAGATGTCTTTCCAATCAATTTGACCACGTCGCAGTTGAATAGAATCAAAGATGTTGCTCCAATTTGGTCAACAACATGCATAGGGATCTTGAACCTAAAATAAGTATTATATTGAAGTACATTGTTATAATACTAAAATATATATATATTTAAGAAAAAAATTAAGTTACAATTTGTAATTTATTAAAATATTACCTGGTATTAATCGAATTTGTGTTGGTTTTACAATTCTCGCAAGTCTACTGTCCATTTTCAAGGGAAACTTTTTTGGTACACTTTTTGCATATGCGTGATAGAACCAATTGTATGAATGATCTATGTTGTGGCAGGTCACTATTACAACACAGTAAAATTCCTTGAAACTAACATAAATTTTTTAAATTATTATTTTTCTTGTTTATAATTTTTGTAAATTTTAGATGATCTTTCATCTTAATTAAAATTTAGGAAATATCGTTTTTATCTCATCAATGTATGCACAACATATAATCTCAACATCCTCATCGAACTCATATAAGCAGATGATCGAATGTGTGGGGTCTTGCATGCAGTTATTGGGGCAGAAATCTTAATAAGGATGGTTTCAAGTATGTATATTATTAGCAAATTAGGATATATTGACACGCATATACGTAATTGAAATAAGTAATGCAAATACCTTTCGTCCTCAATCTCTACGTCAACTTTTTTAGCCATTCTTTCGTCGACATTTATCTCCTCCACGTTATAAATACTCACGACGAAAGCAATAATATCTATAGATAATTATATTAATTAGAAATACTTAAATAAAATAATTATAAATTGATTCCTATGAATATGATGTCATGGAATTAACAGAAAATTAATGTGTGGATATTCAAACTTATTTGTATTTTTGCATCATCTTCGATCTGTAAATTTTTCTTCTTCCAAACTCTGATTTTTTCACTTCGACGTCGGAATATCTTTTAACATTGGTTTTGAAGTCGAAATACAGTTTGTAAGGGTGGACTGTCGATTGTACTTTTTCATTGTTTAGTGACTTTAGTCCAATGTCAAAATTTAATACTCCCTCCGTCCACCAAAATTGTGTTCATTTCGTTTTGACATATTGTACGAAAATGTAAATTAAGTCCATTTATGAATAAAATAATTGATTGTAAGTAAAGTATAATGATAACTTGAGCAATTAAGTGATTGTTGGACGATGAAGATAAAAAAAATTGTGTCCATAAACTTACTTAATTTACCTTTCCGTACAACATGTCAAAACAAAATGAGCACAATTTTGATGGACGAAGGGAGTATCATGTAACTGACGTCCTCCTTTACCAGCTTCTCGTATTTTTAATCAAGTACTTTCAAATAATTATTTGTATTTTAGTTCCATGTTTTGAATATAGCATGGGTAAATATATGAATGTGAGGGAGTAATACATAAATTTGTAAATAAAGCAATTTAACTGGAATTAACTACATATGAAAATTTGTTTTGATAAATATACTGATGAAAGAAAGCTAATATACTGATGAAAGTAAACGTTTAATTGTTTATTGAAACTTTAAACATTCAAATTAAGGATCAATATTTGTAAGAATAATAGACTTCATATAAGTTAGTAAAAACTGTTATTTCCAGAAAACATGTTATTACGATTGTTAAAATTAATTAAAAAATATATATATATATATATTAGCATACCTCTTCATCAATCAGGATTAATTCAAGAAATAATTTCTCTTTTTTTTGGAGTCTTTAGACAGAACAATCCACGGCCTTGCAATCTTAACTTTCAGTTTTCAATTTTTCCTTTCAGAAGTAATATCAGAAACATGAGAGAATCGAGATGTCATGCTCTAAAAAATAAAGTGAACAATGTCAATATTATAATAAGTTTTATCATTGAATATTTTCAAGTTCATTCCAACACTCCAAACCGTGTATTTCTGATCTAAGGTGACACAAAATCAATGTAAACGTGTATAATTGCAAACAAAAATGTTTCAATATAATATTGAAATTTAACAGAATATAAATTAAAATTACTGTTATAATTTTATTATATCAATTTATTTTCAACAACATACTTAAATTGAAATTGTGATTTATTAGAGGAAAAATAAAAGATATGTGTAAGATATGAAGTATGATATTTTTTTTTAAATTGTTATATCTTAAAATATATACTTTAGATGTATGATTGAGATTAAATTTAAAATTAGAGTTATTGAGATTATAGGGATTTTAAAATAGAGTGATTTTGAATTTGTCTAAAAGTTTGTCTTTATATATAGTGAAGATAAATAAAATACTGTCTCATAGAAATATTTACTCATATTAATTATAATGAGAGTCTTGATTTGTTTTCAAGATTAAGGTTTTTAAATAAAAGAAGTTGAAAAAATTTAACGTAATACACTGATATAAATACTTATTTAGTTTTAAAAAAACTAAAGGGTAGGTCTTGTATGCACCTGGATGCACCGTGCACTCATAGTACATTTTAGAAACGTGCAACTTGTCATGCTGAAAAGTGCAACTTATTTACACATAAAAGTGCAACTGTTAATATGGGAACATAGTTGCATGCTTCTGTTTGGAATAGTTGTACGTTTCTATTTTGTATAGTTGCATCTTAAAAAACTATGAATAAGTCTTGTGCACCCTAAGTGCACACTAGACCCACTCAAAACTAAATTACTGTTTATGTTACCTTAATGCATATTAAAATAAGTTACAAATACATGTTACAAATGGACATATAGCAAGTAGTTGTCTTTTATTTAAGAACTAGGTGTCTACCACGTACTTTGCACGTTGCACGTAATTTATTTATATATTCTTTAGTGCGTATGTCATGAAGTTTTAACTTGAATATACGCATTGCATATTATACTTAAGCTTTTTATATGAACATATGTATAAGATCTTTTAGAGTGGACAAATTTTAGATGAAGTTGGATGTTTGTATTTGGTTTTTTTATTAAAAAAAAACTTAGTGTAAGGAATATATTTTATCTTTAAAATACAAGAATTGTCCTTTATACTTTATTAGAAATTCTATGGGTTTTAAATGTTGTCCAGAAGAGTGACTTAACATTTCTTTGCAGTTTTTGCCTGTTTTTTTAAGTTGAGAACATAAGCTAGTCTCACTTTAATTACCATTCCTATAACATTTGTACATTTAAAAAAATATATCCATATAATTATAGTAAAATAATTACAGTACTCTAATAAAAAGAACAAATCAATCTTACTCATCAATCTTTGCCCTTTTTAAAAAAAAAATAAAAAAAAATCTAAGAAAGAAGCAAATTTTAAAAGCACCAATCTCAAATTTAAATCTTTGATGATCAATTATTCAAGGTTAAACACTTTTGAAATACTACTAATTACATCCATCTTTCCAACCTAATTAATCTGTAATAAGAAAAATAAAAATCAAGACATTTTTAAAAGCATGTAGTGACAACAAAGAAAAAGAAAAAGAAAAAAAATTGAAATGCAACATAAAAGTAAAAAAGCAGACGCACTCTACCTAAAAATGCTTAGAATTAATTTGGGGATTAAGCATAAACAGTGGAGTATATTGCACATTCTGCATCACTTAATTTGAATCCGATTATTTCTTATCCCACTCTATCTACATTCACCACCTTATTGTGAATCGTATATATCAACATTACAATTTGGTGTTTTCTTGCTCTTTAACTATTCACAAAATTGGAACTGAAAGTCTAACAAAACATCTTGCTAAGCTGTGAATGAATTGAGGAAATGAACTCTAAATGCAAAGGCATGATTTTTTCATGAAAAATCATGAATCAAGAGTCATATTTTGCAAGGTGTAATCAAATTCTGCACACATGGAGAGATCTTGGCAATGTTAAGAAAGTACAGAGTGGTCGTCAATATGAACTTCACGAAATATTTCATGTATCACTACATAATTTGTCATCAACAAAGTAAAGCACAATCAACTAATGCATATTTTATCCTTTATTTACAAATCTCAACTACTAAAAGTTGTGCTCCATAGCAACTAATATTTGTTAAGGCTAACATTTAGTGAAAAGGTTTGATCAGTTGATATCTGACCATATCTAATCTGCAAGCCACACATTCAAATAAACTATTAGGTAACTAATCAGTAACGTAATTTATGCATTAGAACTTTCCACTTAATATATTTAGCAGTTGTAATCAGAATCAGAAGAGAGAAGGAAACTTCTTCTCTGTAACTTGGAGAAATTTGAGGGGAAAATGAATGCGTTCTGATAGAGGGACCAGCAAAATATGTAATCTTAATACCGGAAGTCTTAGTTATAATCTAATGATAGCTACAAAATTAGATCAGAACCCTAATTTCAAAATGGAAAAAGGGTTACATATGCCCCTAAACATATACTCGAGGATCACATATGCCCCTGAACATATTTTTTTGTACACTTAAACCTTTTTACTTTGCATTTAGGATCTAATATGCCCCTCATCTTAATAAAATTAAACAATCAGACACTTTCCGTCAAATTTAAAATGTAACGATGTTAAGTGGTAAGCCCCACTACCTTAAATTGCTATCTCGGTCTTCATTTATTTTCTCCTTTACCGGGTTGCTGTAGAAAGAAAGCAATATATATATATATATATATATATATATATATATATATATATATATATATATATATATATGAACTATCCCCTAATCTTATAAAGCTAACAAAAAATCAGAACATACACCTAAAGATTATCCGATAAAATATAGTAAAATGAGCAGGCATTGTCCACAAGAAGCATTATGTAAGTTTTAACTCGGAAGAGAAAAAGAGGTCGAATAAAAAATGCAGATCTGTGGCAAAATTCAAGACGTGAGTATTCAACTCAAAATTGTCTTCACAAATCAAATTCAATTTTAATTCTAAATTTCCTTCAAAGATTGTGTACCTCCCAACCTTGAATAACAAATTTTGCAAGACTCAATAAGCACAAAAAACCATCAATAGTAACTCAATCCGATAGTAACTTTGCAAGACTCAAATAATAAATGCTTTCATACTTACTCGGTGCCAACCCATAATATTCTACCAGAATTTCTATTGTTGTTTGAAGCATGTGAGTTTCCTTCGCGCCTCCATTTAATAGCAACGACATTGAAGATGCCAATGAACGACCAATCTCTAGATTACATTTACACCTAATGACAAAATTATTTAAGTGTCTGATAATGACAACATTGAGATACATTGTTATACATAATATACATAATACCTCGATGCCGGTGTAGTCTTGGGCCTTAGTTTTCTGGACATTATTTTTTTTCCAATCTGTGAGTTCCCTGGATCATAAGAATAGAGTACACAACACACAATCTTTAGAGGTTGTGGAAAGATGATTTTTCTTGCCTCTAATTAAAATTTTGTCTAGCAAATTAACTAAATTATTAGCATATGATTTAGTTTGAAGAGTTCTCTGGGCATTAGCGGATAAAAATAATCAAATAATGCACAAGCAATTGGAAGGAAAAGAGAAATCCACCCCTATTTTTTACAAACAGGACATGACGCAGGGAAAACAATAAATTTAATTCACTAATACAACATCCTAAGTCAAAAAATTACACACCCAAATCCTTACACAAAATTAACAAAACAAGAAATTTAAATATAGAAATCTCACTTGTGAAGAGCAGGTGCCATCTTATTAGTGATAGTTCCAACAACAATCATGCAATCCGACTACCTAGGGATCGGCCTGAAAATGATCCCAACCAAAAAGTAAAAATAAAAAGTGCAAGGGACAACCAATAATGTTACAAAAAATATAGCAAAAACTCATATAAGATACAAGATGGGACATGAAAGACGTTGAGAGTTGAGATACCTAAATAATTTTTTTTATGTACCAAAAACCGGAACAATGCTCATTCTTCATTCCCCCTTCCACCGATCACCGAGTAGTAGCCATAATTGGACAAAATTACATCTAAAAGCATGAAAACAAAAACTAACTCAATGAAATCTGCCTATTTGAGTTGGGAAGATTCAATAGAACCTGTCCTTTTTAATTCTACAATTGCAGTGTGTATGTTATTCATCCTCTCATTTCATTTCTTGGAACATATCTTCCTCATCAGGTTGTGTGGGTGAAGATTTTACAAAAGAATCTACTTGTCCTGTCAGGGCAGCTTGAACTTTCTGCAAAATATATTAAAAAGAACACATCGAATGCCAATATATTTATTTTACATTTGCTTCATTAAAAGGTATTATCTGTAACACAGAAACATGTAGAGGACAGTGAGTGTAGTACCTTCTAGATTTCTTAAGACAGAAGATGACTTTCTCCTTCTTAAGGTAAGAGATATGAACTCTTAAATTGTACCCAAGGCAACGACCCGTTACCCTTAAGTGACCTGGTGTCTGCCAAACTTGTAACCCTGCTCTCACCACTTGATGTTCCCATATCGGAAAACTCACTCTGTGCTCCACCTTGCCCATATCTATATGCATCTCTGGCATAGCCGTGAAAAAGAAAGAGAAAGTTATTAGAAAACTAATAATTTTTCTCAACCAGTTTATAACTTTAAAGCAACAGGGGATAAGTAATCAGCTATACCCAAAAGTTTTGCTTTACCATATGCAGAGGCAAGAGAATAATTGAAAAACTGAACCTAGTAAAATAAATAAATCGCCTCAACTATAAGGTAAGAGAATAAATAAGCTATAAACATACAACATTTATTTACCACCAAATCTTTCCATTGCTCAATTTCGTAGATAATAGCAAGTGAGGCATCTGCACAATCTCCAACATAATGTCATGGGTAAATCTCTGAATTTATATTATATTATTATTATATATAACTTCATAATTCGTAAAAAAAAAAAACTAAGCAGCTCATACAAAAAAAATAGAGAACTACTCGACTAAAACAGGTGCTCATTGTAATTCTATTTTTTAGCTCCATATAAGAGAATCAAAAGTTCATAACCCAGTTAAATCCAGATAATTCTCAAAATTACGGATGCCAGAAAAGAAAAGAACAAGAAAATATTACCTTGAGAGTATTAATTCGTGCTGAGATTAGGTGTGAGCAGAAATGAAAAATAGCAAACTAAGAATCTATTCAGGTAATCTACTGCATGACATATTTGGCGGCAGTCGAAATAGAGTAAACAAAAATCAAACAACATTTCTTAATTATCATACTTATTCAGCAAAAAAAAATAAAAAAATCCAAGAGCCAAAACCCCATGTTCGCCAACAATTAAGTCTGGACAACATGAAAAAGATAGGTAACGGAAATTTACATCAGGTGTGAATACCCAATCAAGAAATCAAACGCAGAAAATAAATTTAGCGAACACATGATAACGAAAAATGCTGAAAAAAATACACGTTGAAACCTGTTAGACTCCCTGTACGGCGAATAAGAATTCAGAAAACGAACAAATTGATCAGAAATCACGAACCTAATCGATTAGGAATTGAAAATCGTCCATCTTCGGCAAAAACCTTAGAACCATAAGTCATGACTTCAGAGATCGGGGAACGAATATAGAAAACCAAAAATTTAAGAAAATAAAATCATACCTTCTCCTCGATCGATTGCAGAATCGGTGTTCCCCGTCCCTCCTCTGCAAATCGCCACATCCCAGAGTTTCCCTCTGTTCACAGCGCTGCAAAGACCCTAATTTATGCCCCCATCACTCCAAATAATCCTCTGCAATTCATGCTAACCCCCCACTCCCACCCATTAAAAACCTTCAATTCTCGCCACCTGCTCGCGGCTCCCAGCCGAGATGGAAGTTTTAGTATATGTATGTCTTATATCTCCTCCTTTTTCATTTTGCTTGAAAATGTTTGCCGACTTTTGGGATGTATAGGAATTGTGGAGTCTGTTTGTCTTCTAACTTTAAAATTGGAAGTAGAATACTTTTATGGACTAAACTAAATAGAATTAGAATGTTAATAAGGACTAAATGGCATGACTGTAAAGTTTTGAAGATTAAGATGGTCTAAAAATGTTTCAAATACATAAGCCACTTTTTAAAGGTGTATATATATAGATAGATAGATATAGATATAGAAGATATATTATTTATTGAGAACTATGACTTGAAATATGTTAAATGATTTAGCAATTATATCTATTGAAAGAGATTTATTAGCTAACTTTGATTTTAAAAAGTAGTGTTAATTATCTGCATCTATTTTTATTTTATTTTTTGAAACTCCAACTTTTATGAACCTCTTAGGACCCAATAATGTTGAGTCGTCCTTGTCGAAGGAGATTAATTTTTAGAATTAGCATAATTTTGTAATATCGCTAGTTTGTAAAGCGATTCAGGTTAAAACTTTGCAGTTATAGTTGAGTAATCAGAATCGCGATTGCAAAACACAAATAATACGCAAAGAACGATAATAATTGTTGCTCTAACTCAGGTTGATAAGAAATAATTAGGTTTTGACAAAGTTGTCAAGAGGTTTTCTATTATTTTTCTGATTAAAAACATAGGAAAAACGTCCCTATACTTATAGGACAAAAACAGAACCAAATCTGCTTCAAAAAGGACCAAATCTCACACTAATTCTAGAAGCGATATACTTGAATCTATATTTATATATATATATATATATATATATATATATATATATATATATATAACCGCCCCAAATATGGAAACCTTTGAATTTTCCCGCCAAAAATAATTGCCAATTTGGGGAACGAATCTTTGGGATAAATATTAATAAATAATAATGGATTGAGAAAAAATCTCTGTAATAAAATCAAATATTAGATTGGAAAAAAAAATCTAAAACCACCAAAAATAATTGTCGATTTGGGAAATGAATCTTTGAGATAAATATTAACAAATAATAATGGATTGAGAAACAAACTTTGTAATAATTTCAAATATTAAATTGGAAAAAAATCTAAAATCTTTAGACTATCTTTGGAACTTTGAAATATATTAAGTAATAAACAAATATTGAATTGAAAAAAAAAATCTAAAAATTTTGGAGTATCTTTGGACATTTAGAATATATTAGGGTTCAAGAAACGATCATATCCTCTCCACATAAACTAAGAGTCGAAGTGTCTTACCCAAATATAAAAATAATTTATATAAAAATATATAAGTATATATAGATTTCATAATTTGTGTAAAGATTTGTTGCCAAAACTGCAATGACGTTTAAACAAGCAAGTTTAATATGTTCAAAATTTTATCTTTTAATAAAAAAAATTAATATTAATTTAAAATATATTAATGTCATCCTTCCTATAAAGCAAACTCCACATATATATTCAGATTCATAACTAAGTAATGAATTTATATAAACACGAAATACATACTGAAACTGTATTATAATAAGTCTAATTTTATACTTCAAACTGTTGGGATATTTTAGTTTTGATAAATTATGCCAAAACATTATCAACTTGTGTTATTAAAGATAATTTACAGATAACAAGTTAAGGGGGAACGAGAGAACAAATTGAGGGGGAACTCACGAAATCAGAAGAAGATGATCGAGATCGACGAAGAGGTCAGCAGATTTAGACCGATCGAGATCGATGAATTAGATGAGTTCGAGTTAATCGATGAGTCAGGCAAATCAAATGTGAAGAAAAGCTAAAGCCAGCAAATCAGAAGAGAAGGTTGCAGATCAGAAGATGAGCAGATGAGACTGATCAAGATCAGACGTGATCGAGATCAGATATGATGACCTGATATGCTAACCTGATGTATTGACCTGATGCTATCCTGAGATGTTGAACTGAAGATGTGTTGATCTCGATCACCGAGCCGATCGATCGTGCAAGAAGAAATCGATAGTTCGAGTAAGGACTCGAGGGTCAAGAAGTAAAAAGCGACCGAGGGTCGTAATATTTGAATTCGTAAGAGTCGAACTCAAGAAGCCCGAAAGTGTCAAGATGCCCGATCGATAAGGTCCGGCCAAGAAAAGACTGTTGAATCAAGAAACCTGAGACTCGGATAGAACTAAAGAAACGAAAGACTCAATATGTCACTGAAGACACTGAGGCTCAGATAACCTGAAGGCTCAGATAAACCTAAAGGCTCAGATAACCTGAAGGCTCAGATCCTGAGACTCTAAGAAATCAAGAATATACCAAGTAGATTCACCGACGTGGACCAATGAGAGGAAGACAACAAGCTGAAAAAAAGCGCAAAAGTTATTAGAATAGTATGGATTTGAATGTGACTCCATCCAACGGTAACATTCAAATCCACACTATAAATACAAGTTCTTCCTTCATTATTGGGTGTGGAAGTGTGTGAAATGCGTGAAAACACCATTGAAGCTACAGAGCCAAATCATCTAGCATTTCCACCATAGAACACAGAGCAAGAAATACACGCATATATTCAAAGAGTGTTCTATCCTAGATCTAAGCATAAATGTAATATCCTAAGCTTAGAGAGATTTTTCCATCCTTAGCATTGAGGCTAAACAAATGTAAGGGAAAATCTCAACCTAGTTGGAAACCAAACAAACCTTACCCAAATCAGTTTGGTAGGATAAGTTGGTAGGTGAGTGTGAACTCGGTAAACATCTAGCAATCCCGAAAGGGAGGGTAGGCAATCCCGTGAGGGTGATAAGTTCCGTTTGAGTGTGAACTCGGTAAACATCTAGCAATCCCGAAAGGGAGGGTAGGCAATCCCGAGAGGGTGATAAGTCTCATTTTGAGTGTGAACTCGGTAAACACCTGTTGGGTGTTGGACTAACACGTTAAACTAAGTACAGTCGATTAAGTTGGTGCCCCTGATGATAGGGAAGAGTGGGTGTAGGAGTTGGACTCCGAACCACTATAAAATCGTGTGTTCTTTATTGCTTTATGTTCTTACTTGCCATATGCATTTGATTATAAGTAAAACACACATCACATGGTTTAAAACGCAAAAATTTGGAATCACTCTGCCCTCACCCCTGTTTTATATGCATTACATGGTATCTTCCGCGCACATGGGTTTTCCCAAAATTGGGACCAACAAGTGGTATCAGAGCAGGAGTTCAAAAGATCACTTTTAATATGATCACCTGAACTGATCTTTTTAAAAGAAAACCTGTTTTCTTTAAAAATGCATATATTTTAATGTTTTGGCTTCATTATCAAAAAAGGGGGAAATTGTTGGGATATTTTAGTTTTGATAAATTATGCCAAAACATTATCAACTTGTGTTATTAAAGCTAATTTACAGATAACAAGTTGAGGGGGAACGAGAGAACAAATTGAGGGGAACTCATTTAAATCGAAGAAGATGATCGAGATCGACGAGGTCAGATTTAGACCGATCGAGATCAGATGAATTAGATGAGTTCTAGAGTTAACTGATGAGCTGTGCAAATCAAATGTGAAGAAAAACTAAAGCCAGCAAATCAGAAGAGAAGGTTGCAGATCAGAAGATGAGCAAATGAGACTGATCAAGATTAGACGTGATCGAGATCAGATATGATGACCTGATATGCTAACCTGATGTACTGACCTGATGCTATCCTGAGATGTTGAACTGAAGATGTGTTGATATGATCGGGCCGAAATGATCGATCAAAAAAGAAGAAATCGATAGTTCGAGTCAAGTGACCGAGGGTCAAGAAGTAAAAGTGACCGAGGGTCGAATATCCGATCAGAAGAGTGAACTCAAGAAGCCTCGAAAGTGTCAAGATGCCCGACGCATAAGGTCCGGCCATTGAAGAAAAGACAATCAATCAAGAAACCTAAGACTCAGATAGAACTAAAGAAACTGAAGACTCAATATGTCACTGAAGACACTGAGTCTCAGATAACCTGAAGACTCAGATAGCTTGAAGGCTCAGATAACCTGAAGGCTCAGATAAACCTAAAGGCTCAGATAACCTGAAGGCTCAGATCCTGAGACTCGGAAGAAACTGAAGAATATAGCCGTTAGATTCAGCTGACGTGGACCAATGAGAGGAAGATAACAAGCCTGAAAAAGCTGCAAAAAGCTACAGAATAGTATGGATTTGAATGTGACTCCATCCAACGGTAACATTCAAATCCACACTATAAATACAAGTTCTTCCTTCATTATTGGGTGTGGAAGTGTGTGAAATGCGTGAAAACACCATTGAAGCTACAAAGCCAAATCATCTAGCATTTCCACCATAGAACACAAAGCAAGAAATACACGTTGTAAGGTCCCGATAAAAACCGATTTTGCGCGTGCGGAAGCAAAACGCTTCTGTTCGGTGCATATAAAACAGGGGTGAAGGAATGGTGATTACAGATTTTTGCGTTTTAAGCTCATGTGTTGTGTTTTGCTTAATCAAAATGCGTATAACAAGATAAGAACGTAAAGCAATAAAACAACACAACAATGTATAGTGGTTCGGACAACCAGTCCTACATCCACTCTCCCTTTTCCTAGGGAAATTCCTTCCAACTGGACTTATCACCCTCTCGGGTTCGCCTCTACATATTTAACGAGCTCTCACTCCAACGGGACTTATCACCCTCCACGGGATTGCCTCTGAGATGTTTCTGGGAGTTCACACTCCAACGGGACTTATCACCCTCACTCGGGATTGCCTACCCTCCCTTTCGGGATTGCTAGATGTTTACCGAGTTCACACTCACCTACAAACTTATCCGACCAACTGGTTTGGGTAAGATTTGTTTGGTGTCCAACTAAGTTGAGATTTTCCCTTACATTTGTTTAGCCTCAATGCTAAGGATGGGAAAATCTCTCTAAGCTTAGGATACATCGTGGGTTGCTTAGATTGGGTTCTAGAACACTCTTTGAATATATGTGTATATCTACAGACTTGTGTTCTAGGGTGGGAATGCTTTGACTATAACGCTCTTGGCTCTGCAGCATCTTGTGCATATTCTCCACCCGAATAATGAAGGAAGAACTTGTATTTATAGTGTGGATTTGAATGTTACCGTTGGATGGAGTCACATTCAAATCCATACTATTCTGTAGCTTCTTGCAGCTTTTCCAGGCTGGTTGTCTTCCTCTCATTGGTCCACGTCAGCTGAATTGCAACTTATTTATATTCTTTGATTCTTCCGAGTCTCGGGATCTTGATTCTATCTGAGCCTTCAGGTCTATCTGAGCCTTCAGGTCTCTCTGAGCCTCAGTGTCCGGTGACATACTGAGTCTCAGGTTTCTTGATTCAGCAGACTTCTCTTCAGCGGACCTTGTCGATCGACACTCAAAGCTAACCGAGTTCAATGCCCGGCTTCCGACTCTCGGTGAATATGACGGATGACTTCTCTTGATGACTTCTTTCCTGATCGGTATGCAGATTTCGAGTTTTTCGATATCGATTTCTTCTCTTTGATCCGACAAATTCACATGATCGGATCGAGATAGCATCAGTCAAGATATCGGTTTATCTGCATCAGTTAGTACATCGAGGTTAGCATATTAGGTTAGCATATCGGTTTAGAACATCGATCTCAATCACGTCGATCTTGATCATCCCGCTTCATCTTCATATCGATCTCGATCCGTCGATCTCGTCGATCTCATCTGCTAAATCTTACGTCGCGCAACCTTCTTCCGACAAAGTCATCCGGGTCATCCGATCGGTCGCTTAGCTTTTCTTCTTTTTTCGATTTTGCTCATTTCATCGAGTTAACTCACGGAACTCATCTTACTCATCGATCTCGTCGGTCTAAATCTATGACCTCGATGCGATCTCGATCATCTACGTCTGATTTCGTGAGTTCCCCCTCAATTTGTTCTCTGTTATCTGTAAATTAGCTTCAATAACACAAGTTGATAATGTTTTGGCATAATTCATCAAAACTAAAATATCCCAACACACGCATATATTCAAAGAGTGTTCTATCCTAGATCTAAGCACAAATGTAATATCCTAAGCTTAGAGAGATTTTTCCATCCTTAGCATTGAGGCTAAACAAATGTAAGGGAAAATCTCAACCTAGTTGGAAACCAAACAAACCTTACTCAAATCAGTTTGTTAAGATAAGTTGGTAGGTGAGTGTGAACTCGGTAAACATCTAGCAATCCCGAAAGGAAGGGTAGACAATCCCGTGAGGGTGATAAGTCCCATTTGAGTGTGAACTCGGTAAACATCTAGCAATCCCGAAAGGGAGGGTAGGCAATCCCGAGAGGGTGATAAGTCCCGTTTTGAGTGTGAACTCGGTAAACATCTGTTGGGTGTTGGACTAACACGTTAAACTAAGTCCAGTCGGTTAAGTTGGTGCCCCTGATGATAGGGAAGAGTGGATGTAGGAGTTGGACTTCGAACCACTATAAAATCGTGTGTTCTTTACTGCTTTATGTTCTTATTTGCCATATGCATTTGATTATAAGCAAAACACACATCACATGGTTTAAAACGCAAAAATTTGGAATCACTCTGCCCTCACCCCTGTTTTATATGCATTACATGGTATCTTCCGCGCACATGGGTTTTCCCAAAATCGTGACCAACACAAACTATTTGACAACTTCTAATTACAACCATTCAACGATCTCTAAAACATTTAAAATTTAAAATATTTAAAATATTTGTAATATTATGAAATGAGTGACCTAATTTCAATTATTTTGTAACATAATGGAACGAACAATAATTTGAGAAAATTACATTACAATATAATTTATTTTAGTTATCATACCAAAATAAAAAATCATTGGATTTTCCCGCCAAAAATTATTGTCAATTTGGGAAACGAATCTTTAGAAAAAATATTAACAGATAATAATGATTTGAAAAAAAATCTTTAAAACATGCATATAGGGCTGTTCACGGAGTTTGGAGATTACCGAATCTGAATCCGAATCGAAAAGTTTAACCAAAAAAAAAGAATCGAGGCAAAATAACCGTTGATTTTTTGACTTTTTTTCCGAATCGAAGAATCGATTTTTTTTTTTGGATATTCTTGAATTAACTGTACCTAAAAAAACCGAATGAAACTGTCATCGAACTGCATCTTAGGACGAATCGAACAAATAATTGATTTAAATATATAATAAATTTAATTATTAATTTATTTTGTATTTATTAAATTGTATTATAGATTATTGATATCCATGTAATTTAATATTGAATATATTACATGAATATTTTGGCGAGATATTAGAATATTTACTTCCTTATTTGTGATTTATAATTATCGAGAATTCTATAAAATTCTCAATTTGCAATTACGCATCCTTACTCTCTGCACCAACTCATCGCTCTGTAGTTTGTACCTCTCGTCAATTTGGATCGTGTTGGGATTATACTAGAAAGTATGTTTTTTACTTTGTATAATCGAAACTGAATTTTCAGACTTATTTACTGAAATAAATTGTTTATCACTGATGCTTTAAATATTATCTAATGTTACATATATTTACTGCATAATTGTTCAATAAGTCGTACGTGTTACATTGTAGTTAATTTAGTGATACCAGATCACAGAAGATTAAATTAACAGTCCCTTGTTGTTGGGATTATACTGGAAAGTATGCTTTTTACTTTGTATAATCGAAACTGAATTTTCAGACTTATTTACTGAAATAAATTGTTTATCACTGATGCTTTAAATATTATTGAATGTTACATATATTTACTGCATAATTGTTCAATAAGTCGTACGTGTTACATTGTAGTTAATTTAGTGATACCAGATCACAGAAGATTAAATTAACAGTCCCTTGTAACTGAAAGTACGTTATTCACGACCTAGATGGAAATGAACAACCCATCGTGAAATGTTGAAGTGTAAGGCTCAGATTGACTTGTCTTGACCAAGAGATTACACTAGTGCATGACTGATGCACTAAATAGGACCTCTGAGGAGGATAAATTCTTTAACCCGAACAAGGAAGAATTAGACCTCGGTGGTTCGTTATTTCTTAATCTTAAATCCCCTTAAATAGGATCACGTGGGATTGGTAACTATTGCTTTGACTTATCATGGGTAAATAATCGGAGAGATTCAATACTTTTTATCTTGGGCAATATTATTAGTCACATGTGATTGCTAAGATTTAATACGAAGAATCATGTGCAAGCACGCTTTGTTCGATTTGCCCTTGGGAGGTTCATAAGCTTTATCATACCAAATCTTGCAAGTGGAATTAGTTTCCAGATGGATAATAATGTTGAACCGTTCCTTGACCAAGGATAAAAGATATTAATTAATGGAAAGCTATTTCAGTGGCTTGAATTAATTAATGGGCTAGATAATCTTAAACACGGGAAATAATGATCGGGAGTCATATTGACTGTGATATGGATTAAGATGGATAATGCAATATTAATTATGTAGTGGGATTAATTAATATTTATGGGCTTGAATTATATTGTGGCTCAATATTAGATATTCAAGGTCCATTAGAAGGTCCAATCTTAATTCTCCTAAAGGCCCCCTGAGTAGCCCAACATATAGTCCATTAACTGAAAATGTGATTAAAATAAAATAAATATTGTTGCTTATTTTTCCTATAAAATTTCAAAAATTATAGATATAGTTGGGAGAAAGATTTGATTTGAATTTTGTTATGGAATGAAGATATGTATTCTTGGAATACAAGATTATCTCATTAAATTCAAGAAATCTCCCACTTGGTTATCTATATAGTGGTTTTCGAAAATTTGAAGATATAGGGCAAGAAAGATTTTCTTGATTTTCTTGAAAAGATATTATGGAAGATATGTATTTCTTGAAATACAAGAATATCTCATAAATTCAAGAAGATCCAAATCTTGGTTTCTTGCAAGGCTATATTTTTTAAAATTCCATACTTGTAGAGTGAGTGAGATTTTTGTGGAATATTATAATTATGGGAAAAAGAATATAGGAGATATATTCAAGATTTCTTGGAGATCAAGAAAAGATTTTCCCACATTGTTTTTGGCCACAATTTTCGTCCACCCCAGTATCTATAAATAGGGGATGATTCTTTCATTCTCAAGTACAATTCCATGTGCTGGAAAAATTAGTAAATCCACAAAGGTGGTGCAACATAATTTATTTTCCTTTTGTTAAATCGTTCACAAGAATCCTTCCACTGGATAGTCGAACGAGGGCTAAGGGAATATTTGGGAAGTCCTTACGGTTAGTCTATTCAGTCATACCGTTGTCATCCCAAGAGGTACGTTCACGTAAACTCGTAGAATTCCGCATGCGTAGGTTTTACGTGAATTATTATATGCATGATATGTTGTTGGATTATTATTTGAATTAATATAGGATTAATTCATGCTAGTAATAATTAAAGAATTAAATTTGTATTTAAATATTCACCCGAATAAATCTGTGCAAATTATTCCCCAACACTTGTAACTAAAAGTACGTCATTCACGACCTAGATGGAAATGAACAACCCATCGTGAAAGGTTGAAGTGTAAGGCTCAGATTGACTTGTCTTGACCAAGAGATTATACTAGTGCATGACTGATGAACTGAATAGGACCTACAGGAGGATAAATTCTTCAGAACTGAACAAGGAAGAATTAGACCTCAGTGGTTCATTATTTCTTAACCTTCGTCCCTTAAATAGGATCACGTGGGATTGGTAACTATTGCTTTGACTTATCATGGGTAGCGAATCAGCGAGATTCAATACTTTTTATCTTGGGCAATATTATTAGTCACATGTGATTGCTAAGATTTAATACGAAGAATCGTGTGCAAGTACACTTGTTCGATTTGCCCCCTTGGGAGGTTCATAAGCTTTATCATACCAAATCTTGCAAGTGAAATTAGTTTCCGGTATGGATAATAATGTTGAACCGTTCCTTGACCAAGGACAAAAGATATTAATTAACGGAAAGCTATTTCAGTGGCTTGAATTAATTAATGGGCTAGATAATCTTAAACACGGGAAATAATGACCGGGAGCCATATTGACTGTAATATGGGTTAAGATGGATAGTGCAATATTAATTATGTAGTGAAATTAATTAATATTTATGGGCTTGAATAATATTGTGGCTCAATATTATATATTCAAGGTCCATTAGAATGTTCAATCTTAATTCTCCTAAAGGCCCCCTGAGTAGCCCAACATATAGTCCATTAACTGAAAAAGATGATTAAAATAAAATAAATATTGTTGCTTATTTTTCCCTATTAAATTTGAAAATTATAGATATGTTGGGAGAAAGATTTTCTTTGAATTTTGTTATGGAATGAAGATATGTATTCTTGGAATACAAGATTATCTCATTAAATTAAAGAAATCTCCCACATGATTATCTATCATGAAATTTTTGAAAATATTAGAAAATAAAGGGCAAGAAAGATTTTCTTGAAAAGATATTATGGAAGATATGTATTTCTTGAAATACAAGAATATCTCATAAATTCAAGAAGATCCAAATCTTGGAATCTTGACACCCCTTATTTTCGAAAAATCCATAATAATAGAGAAGGTGGGATTTTTGTGGAATATTATAATTATGGAAAAAAGAATATAGGAGATATATTCAAAATTTCTTGGAGATCAAGAAAATATTTTCCCACATTGTTTTAGCACAAAAATTTCGACCACCTTGGCCTCTATAAATAGGGAATGATTCTTTCATTCCCAAGTACAATTCCATGTGCTGAAAAAATTAGTAAATCCACAAAGGTGGTGCAACATAATTTATTTTCCTTTTGTTAAATCGTTCACAAGAGTCCTTCCATCGGATAGTCGAACGAGTGCTAAGGGAATACTTGGGAAGTCATTTCGGTTAGTCTAATCAGCCATACCGTTTCCATCCCAAGAGGTACGTTCACGTAAACTCGTAGAATTCCGCATGCGTAGGTTTTACGTGAATTATTATATGCATGATATGTTGTTGGATTATTATTTGAATTAATATAGGATTAATTCATGCTAGTAATAATTAAAGAATTAAATTTGTATTTAAATATTCACCCCAAATAGATTTGTGCAAATTATTCCCCAACAGATCGATGAAAATTTACAATAAAATTTTAAATGTGTACTTTATTAGCCATGTTTTAAATACACCATTGATGGTGCCTTGGGTTATTTTATTATTTTTAATTAACTATTATCCTATCATGTAATATGTTTGAGTTTGAAGGGTAGATGCATGAATATGTTTGAAGAAGTATTGAATTCATGTGCATTTTGTGTAGATTGCATTAAAATATTCTTAAGAAAATTGTGATTAAAAAGAAAAATGAGGGGTGATGGAAAAGAAAAAGGAGAAAAAGGTTAAAAAAACCGTTTATTTGGTCCGATCCGATCCGTTCCAATCCGATTCCGTTAAAACCGAAAATTCATTCCTAACCGTACCGAAAAATTAAAAATCCGTACCGTTCCGAACCGAAGTTTTGGTACGGACACAGACACTCCAATTTTAAAATAATCGAACTTTGGTACGGACACGGATAATTTTAAATATCCATTTTGGTAAATTATTGGAAAATATCTTTGAAATATGTATATAGTATATTATTCGAAAAGATATTTGAAATAAATATTAATAAATAATAATTGATTGGGTAAAAATCTTTGAAATATATAATATATTATATTATTAGAAAAAAATTTAAAAATAAATATTAACAAATAATAATTGATTGGAATATATAGTATATTTTCATATAATGGATTAGGGAAAATCTTTTGAAAATGTTAAATTGAGAAATTAATTTTTGGAATATGTAAGAAATCTTTGGAATAAATATGTATGGAATAAATATCAACAAATTATAATGAATTAGGAAAAATATTTTTAAAAAATATGTAGAATATCTTTTTAAAAAATATGCATTGGTTTTTTCCTGCAAAAAATTATTATCAAATTGAGAAATAAATCTTTGAAAAAAAATATTAATAAATAATAATGATTTGAATTTTTTTGGAACATGTATATAGTATATTATTGGAAAAAAATTTAAATAAATATTAATAAATAATAATTGTTTGGGTAGAAATCTTTGGAATATATATTATAGTATATTATTAGAAAAAATATTTAAAATAAATAATAATAAATAATAATTGATTGGGCAAATTGTTTTATAATATAGTGTATATTTCCATGTAATGGATTGGAAAAAAATCCTTTGAATAGTTAAATTGGGAAAAAAAATTTGTAATATGGGAAAAATTATTGAAATAAATATGTATGGAATAAATATTAACATATGTCGTATATTTTCACAAATTCTAATATTAAATTGGGAAACAATGACACTTTCAGTGTTATTAAAATTAGCGTGCAAGAAAAATCCCTCATTTTCACAATGATATAACAAGTTCAAATTCAAAGAAATTATAGATGATAAAAATCGAGTTTGAGAAAGATCAGTTGAATACAAATTTATTTCTCTTATCTCCCTTCTCAACAAACCTAAACTTTTATTTCAATTTTTGAATAACAACAAATATTTTCTTTTTTATATTAACTTTAATTTTTTTTGAGAAATTAATGCTTTCTCTATAAAAAAAAATCATCAATAAAACAAAAAATCGTTTATTCAAAATGAAAAAATACTTTAATAAAAATACTTATAAAAATTTAATATAAAGACAAAAATTCATATGAGACGGGATACAACCTAACACAAATCACACTCACCCATCTCAAAGTGTTAAAGCATCAATGCCCAACTTATACCCCGTTCACCATGAGACGGTCTCATGCAAGTGTGTCTCAATAAAAATTAATTGTGCAATTATAACCGTGAATCGCACGGGTTCACTTACTAGTATATATAAAAGCAGAAACCGGCCCAAATTCGAAAACCATTAGATTTTCCCGCCAAAAATTATTGCTAAATTGAGAAACAAATATTTGCAAAAAATATTAACAAATAATATTGGATTGAGAAAAAAATCTTTGGAATAATCCCAGATAGTTTATTTATTAAATGAGTAACACTCATGTGAACCAGGTTTACACATGAACTCTATCACTGTTATGTGTAAAAACTATCACTGTTATACACAAAAACTTTCACTGTTTAAAATTTTAAAATATTTTATAAACAGTGATTATTTTGGTTCATAACAGTGATATTTTTTTATACATAACAGTGGGAGTTTTTATATATAACAATGATACATAAATAACCGAGTTCATAGCATGAACCAGGTCTATACAAGTTTTTGTCTTATTAAATTACGAGATCATATCTATATTCTATTCTAAATATATTACTTAAATCTTATAATTAACGTCCAATATATTTTAATAATTTTTTGATTAAATTTGCTAAGTTTCCTTTTTTTTTATAGAGTTTCACTCAAATAATAATAATAATAATAATAATAATAATAAAACCCGATAATTATTTGGGGTGGGGGGCAGCGTAGAGAAATGCTAGGGATTTTTTAATTATTAATTTCAGTATTTGGTTGGAAACATACATTCAACATGTACTACGTTTTCAATTCTTCTCGCACACCATTTCTTCATATAAAAAAAATAAATATAATCAAATCTATATATTTCAATCGATTACGATGTATTAATCTCTCAAGAAAATTAAAATTAATATAAAATAAAAATATTTGTTGTTACTGAAAAATTCAAATAAAAGTTTAGATATATAAATATAGGTTTGATCATAATTGTTTATTTGAGATATATAAATTTGATCATACGTTTATTTGGAATCTATATATATATAAAAGCAGAATATTTGAAAAAAATATTAACAAATAATAATAAATTGAGAAAAATAATTGAAAATATTTAAAAAATAATAATTATTAAATTGGAAAACAATATTTGAAAAAACAAATCTATATATATATATATATATATAATATATAAAAGCAGAAACCACCTCAAATTTGGAAATCATTTAATTTTCCCGCAAAAAATTAATACCAAATTTAGAAACGAATCTTTGAAAAAAATATTAAGATATATTGAAAAAAATCTTAGTATATTTCAATGTAATAGAGGGAAAAATATTTGGAATATTTCAATTGGAAAACGAATCTTTGATATATGAGAATTTAAAAAAAAATATATATGTAGCATATTTTCACAAACTTTAATATTGATCTTTAGAATATTTAAATTGGAAAACAAATCTTTAGAATATAAGAATTTTTTTTGAAAAAATATGTAATATATTTCTACAAACCCTAATTTTAAATTGAGAAATAATAAGATTTATATAACAAATAGCCAAAATATTATTCATTTGTTTTTGGGGGTAGACTGCTCATAATTGAAAGAAGGGTGTGCGACGTGAAGTCATCATACGTATATTTTGTTGTCAAAATGTTAATTTCATTATGAGTAATACTACCATTTAGTGAAAAAAATTAATACAAACAAATTATTAAGCAATTTGAATTGTATAATGCAGTTAACCTATACAAGTTTTATCGTTTTAAATATGATTATTTGATTCGAGTGTATATAATATTATCAAGAGTAGATAAAATAAACAAATAAATACAAAGAGAATAAATACAAAGCTCTTTAATTGCAAAAACATCAACCTAATCTGTTATAAGAACATCACTAAAAGAAAATAATATATTAAGCACTTTAAAAATCAATATAAATAGAATAAATTTGCAAACTCAAATATTATCAGAATAAACTGGTGAGAATCGTGAGATATGAAAACAATAACTTCGAGAAAGAGTAATTGCACTAAATTAAGTGCTTTTAAATTACATTGGTGAATTCAAACAAAAATAAAAAGAAAGTTTTCGGAAAAAACAAGTGAAGTATCTTTCCCAGGAAAGGATGGTTTTGACTTCCCAATTTAACATTTGTGAAAATATATTGTATATTTTTTTTGAAATATCGCAATTTAACATTAGAGTTTGTCTCAGTTTAACATTAGTATTGTGGAAATATTCTACATATTTTTTTCAAAAAAAATTCTCAATTCATTATAATGTGTAAATATTTATTCCAAATATTATTCCCGATATATAGATATAGATTTGATCATTATAATTTATTAATATTTATTCCAAAAATTTGTTTATAAATTTGGTAATAATTTTAACATATAATGTTGAGATTTTTTTTTTAAGAAAAAATATTTAGATGTAAGGTTGAGAGTAAATTTAAGATGAAATATTATACATATTTTTTTCAAAAAAATTTTCTCAATCCGTTATAATTTGATAATATTTATTCCATACATATCTATTTCAAAGATTTTTCCCATATTTCAAAATTTTATTTTTCAATTTAGCATTAGTGTTTGTGGAAATATTCTATATATTTTTTCCTAAGCATTTTCTCAATCCATTATAATTTTCAGAATGAAAAAAAAAAAACGCTGTAATATGAATATTTATAAAAATATAATACAAATTAATTATGCAATTATAACCGTGCATCGCACGGGTTCAATTATTAGTGAAAATTAAAGGAAAAAAATGAAATTAGCCTATAAAATAAATAAAAATAGTAAATATATGATAATCTTGATCTTCCTTGGGAATCTTGCCAAATCTAGGAATATGTCTTGAAAAATTTTGCCCACTAACTTTAGTTGCAAAAGTAAGACAATTATTTGCCATATAATTTTACACGTATTATTGGGTCCAAAAACTCTAGTTTGCATAATTGAGCTAGTACTTATGATAGAATCAATATGAACTTCATATATTCAAGTCAATGCAATTATACACTTTGAGTTAATTACTTTAAAGTTTTGCCATGATTTAATTCCGTGGCGCCATAACAGATATACAGATAAATTTGAAATGAAATGATCATTCTTGATCTCAAAATCTTATGATCAATTATTCTTGATCTATTCAGAATATTAGGATCGATATATTCTAACAAATTGCATCGTATTATATGCGCTAGAGAAAAAGTTGAAAATGTGATAATAGAAACATAATAATGGCATGTGTGTTACTACCTAAAAGAATGATAACCAAAATTTATAGAAAGGCTAGGTCTTGTATGCACCGGGTGCACTCGTAGTGTATCTTAGAAGCGTGCAATTTGTTATGCTGAAAAATGCGACTTATTTACACATAAAAGTGTAACTATTAATATGGAAACATAGTTGCATGCTTTTGTTTGGAATAGTTTGCACGCTTCTGTTTTGTGTGGTTGCATACTTGTAAAATGCACTATGAGTGCACGGTGCACCCGGGTGCACATGAGACCAACACTATAGAAAAATAATAATAACTAACATGTAAAAACGATAACAACTAACTTCTAAAACATGTGGTGTAATTTTGTATGTCAGGGCAACCTCTATGGCATACACACCGAGTTCAGTAGAGCTCAAACTGGAAGTTGTTCATTTTAGAACAACTTGTTGCTTTAAAAAATTATTAATATATGATTGTTAGAGATTATTTTTGAGGAAATGGCGAACCCTAGGTCACTTGATGTCCAATCCAGGTAGCAAAAGACATCAATCAACTATATTGTCCAATTGATACATGTAACGTTTCTTTTGTTAACTTCCGATAGCTTAATAACTTGTTGTAACATGGTTAAGTTTGGCTTCGCATGTCCGACCTTTAAAGATTCATTTTCTCAGTTTTCCTGTCGATAACTTACACCAAATCAAAAAGTCTGGGTCTCTACACAATATTATTTAACATAAACAAATAACGTTATTAAGTGAAAATCACTAATACTTATCACATATCTAATCACTAAAAACAACCAATATTATTCACAAAAAATAATTAATATAATTCAACGAAAACAACCATTACTGTTAAAAAAAACCAATTATAGGGTGCAACAGCTGTACACAAGAATGTGCCATAAAAAAAACCCCAACATGTAAACGGGTCGTTGGATCCTCCAAACCCATAATTTAAATACTCCGTACAACAATTTCCACTGCTCCACTCATTCAAGCGCACACACGGTCTCATACGCGACTTGTACCTCCTTCAGCCGCACTTGTACCTTTGCTTTATCGCGGTACAGGGCGCAAATCGCTTCCTTTCCTATAGATTTCTTTGCCCATTCTTCTTCTTCTTCTTTGGCCCGTATCCGAATCCTTGCGTAATCATCACTTAAAATTGATTTGAACCGCAGCTCATCAAAAAAATTCTTTTCAACGGTTTTTAATTTGCTAAATTTGATTTTGCTTTCTGAGTTGCTCGTAATCACCTACAAATTTTTCATAGAATAATGGCGTCGGGTGCAGAAGG
Source organism: Stenogyne calaminthoides (assembly GCA_037126765.1). Classification (NCBI taxonomy): domain Eukaryota; kingdom Viridiplantae; phylum Streptophyta; class Magnoliopsida; order Lamiales; family Lamiaceae; genus Stenogyne; species Stenogyne calaminthoides. Next base: position 7,090,487 of record JBBCBC010000031.1, on the reverse strand, counting down.
TGAGATTTCGACAGCTTTTGCAGACATATATGCATCTGAGGCTTATTTATGGTGTAATGGTATCGCTGTTCAATTGAGTTAGGTTGCATTCGCGTGATAAAACAGTAACTGAAGGCGGGAGTTATTTTAATGAGTGGTTGATTCTGTAATTTTTGAACCATTTTTCCTTATTCTATTCGCTGCTTTTTTTTTGGTATAGATCTTGAATTGGGTTTGTGTAAAGGGTAGATTGGTGAGGGCTGTTTTTGGGATGCTATAATTGTGTCGAGATTTTTTTTGTTATTGCTGTTAACTTTTGTTTCCTTGTTGATTCCTTCTTGATGCTTAAATTGGTCGAGGATCACTTTTGAAATTGGGAGTTTATGTAATTCCGTTTTTGGAAATGATTTTTTTTTTTTTCTTTCTTTGAGAACTGGAAATGAACTTTAATTATGGAAGAATGTTATTTCTTGTAACTTTAAGTTTACAAAGAATGAAGATGTTCTACAGACATCATTAGTGAATGGAATATAACTTGGATGAAAATGTCTTTCATTCGTAGTTGCTGGAGTTGAGATTTATGTCCATTGTCTGAGCAGATGCAGATCTGTAGTTTGGTTATCGTAACTTCCTTATTATCTTTGTGGCTTCTAGGTATTTCAAGTGTAAAATGCCCTAGATCTTAAGACTCATAATAACTCGTAAAATCCAAATTATCTTGTAGCTAATTGGGGTAGAAACCGGCCACGTGTCCTCTTTTTGAGCCGCCAAATTAATGAATTTGATGACCATAGCAACGGAGCGAGTAATTGGATACTTGTACTGATTCAACTCATTTGTTCTCCTTGTAGACTTGTAGTGATATGCTATTAATATTGTGTGGTTCTTATATTCTGTGATGGTTGTTCTACAGTTCTTCAGATTGAAGCAGAAAAGTCTGAACTGAACAAATTACAGCTTCTTGAGGTAACTAAGGAAAGAGTATCGGCACTTGAACCCCTGCTTCAGGATATTTATGACAGTCTCCGTCCAAAACCAGCTGACTATGAAGCGCGGAAAGATTTAATTCGTTGCTTTAACGACATGGCTAAGGATATTTTTGGTAATATACCGTCTTAGTTCATACATGCTACTTGTAATAGCCCCATGATTCTTGCTTGCCCATTTATGATTTCTATACTGATATTTTTCATTTCGATTCTTGCAATTCACCTGCCTGGTGATTCCAACTTCTAAAGCGTGATATTATAATCTCTTTTCATTCTCTCTTTTCAGACCGCTCAAATAACACCCCTGTTGTTGTAGAATTTGGTTCTTTTGTAATGGATCTTTTCAGCACCACCAGCGATCTAGACCTCTCAGTAAATTTTGGAACAGCAGCAGCTCCTTTCTCGCGTGAACGGAAGATTAAGACTTTGAAAAAGTTTGCAAATAAGCTTTATAATATACAGAGTATAATTTCCTGCACCCAACTTGCTTGGTTATGATAATTCTTTTTGGCATTGTAGATTGAAATCTCTTGCTTGTTCTTTCAACTTATTTTTATGCAACATTTCTATTATCTAGAAAAAGGCCATGTTTCTGGAGTCCATCCAATTCCTCAAGCCAAGGTGCCCATACTTAAATGTGTTGACAGTGGGACGGGTGTGGAATGCGATATATCCGTGGAAAACAGAGACGGGATTTTGAAATCCCAAATTATTCACATAATCTCATCCATTGATGAGAGATTCAAGAAGCTATGCTTTTTGGTAATATGCATATATCGGGATTTTAACCTTTTAGATCTTGCTATCCATCTTCAACCTGTCAACTATTTTCATTTAATTAGATTTTGGCTGTTTGGGACTTCGTCTTACTAGCTAGGCTGCATTCTGTAATAGTAGGTCCATGGGGCTCAGGCTCTCTTTGCTGTCCACTCTTATTTTTTGGTCGGAAGCTTATTATAGTGTTTGCTCTTTTATTGGCAATACTGACTAGCACAGTATCCGGTTTTTCAGTGAGCTGAGTTACACAAATAGTGGGGACATATATGGAAATTATTTTGGACGGGCCATCCACATCCACTCACATTTAGTTCTCGACACTAGTTTCTAATTTTAATGTTGGAAACTCAATATAATTACGTTTTCTATTTCTCTTTCTGAGAGTTATCCATGGGACTTTATGTATACATATTTTTGTTTTAAATTAAGAATTTGCCTGCATCTTCTAATGGGAATTTACGATCTGGCTCTATAGATGAAAAATTGGGCAAAAGCACACAACATCAATAGTTCAAAGGATAGAACTTTGAATTCTCTGTCCATAATACTCTTGGTCGCTTTTCATTTGCAGGTATATTTTAAATCACACATTTTTATGTCTACACTTTCCCTATTTGCCTTTTCCCATATGACATTCTTTCTTTCATCTTATCCTAGTGTGACTACCTATTCAACTATGAAGTAACAATTTACCTTTTTAGTATACATACTTGCCTTTACTCTTTCTCTCTTCATATTTTTATTTTATTATTTTCATAGTGGTTTGGGGTACAGTTATTACAGGTTGATTGTCCGGTAATTTTTATAAAATCATCATTTAACAAGTTAAGATGAACATGCCTCGAATTGACTCTATGTTGTGTCTGATGCATTAGATGAGAATACATGTTGAGCGTGACTGCATATGTGCCTGCATCGCTTTATGGTTCCCAAAAACTAAAAGGGAAACCAAATCATCAATCATAAATTTGTTGGCTTTGGGTAGTATGCCTACCACGCTTTAAGTTTGATAAATGAGTATATGATATGTCTGGGCTTCTGATTTGGATAAATTATTCTTTCTAAAGTGAAACCCAGCAAAATCAAGCTCAAATGAGTACATTATAGGTTTGGTCTTCTGATTTGGATCAATTATGGGAGTTAAATGCTCTTAATTTCTTGAATCTCAATGTGACTTCCTTATGTTAGAAATTATCTTTGTTTGCTTTATCATTATGTGCTTATTCTTTGATGATTTATTCTATAGTGGATGATAATTGACTTTTGCATCTAACTTATAGATATAGTTATTATTCTTTTTTTTTTTTTGGGGTGGGGGGGGGTTATGTTATGATAGTAGTGCACCCATGCGATGCACGGAGGGAATATCAATTCAAGTTAAAAAAAAATAACCTTTACTATTTATTTATCCCCATTTTACAGACTAATTAAAAATTGGAATTAGATATTGGCTTTATTTTCCATAATCTAAATTATTATACTTGTCATATCATAAATGAAATCAATCTTGTAAATATGGGCTTAAAAAAGATTTGTTTTATGATGAGACATTATTATAATATAAATCTATATATTGTTCCCGGATTTTCCAAATAAACATAAATTAGGATATGATAATATCTAGAAATATCTATATATATTTATATATTGTTTCTGGATTTATTGCTCAAATTCGATGGGGGAATTTGTTTCACTATTGTTTCTGAATGATAAAAAATAATGGGTTGGGAAAAGATGATTTCCAAAAATGATTTGGATTCTGTTATATCATATGTATCATATAGTTGTATTGGATTATCCAAAGATGCTACTTTATTTGAAATTGAATATGACTTGTAGCAGTGCATTTTCGGTGAAAATTTGGTGCTGATTTTGTTTTTCCTTTTTCATACCCAATTTTTCCTGGGCTTTATACATTGTTAATTATTATTTACCTTGCCAATGCATCTTGATGTAGTAAAGCTTTATTTATCCCCTCACTTTAAATCCTTCCATTTTTGCAGACTCGGAGTCCACCCATTCTTCCTCCATTTGCTGCCATTTTCAAGGGTAAGAGTTCGATGTAACTTTTCATATATAAATATACTCCTTGTTTTTTTAAACAGTTAAACTTTCTTAATTTAATCTCAAATGACTGGTAGTAAGAACTTGATTACTGCTTCCATGTTAACTGTACTTAGAGAAAATGCTTCAGTTAAAAACTGGTGACATGACACTAGCTACTGCTCGATTTTCTTAATCTTCTAATTTCTAAACAACCCTTGAATCCTTATTCCCTAGATGGTACTGATCCTGCAACGGTGGAGAAATCATTGTCCAATTTCGAAAATTATGGGCAAATAAACGAAGAGTCTTTGGCTGAGCTCTTTGTCACTCTACTAATCAAGGTATTGCTTTATATGTTTATTTCGAAAATCTTGTACGTGTAAATCTTGTACCTTGCACGTGTAATGTCAAATAGTATTAGGAGGAATGCATGTTTATTTAATCTTAATCTATATATTTTTATATATATGTTTAATTTCTGGATGTAAACAATTCCTTGTTTTCTTAACTTTGCAGTTATCTTCTGTCGAAAAACTTTGGGCGGAAGGTCTTTGTGCAAGTGCATGCACTGCATCGTGGACATCCAAAACCTGGGGTTCCAATGTTGCCTCTATTAGTGTAATTGCTCTTTGTTTTCCAGACTTGATTATTTATGCTCCTAAATGTGCGAACATACAATAATTACAAACTTTTAACAGGTGGAGGATTTCACTGATCAGTCCCAAAACGTTGCGAGGGCTGTGGGAAAGGATGAAGTGAAGTTGATTTACAAATGCATTGAACTTTCTCTTCATCATATTTTCTCCTTCATAGATGGGCAGATAGGAGTTAGTGTAAAGGATCTGTTGTTTGGAGTCTTTGGACAAGATGGGATTCCCACCTCAATTCCTAGAGGCGTTCCAAATTTGTCTTGGGTTCCTTCTCAAGCATACCAGCCCACGGTGCCAGGCTACTCCATCTTAACCAATGGAGTAATCCCAGTGGAAAGTTCGCCCGAGTCTTCTATAAATAAGAGGATGCGGACTGCTGAAGGTTGGCGTGCAACGCCCGATGGATACCTGGCCCCACCACCTGCTGAAGACCTGATTGTTGGTCAACAAGTTGACTCAACACAACAGCAACATGCACGAGGCTGGGTCGAGATGCGTGCAGGAGATTTAGGAAGAACTCAACAACCTGCTGCAGAAGGTTTTGCCTTAACAATTCAACCTACAGCTTGAGGTTGGGGAGAAACCGGGCAGCCCAGTTCTTCAGTTTGGAGTGGGGGCTGGGAACGGACTCAGCAGATTGGTGGCAGAGGATGGGCAGGAACTGTGCAACCCCGTGGGGGAGGTCGGGGACGAGCTCAGCAACCACGTGGTGGAGGCAGGGGAGGAACCCTGCAACATACTGCAAGAGGTGGAGGTCGAACCTCTGATACTGTATGGAGAAGGGACTGCTACAACCGAAGGCTTTAGTTTAAAGCCAAGGTAATAAGAGCAATTGGCAATTCTTATTTTTGCTAATTTGTGCTGATGTTTATTGGACCACATTGTGTTTATAAACTACATGTATTTGTATTTAGTTTTACATGTAAATTACTTAGCATTAAATCCATGTTGTAGTTGTAGTATCTTTATTTCCAAACTCAAGAGCAATTGAAAATCCAGTTGTCGAAATGGATTCATTCTAACCGCGTCTTCCTTTGTGTTAGACTAGAAGTTCACCCGTGCAATGCATGGAGGAAATTATTAATATTTCGTAATATTTACAAAATTATCTTTATATGTGCTCAAAACAACATATTTGAAAGAAAGATGAACATGGTTCAAGTTTTAATATCTTCCAATATATTTATCTTTACTTTTTGGTAGGCTAGCAGTGCACGCGTGCTGCACAGAGGAAGTTTTTACATTGAGTAATTTTTATTAAATTATTATTAAATGTGCTCAAAACATACATATGTGAAAGAAAGTTTAGAGGTTCAAATTTTAGAGTGGGTCTCATGTGCACCCGGGTGCAATCATAGTGCATTTTAGAGGCGTGCAACAATACAAAACAGAAACGTGCAACTATTCCAAACAGAAGCGTGCAACTATGTTCCCATATTAACAGTTGCACTTTTCTGTGTAAATAAGTCCACTTTTCAGCATAACAAGTTGCACGCTTCTAAAATGCACTATGAGTGCATAGTGCACCCGGGTGCATACAAGACCTAGCCTGTCTTTTTACTTTTTGGTAGGCTAGTAGTGCACGTGGGATGCACGGAGGGATTAATAATATTAAGTAGTTCTTATAAAATTATTATAACATGAGCTCAAAAGATACATATTTGAAAGAAAGTTATAATAATATTATCTTCCAATGCATCTTGTCTTGTTGCTCATACTGAGACAGAGTTTATTTTGGTTTATAGAAATAAATTGTTATGATTTTAATATATAGAAATTATAAGGGAGAGTGAAGGGATATTCATGGATCCCTTGGTTCGAGAAACCAAGATAAGAGGAAGCCATAGAGGGTCTCATGAGACAACCCGAGGCTATAAATTCTCAGGCACAGTGCTAAACAAGCATAGGCAGATAGGGAACACGGTTCCTCCTCCTCTAGCATAAGCCTTTGGAACTAAACTTAAGGAAGCAGTCAAATCCAGGAGATCAAAATACAAAGAGAAAACATAGGGAGATCAAATAGAAAGAATAACATAGGTGATTACAAGTTACTTATAGGGGGAAGTTGCTGTATTTAAGAATGTAAAAAGTTATTATTAACTACATTCTATGAGGTGCAGAGTAGGTGCCCCATTTCAAAGTTACAAAGGTGTCATTGAAATGTGCATGTTCAGTGCGATTCTTGTTATTTCCCCTCTATTTTTTGTTATGTAAATAATCAGATGTAATTTGTGTTTCTCATGTGGTGCACGCAGGGGAGTAACCCTTCAAGTTCAACATACTGCGCGATGTGGAGATCGGACCTCTGATCTATCATGAGTACGGACCGCTATGCCTGAAGGTTTTAGCTCAAAGCCAAGGTAATGAGAGCTCGGTTTCCAATTCTTAATTTTCCTAATTTGTGCCGATGTATAGTGGACGGCATGATGTTTATACAGTGCATGTATATGTATTTAGGTTTACATATAAATTATTATGTATCCTGTGCAAGTTTGTTAGCATCAAATCCATGTTGTAGTTGTGGTATCTCTGTGTGTAGTGACCAGCAATATTCTTTATTGCAGTCGAAACATGAGAGCACTTTGAACTCCTGCTGTTGAAATGAATTCATTCAACTTGCATCTTCCAAAATATTTTCTCTACTTTTTGGTAGACTAGCAGTGCACTCGTGCAATGTATGGAGGAAATTATTAATATTAAGTTATTTTTATAGAATTATTATTATTATATGATATGTTCTCAAAACATACATATTTGAAAGAAAGTCGAAGATGGTTCAAATTTTAATAACTTCCGAAATATTTGTCTAAACTTTTTGGTAGGCTAGTAGTGTGCGCTGCACGGAGGGAACTAATAATATCAATGAAATTTTATAAAATTATTATTTTATGTGCTCAAAAACATACATATTTGAACCAAAGCTGAAGATGGTTTAGATTTTAGTATCCTCCAAAATATTTGTCTTAACCTTTTGGTAGGCTTGCAGTGCACGGGCGATGCACACAGGGAACTAATAATATTAAGTAGTTTTTATAAAATTATTATTATATGCGTTCAAAACATACATATTTGAAAGAAAGTTGAAGATGGTTCAGATTTTAATATCTTTCAAAATATTGGTCTTTACTTTTTGGTAGGCTAGTAGTGCACATGCAATGCACGGAAGGAATTAATAATATTACATATTTTTTTATAAATCATTACATGTGCTCAAAAGATACATATTTGAAAGAAAGTTATAATTATATATCTTCCAAATGCATCTTGTCGTCTTGCTCATGCTGAAACAGAGTTTATTATGGTTTATTAGAAATAGATTGTTATAATTCAATAAGAAAAATACTCTCTCCATCCAATTTTATAATTCTCATTTGTCTGGCACAGGTTTTGAGAAATATTGATAGTTTATGTATAAGCTAAATAAAGTCGAGTATAAAGTAGATAAAATAGTGTGGGTATGATTATTTTCCAAAAGGAAATGTAAATAATATAATTGGGCAGCCCAAAAAGGAAAGTCGGAATAATAAAATTGGATGGAGGGAGTATCATATAATGAAACAGATTTTAAGATGGCTCTATTTTTTCCATGGTTCTGCTTTAATTGTTTTAGTAGCAGATTATGCACTTTGTACAATTGCATCTGCACATTGTATAACAGGAAAAGACTATTGAAAATAAAATGTTTCTACAAATATTTTGGGCCATTGATTTTGATCTGAATTATTTATTGGTCTGTAATTGAGTCCCTGTTTCAAATTCCTGTTAAAGCATTGATATTGATGTGAAGTATCAAGGACTTTTTATAACGTTGGCCTAATGCGCTTCTCTTGAGATGCCTTTTTGCCGTATGATTTGCTCAACTTTTATAGTTTTCACTCCTTAACGGAGTGAACGAACAATAAATTTAAGAAATTTAATATTTTGTTGATGTGAGTCATGGTATTTGTTTCTTGCTTAAGTGCTGTCTTTAGCTTAGATACACTTGTATGCTTGGTTGAATTGGTACCATGCTTTCTGTCCTTACTTTCATGGCTTTTTTTCAACCTCCTTACGTCATTTTACTTCTCTGATATGTCTTGTGGCTTTGTTGTCTATTATTTAGCATTATATGCTTCGCGTGATGTGCTTTTTCTTTGAAAGTTTATTCTTTAGTATGATAATTGATTTTTGAATCTAACTTGTTGATATAATATTTTTGGGTTATGTTATGATAGCAGTGCACCCGTGCGATGCACAAAAAGAATTATTAATTCTACTTTTTTAAAGGATTTTTAACTATTTAAATATAAGAATTAGAATTAATTATTATTTTAAGCATGAGAATATGTTGGCTTTATTTTCCAAGTAAATATAAATTAGAATATGATGATATCTAGAAAGATTTATATATATCTATATATTGTTTCTGGATTTATTGCACAAATTAGACAAGGGAGCTTGATTCACTATTGTTTCTGAATTTATAAGAAAAAATGGGTGGGAAAAGAATGATTTGGATTTTGTTATATTATGTATATCAAATAGATGTGTTGGATCATCCAAAGATGCTCCTTTGTTTGAAGTTGAGTATAACTTGTAGCAGTGCATTTCCGGTGTAAATCTGGTGCTGATTTTGTTTGTCTTTTTCCATGTCCAACTTTTTTCCGGGCTTTATCCATAGTCAGTTATTCTTGTTCCTTTTCCAATGCATATTGATTTACTTAAAATCTATTTTTATCTCCCTCACTTTAAATCCTTCTATTCCTGCAGACTCGGAATCCACCCATTCTTCCTCCATTTGCTGCCATTTTTCAAGGGTAAATATTTTGATTTTCTTTCTCCTATATAACAGACTCCTTGTTTTATTAACAACTGAACTTTCTTATTTTAATCTCAAATGGTAGTAATTTTAACAGACTCCTTGTTATTTTAACATCTGCTTGTTTTCTTAACTTTGCAGTTATCTTGTGTTGAAAAATCTTTTGGTGGAAGGTCTCTGGGCAAGGGCGAGGAGTGCATCTTGGACATCCAAGACCTGGGGTTCCAAAGTTTTCTCTACCAATGTAATTTCACATCCTTCTCCAGACTTCATAATTTTAGGCTCATAAATGTACGAACATACAATAATTACAAAATTTTCACAGGTGGCGGATTTCACTGATCAGTCCCAAAATGTTACGAGGGCTGTCAGACAAGATGAAGTGAAGCTGATTTATAAATTCATTGACAATTCTCTTCAGCATATTTTCTCCTTTGTAGATGGGCAGATCGGAGTTAATGTAAAGGATATTTTGTTTGGGCAAGATGGGCTCTCCATCTCAATTCCTAGAGGTATTCCAAATTTTTATGGAAATGCGGTGTTGCCTTTGGTTCCTTCTCTAGCACACCGGCCCAGAGGAATAATAACTGCGAAAAGAAAGGCTACACCCACAGGTTTTAGTGCAAAGCCAAGGTAATGAGAGCTTGATTTGCAATTTATATTTTTGCTAATTTGTGCCAATGTTTAATGGACCACACGGTGTTTATAAACTACGCGTATTTGTACTTAGGCTTACTTATAAATTATTATGTATTCTGTGCAAGTAGTAGTGTACCCGTGCAATGTATGGAGTAAATTATTAGTATTATGAAGCTATATAATAAAAAAACCACACATATTTGAAAGAAAGTTGAAGATGGTTCAACTTAGTATCTTCCAAAATATATAGTCTTTACTAATTTGGTAGGCTAGTAGTGCACCGTGCACGTGTGACGAACGAAGGGAATTAATAGCATTAAATTTGTTTCTATAAATTTATTATATGTATATGTATTTAAGTTTAGATGTAAATTATTATGTATTTAGGTTTAGATATAAATCTTGATTTCTTGCGCTTAGGGACCGCTACAATTGTCTGGATCATTTTCGAGCTAGACGCCACCGCCACTGGTTTGCAGTTTTCCTTGGAATGTTGTCTTAATTCCTTGGATTGCAAAATTATGGTGACCTTGGGAAAGAAATTGATTGATCTGAGAATTTGAGTTCGATTCCTGTAGATGTTAGCACCATAGAAATATAGCATAATTGGTATTACTTGGGGAAGTCTCTCTAGAGTGGGTAATAACAATTGACTCTGGTGTGTGTTTAACAATTTATGTACTTGTGCTTTCCATCCTCACTTTCATGGCTGTTTTGTAAACCTGTTTAGGTAATTTTTCTTCTCCGATATGTCTTGTGGCTTTGTTGTCAATTGTTGTTTAATTTTCCCATGGCAGGCAAAAAAGTACTAGTCTACTTTTTTTGCGACTCAACAAATGTAAGTACCATTTTTGTGCAAGTATGCATATACCTCAACTTTATTTGTACTTGGATTTTATTTATTCTTACCTAATTTACTTTCGTAAAGTAACTGAAGTTGCCTTCGTGCTAACATTTTACTATTGACCGATATATGATATATCACGTGTGTCATCCCCTTTACAAATTTTTTAATAATATATATTACGTTGATGAACCTATATTGTTGGCTTTGTTGACTGCTGTACTGATATATCGTTGTTTGATCAAGTATTAATGCTAAGTGCATCCTATTTATACTTACATGTAAATTGTATTATTGTTACTGTTACTGTCATTGATTGCATATTTAAGATATTTGTGTTATAGACAAACTCTGTTCCTGTAATAGCATTTAATGAACTTCTCATATTTCCTGTCCAATATTTGGATTGTCCAAGGTAGTTCTGTTTAAGATAATTGTCTTTATTGAAATGGTACAATGCAAATTTTTGCACGCGAAAAAAGTGCACGTATATAGTTCACTTAAAAGATTATCTTGATCTTTGTTTCTGCCAAGAATTATCCTCTTGTATAGTGCCTTCTGTGATTCTAAGGACGTTGAAGAGAAAAAAGTGCGTCTGTTGGGAAATTGCCATTGAAAAGGTTCTGATTTTGTTCATGCATTTAACGAGATAATTGATTGTTTTGAAGAGAATGATTCTGATTTTGTGCTGATTCAGAGGGTTACAATGTGAACTCACCACCCTGGTATCAAATGATAGCCTTGAAGAGAATGATTCTGAGATCATGACACCTGTTCAGAGGTTTCTCAACTCTTAGCTTACCTATTTTTGTTGTCACTGAAATGTGTTTTATTATTTTATAGATGATTTCCTTTGGATTAGTATCATTAACTATGTTTGTTTTGCTACTGAAATATGGAAGAAGAAGAAGCTGTCTTTGTGAAAGGGAAACAAAAGCATGGAATTTTGAGGCAAAGACAAATACGAGCAAAAGGAGAAGAATTTGGTGAAAAAAGAAAGGTAATGAAACACTTACCCCAAATTTCTATATGCATTTCTTTATAGCTATCAATCTTGAGGAACCGAAGTAGTTGAAGTAATTAATCTAGTACAAAAAGTTGAACTTGATTTCTCTGTGGCATACGGCACACTGGATATGTTGGTTTCAGTTTTCATGTTAGACTCTATTACACTTTGATTCTAAGTTAGCATGGATGTTACCTAAATTTTCAATACAGGGAATGCAACACATGTTCATATGAGTTTCTGACGTCTTATCTTTAACTTTCTCTCTATGTGATGTGGGTTAATATGTATGAAATAACTTAAATGTTGACATTTCATTCTTAATAATTATCCTGTGAATGGTTACTTTAAATGCAGCCTTATCTTCATGAATCTGGAGGCCGTTTCCTAAATTCCAGACAAGCTTGATGGTAATGTGAAAAATTCTGAGCAATCAAAATCTGGGGAACTGCTTCAGCACGGTCATATGTTGATACGATCAAAAATTTCGATGGTAATCTCTGTTTTTCGTGCCCTTCCCGTGCCCCTTTAATGGACTTAAATCACCATGGATCTCCAAACATGTTACTGGTTTAATTAATTAACTCTTCATTTGTATGTGTGGCTTCAATCATTGGCTTCCGTATTCCTGCATTTACTCCTTTTTTTACTTGGTGAAAAAAATTCCAGTCATACGTAAATTGTACTTTAACCTGATATTTGGTTTGAGAATTAACAATCCTATTAAAGAAGAAAAAAAACTCTGTAGCTAGATTATCTAATTTATTTTCCTTTTCCTGACTTATGATGCAGGTTCATAAACTCTGCACCAACATTTGCAGCTATGGGTTTACCATTTTTCAGCTATGACTTGTAATACAATTATTACGCAGATTTATATGCAATATTGCATGTGCAATATCTCCTGAATATAGAAAACGGATATCCTGTGGGTCAAAATCGATTCGGATCGCATCACAAATGCAATATTACTTATTTAATCTAATATATTACATATTTGTCCGTATAGTATTACGTTAAAAAGAGAACAATAATACTATATGATATTATTATTCATGTAGTATTATTATTTACTATTTTAACCGTAATGCTATATGGATAAACATGTGATATTGTTAAGGTAAACAAGTAATATTCTCTATGACGATTCGAACTGGTTTTTTTTTTTTACCAGCGGGGTTTTTGCGAGCTGCAAATTTTTTCTTGCTATACTTTTAGGATATTGCACAAGAGAGTGACTACAAAATTTGATTTATGCAAGCATATATGGAACTAGTATTGTGTCTCTTTTTTGTTTATTTGTAATTTGTTCTAGCTTCAGTCTCTATTTCCTTGATCACCACTATTCTAGTGTGTTCTTGTATTTTGAGAAATCCTTTGTATCGGATTCATTGTTGTATCTATATATATAAATGACTGTCCAATTATGAAAATCTATTGGTTTTTCTGTCGAAGTTGCATTGCTAAACTGGGAACAATTTTGAACATTTACTATAAATCCTAAATCTATACTATATACAGTTGGTCAAAACAACTAAACCTCGGTTAATTTCATAAATTTTCCTTTATTACTAATAGACAGTATAATTAGATGTTGAGATTAAGAGTGAGTGTCATGTGTATCCAGGTGTCCCGTACACTTATAATGTATTTTAGAACTATGTAACTTGTTATATTGAAATGTGTACTTATTTACATTGAAAAAATAATTACGCGATTCAGTGTAAATAAATTGTATTTTTCAGTATAACAAACTGCATGATTTTAAAATGCACTATGAATGCATAATGTACCAGATGCATACAAGATCTAGCTTGCGATTAACTTGGATGAAAAGTCATATCCTTATAAAGTTTGGATGAGCTATTAAATTTCATAAAATGCATATATATGTATGATCATTTATTGTATTAATGTGTGATTTTTCTATTGATTTGTATTTTAATATATGACATATGACACTTTAATATGTAGTTTAATTTAAAATAATAATAATAATAATTTATGTTTAAACATGACACCTCTTAAATAGTACTAATTCAAACTGTAAAATTTTAAACTAATTCAATCTGTAAATTTTTAAATATGCATTTTATTTAACACTTTTTCGTCTTAATCTTTATTTTATATTTAATATTTTTATTGTATATTGATTTTTAAACATAGTATACACCCGGAGGAATTTAATTTCAGCTTCATCATGCTCAAGTTGTGAAAAAGTCATGGTCATTTCAAATCTTAGAGATATGTGATTAGTGTTTGAGACAAGTTTTTGGTGCAAAATATTAGAGTGATGGACTCATATTTAAAACTGAAGTTGCTACGCTCTAATATAATGCTTTAATGCAATCCTAGGTAATGAGGCAAATTCATATTTTTGTTAATTTATTTTGTTGTAAAAGAGGGCTACATAGTGTGTAGAAAAAATTATAGTGCACCCGTGAGATGCACGTGGGATGCACATGAGAAATTATAAATATAAAGTAGTTATTAGAGAAATGATAAATGCTAAAAGAAAAATACGTATTCGAAAGAAAGTTATAAAAAAGTTCAAATTTTAATATTTTCGGAAATATGGATAATTTGCAAGCAAGAACTTTCAATGGTTGTTGTGTTGAAGGAAATTAAGTAAATAGATCATTCCCGACCCTCTCTACAAGCTCGAGGTTTTAGATGAGACGGAATTCTCTCATGGTATCAGAGCCCAGGTTGTGGGTTCGATTCCCGTGGAAGCACTCCACCCATTTAAATTGTCCACTCTGTTGGGCCTTCTCTCCAGAGAGCAGAGGCAATGATTCGGCCCACGAGTGAGGGGGAGTGTTGAGGAAAATTAAGTAAATAGATTATTTCCGACCCTCTCTACAAGCTCGAGCTTTTAGATGAGATGAAATTCTCTCATGTTGAAGCAAGATATCCTCTGACTATGCTTGAGGCTGAATGAAAATGTCAGATTTAGCACCCTCCAGGTCTTCCTTCAATTAGAAGTGATAATCTCGAAGACGATGCGATAATACGACACATAAACGATACAAAAATTGTGGGCTGGTAGTTAGGTTTTTCATTTTTATTATTATTGTGTTGTGTACGTGTCAACTCATTAAATTAAAAATGGCATAAATGACTTGCTATTTTGAAAATTTTACTAGAGATTTATAAATTTTTTGTCATTTTTTATCAGGTCATATTGTGTAACATTTATTATCATGTCATATTGTGCCATGTCATATAGTTGCATGTCAAATATTATGATAAATTTTATTTTAAAAATTATTTAGTTTCTTATCGTGTCATTTTATATCGTATTGATATGAAATTTATCATTTTCGTGTCATGTTAGCACATATTCTTATCGTGTCGTGTTCGTACTTAGTCTAATTGTGTAATGTCGTCATTATCGTGTCAACACGAAACATGACACAAAATTGCTACCCCTACCTTCAATGCATCGTTCTCTTCAAGCCTATGGATGACGCATTTAGCCATATCGATTTGGCCCGTTGCATTCGACAATGCACTATTTTTTCATTGTATATATTAGAAAAATTAAATAAACGAATTAATTTCACATCTCTCTATAAGTTCGAACTTTTAGATGAGATGAAATTATTTCAATATATTTTTCCAACGTTTGCTAGCTTCTCCTTCTTATATTTTTCCTCTTGCTTTAGCATTTTTAAACTGAAACCAAAATTCTTCTTTAGGCAAAAAAAATTCATGTTAGATGGTAATAGTCTATATTTCGAAAAATATTACATTTGAACAATTTATAATTTTCTTTCAAATACATACTTTTTAGAGTATGTGTATTTTTTAGTAACTATTTTACATTAATAATTTTTTATGTGCATCCCACGTGCATCACACGATTGCACTACTAGATTTATTAACACCAGGTGTTGCAGAGCTGATGGTCCATGCGTTACAGTCGCCGAGTTCGAGTTCGAGTTCTCGACTTACATATTTTGAAATTCTGATTAATGACATTGTGAGGTTTGCCGAATATTTTACTTGCATTTCTTTTATGTGGTCTAGACGCACGGGCAATGTAAGATTATTTTCTTGTGATAGGCCGTTTTTTTCTACGATTATTCCTGCTACTCTTGTTGACATTGTTGTGGCCGATTTAGGTCCCATCGTTGATCTATAAAATCCTTTTTGTTTCCAAAAAAAAAAAAAGATAATACATCTTTTTAGAAAAATATAATACATTATTACCTTTTTTATAAAAAAGTATACCCATTTATGCTGAACAATATTATATTAATTTTCAATATTTTATTTATAAAATAACATTGTGCTAATAAATAATACACTTAATAGATAAACATAATGTGGTTTTTTTTTAAAAAAAATAAAATTTGAAAGAGTATTATGTTTTACCTTTTTTATTACGTCTAGATATAGGTCTTTGGAATATTGAGTGACCGAGTAGTGTTTCGAGTAAAACTAGCAATTGAACTCGTGCAATGAACGATTAATTATTTCAAATTTAGGACGATTTCTGCTATTATATATATAGATTTCTCATAAGTGTTAATTTTTCATTTTCAACTCTCTTGAACACCCTTATGTATACCATACTCCTTGTATTCAAATAATGAATCACCTTCACCTTTAAAAAAATTAAAAAATTGTTGGCTAAGTTTTGTATGTATTCAGGTGCATCGTGTACTCATATTATATTTCAAAATCATGCAACTTGTTTATACTGAACTGTGCAACTATTAATATGAGAAATAATTTCACTGTTTAGTATAAATAAATTACATCTTTCAGTGTAACAAGTTGTACGATTTTAAAATACACTATAAATGCACATGAGACTCACTTAAAATTGTATATCTAAGGTTGTTTATTTTTTAAATTAATGAATCGCCAATGGTTCATGTATATCGGAAACGGGTCAGTGTTGGATCCTCAAAATCGATGTGCGCTTTGGAAACTCCAAAACGGGTCAGTATTTGACCCGCAACAGAATCCATCGATAATTAGAGCCTTTCTATTGCCTCACTCATTCAACCAAGAACTCTCATACGCGACTTGTACGTCCTTCTGCCTCACTTGTACCTTTGCTTCACAATTCTCCACCCATTCTTCTTCTTCTTCTTCTTCACTCAGTCTCCAAATCCCTGAAAACCCATCTCCTGCAAATTGAATTGAAACACAACTCATCAATTTTTATTTTTTTTGACCGATTTTTGTTTTGTAACATTTGTATATTCTTTCTGAGCTGGTCGTGATCACTAGGGGATTTTCTTAGATCCATGGCGTTGCGTCGAAAAGGTTAGATTTGAGCGCTTTTGCAGAGATATAGGCACCTGAAGTTTATTTATGGTGTAATCATATCTCTTTTCATGAGAGTTTTAGTTGCATTGGCATGATAACACTGAAGGCGGGAGTTATATAATGAGGGGTTAATTCTATAACATTTTTGCCCATTTTCCCATGTTTTTTCGGTGCTTTGATACAGATTTTGCATTGGGTTTATTTAGAGGCTAGATTAGTGAAGACTGTTTTTGGAAATTCTCTATTTGTGTCGGGATGTTCTGCTTTTGCTGTCAATTTTTGGCTTTCTTGTTGATTCTTTCATGATGCTAAATTGGTCTAAGAACACTTTTGAAATTGGGAGCTTTCGTAATTTCCCTTTTTGGGAATGAGCTTTAGTTATTAAAGAATGTAGATTCTTGCAACTTTAATTTTACAAAGAATGGAAGTTTTCTACAGATATCAGTATTGAATGGAATATAACTTGATGATAACATAGAAGTTTACAGAGATATATGCATCTGAGGTTTATTTATGATGTAATTATATCGGTGTTCATTTGAGTTTGGTTGCATTGGCATGATAAAACAGCAATGCTGAAGGCGGGAGTTATTAAATGAGGGGGTCCGTCTATAATTTGACCCATATTCCCTTTTTTTACTGGTTTTTGGTATAGATCTTGCATTGGGTTTATGTAGAGGCTAGATTAGTTAGGGTTGTTTTGGAAATGCTCTATCTGTGTCGGGATATCTTGTTTTCACTTTTCGCTGTCAAGTTCTGTTTTTCTTGTCGATTCTACCTCTATGCTAAATTGGTCTAGGAACACTTTTGAAATTGGGAACTTTTGTGATTTCCCTTTCTGGAAATGAGCTTTGATTATGAAACAATGTAAGCCTACAAATAATGAAGATTTTCTCTGATATCAGTAGTGAGTGGAATGTAACTTAGATGATAAGGTCTTAATTCATTCATCTATGCAATTCCAGATCAGTAGTTTGGTTATGGAAACTTCCTTAGTTGTCTTTGTAGGTTCGAGGTATTCCAAGCGTAACATGGCCTAAATTTTTAGACATGTGATAACTCGTATAGCTAACCTGCCGCGTGTCCTTTTTTTAAGCCACCGAATTAATGAATTTGATGGCAGCTGATTTGTTTTCCGTGTAGACTTGTGATGATATGCATGTCATACCTTTTGTGGTTCTTAATCTGTGATGATTTGTTACAGTTCTGAAGATTAAAGCAGAAAAGTTTGAAAGGAAGAAATTGCAGCTTCTTGAAGTAACTAAGGAAAGAGTAGCTGCCCTTGAACCCCTGCTTCAAGATATTTATTCCAGTCGGCGTCCAAAACCAAATGACTATGAAACACGGAGAGAATTAGTTCGTGTATTTAATGACATTGCTAAGGATATATTTGGTAATATACAATCTTGTATGCTAGTACTTCTTAAATGAGATGTCTACAGCATTTTTGGAAGATTTTTCTCTTATGTTGTTCCTTCTTCATTTTCTGGAAGAAGCCACAGTTCATGCATGCTACTTGTAACTGCCCCATGATTCTTGCTTAGTCATTTATGAATTTCTAGTCTTATATTTTTCACTTTTACTTGCATTTTCTAAAGTATGATATTCCAATTTCTTTTTGTTCTGTCTTTTCAGGTCACACAAAGGACATTCCTGTTGTGGTAGAATTTGGTTCTTTTGTAATGGATCTTTTTACTACCACCAGTGATCTAGATCTCTCAGTAAATTTTAGAAAAGTTACAGTTCCTTTCCCGCGTGAAAAGAAGATTCAGACTTTGAGAAAGTTTGCAAGGAAGCTTTATGCTATACAGAGTATAATTTCCTGCACGCAACTTGTCTTGTTTCGATAATTCTTTTTTGCGTTGTAGTTTGAAACCTCTTGCTTGTTCTTTCAACTTATTATTGGATATTCTTTTTTCCCCCTTTCTCTCTCTCGTTCTCTCTTTTTCCCCCTAAATTCCACCACAGATGTTTTATTTTAATTTTAAATAAATCTCAAGAATTGGTTAGATAATCTCATGTCTACATTCCTCTTATCTAGGTAAAGGCCATGTTTGTGGGGTTCTTCCAATTCCTCAAGCCAAGGTGCCCATACTTAAATGTGTTGACATTGGAACAAGAGTGGAATGCGACATTTCAGTGGAAAATAGAGATGGGATTTTGAAATCCCACATTATTCAGATAATCTCATCTATTGATGAGAGGTTCAAGAAGCTAAGCTTTTTGGTAATATGCCTTTCACCGATTCTTTTATATTGAGGTTTTAACCTTTTAGCTTCTTGCTATCCATATTCAACCCTTCAGCTATTCTCATTTAATTGACATTTGGCTGTTTTGGGACTTTGAGCTGTCTAGTTAGGCTGCATTCGATAATACTAGTTCAGTAGGGCTCTCTACACTGTTTTGGGAAGTTTATTATGGAGTGTGCTCTTTTTTTGGCAATGGTTAGGACATATATGGAAATTTATTTGGAGACGTCCACTCGCATTTAGCTCGTGACACTTTAGTTTTCAATTTTAATATTAGAAACTCAATATAATTCCATTCGCTAAATTCTCATTCAGAGAGTTATTAATGAGACTTTGTACGTATATATTTTTGTATTAAATTAAGATTTGTTGCATCTCCTAACGAGCATTAACTGATCTGGCTCTACAGATGAAAAATTGGGCAAAAGCACACAACATCAACAGTTCAAAGGATAAAACCTTAAATTCTCTTTCCATAATACTTTTGGTTGCTTTTCATTTGCAGGTATATTTTAAATCACACATTTTCCTTCTTTTCCTTTACCCATATTACATTTTTCTTTTCCCTCCATCCTTATTGTTTGATGGTTTATTCTTCAGTGGATAATAATTGACATTTGCATCTAACTTGTCAAAATAGAAATTTAATTTAATTTTTGGTTATTTTATGATTGCTGGATCATCCAAAGATGTTACTTTGTTTGAAATGTATGGCTCGTGGCAGTGCATTTTTGGTGAAAATCTTGTGCTGATTTTTGTTTGTCTTCTTTCATGCCCAACTTTTTTCCAGAGATTTTGCCATTGTTAATTATTCTTGTTCCCCTTCCAATGCATCTTGATGTGCTTAAACTCTATTTATCTCCTCACGTTACTCGTCCTTCTATTTTTGCAGACTCGGAATCCGCCAATTCTTCCTCCATTTGCTGACATTTTCAAGGGTAAATATTTTTATGTATTTTTAACAGCTGATCTTTCTTACTTTAATCTCAAATAACTGGTAGTGATAACTTGATTACTGCTCCCATGTATCTGTATTTAAAGAAAATGCTTACATGTGCAAATGAAGTGATATTATTAAAAAAGAAAATGAAAAGAGTACATGGGCCCGAAAATGCTTCCATGTGACAATAGCTACTGCTGGATTTTCTTTATCATCTAATTTCTAAGAAACATTTGAATCCTTATTCCCTAGATGGTACTGATCCTGCAACAGTGGAGAAATCATTGTCCAGTTTTGTAAATTATGGGCAAAGAAACAAAGAATCTTTGGCTGAGCTCTTTGTCACTCTACTCATCAAGGTATCTCTTGCGCATATTATGTTAATCAGTATTAGGAGGAATGCCTGTTTCTTTATCTTAATCTATATATATATATATATATATATATTATATTTTAAATTTCTGGATGTAAAAATTGCTTGTTTTCTTAACTCTGCAGTTATCTTCTGTTGAAAAACTCTGGCCTAAAGGTCTCTGTGCAAGTGCTTGCACGGCGTCTTGGACATCCAAAACCTGGGATTCTAAAGTTGCATGCATTAGTGTAACTACTCTCCCTTTTCAGACAATAATTTTTTTCTCGAAAATGTATAAACATGTGATAATGACCAACTTATCACAGGTGGAGGATTTCACTGATCAGACCCAAAATGTTGCGAGGGCTGTGGGACAAGCTGAAATGAAGCTGATTTATAAATGCATTGACATTTCTCTTAAGCATATTTTCTCCTTCATAAATGGGAAGATTGGAGGTAATGTGAAGGATTTTTTGTTTGGGCAAGATGGGCTCCCAACCTCAATTCCTAGACGTATTCGAAATTTGCACAGAAGACCAGCATTGCCTGGGGTTGCTTCTAAAGCGCACCAGACCAGAGGAAAAGTAACTGGGAAAAGAAAGAAACGAGATATGAGGGGAAAAACTGTAATAATCCAAGTGGGAGAACAGCAGCATAAGGTACTCGAGTCTTGTTCAGCTAAGAGGACACGAACAGTTGAAGGTTGGCGAGCAATGCCTGATGGAAGCTGGGCCCCACCACCTTCTGAAGACCCAATTGTTGGTCAACATGTTGACTCAACACGAGATTGGAATAAAACTGAGCAAGCAGCTGCTACAGAAGGTTGGTCCATAACAACGCAACCTAAAGCCGGAGGTTGGGGAGAAACCGGGCAGCCCAGTTCCTCGAGCTGGGGAGGAACAGAGAAGCTAAGTGGTGGGGACAGAGGTTGGACAGGAACCGCGAAACCCCGTGATGGAGATTGGGGAGAAACTGGGAAGCCCAGTTCCTCGAGTTGGGGAGGAACAGAGAAACTAAGTGGCGGTGGCAGAGGTTGGTCAGGAACTGCGAAACCCCGTGATGGAGGTTGGGGAGAAACCGGGAAGCCCAGTTCCTCGAGTTGGAGAGGAACAGAGAAACTAAGTGGCGGTGGCAGAGGTTGGGCAGGATCTGCGAAACCCCGTTATGGAGGTTGGGGAGAAACCGGGAAGCCCAATTCCTCAAGTTGGGGAGGAACAGAGAAACTAAGTGGCGGTGGCACAGGTTGGGCAGGAACCTACTTAAACCCCCCGTGATGGAGGTTGGGGAGAAACTGGGAAGCCCAGTTCCTCCAGTTGGGGAGGAACAGAGAAACTAAGTGGTGGTGGCAGAGGTTGGGCAGGAACTGGGCAACCCCGTGCTGGAGGTTGGGGTGAAACCGGGAAGCCCAATTCCTCGAGTTGGGGAGGAACAGAGAAACTAAGTGGCGGTGGCACAGGTTGGGCAGGAACTACGAAACCCCGTGATGGAGGTTGGGGAGAAACTGGGAAGCCCAGTTCCTCCAGTTGGGGAGGAACAGAGAAACTAAGTGGTGGTGGCAGAGGTTGGGCAGGAACTGGGCAACCCCGTGCTGGAGGTTGGGGTGAAACCGGGAAGCCCAATTCCTCGAGTTGGGGAGGAACAGAGAAACTAAGTGGCGGTGGCACAGGTTGGGCAGGAACTACGAAACCCCGTGATGGAGGTTGGGGAGAAACCGGGCAGCCCAGTTCCTCGAGCTGGGGAGGAACAGAGAAGCTAAGTGGTGGGGACAGAGGTTGGACAGGAACCGCGAAACCCCGTGATGGAGATTGGGGAGAAACTGGGAAGCCCAGTTCCTCGAGTTGGGGAGGAACAGAGAAACTAAGTGGCGGTGGCAGAGGTTGGTCAGGAACTGCGAAACCCCGTGATGGAGGTTGGGGAGAAACCGGGAAGCCCAGTTCCTCTAGTTGGAGAGGAACAGAGAAACTAAGTGGCGGTGGCAGAGGTTGGGCAGGATCTGCGAAACCCCGTTATGGAGGTTGGGGAGAAACCGGGAAGCCCAATTCCTCGAGTTGGGGAGGAACAGAGAAACTAAGTGGCGGTGGCACAGGTTGGGCAGGAACTACGAAACCCCGTGATGGAGGTTGGGGAGAAACTGGGAAGCCCAGTTCCTCGAGTTGGGGAGGAACAGAGAAACTAAGTGGTGGTGGCAGAGGTTGGGCAGGAACTGGGCAACCCCGTGCTGGAGGTTGGGGTGAAATCGGGAAGCCCAGTTCCTCGAGCTGGGGAGGAACAGAGAAGCTAAGTGGTGGGGGCAGAGGTTGGGCAGGAACTAAGCAACCCTGTGGTGGAGATTGGGGAGAAACGGGGCAGCCCAGGTCGTCGAGTTGGGGAGGAACCGTGCAACCCTGTGGTGGAGGTTGGGGGGTAACACAACAGTCCAGTGCGATAGGCTGGGGAGACTAAGGACGAGTGGTGGAGGACCTCTGATTCTATCAGGGAAACGGAGCGTGCAAAGCAAAGTAATTTGCTCGTATATTTTTGTAATTTGTGTCTATGTTTAGTGGACTACATGGTGTAAATGTGTTTAGGTTTAGATGTGAATTAATATGTATTGTGTGCAAGGTTGTTAGCATCAAATATGTTGCAGTAGTGTATCTGTGTCCACTGAACCAACAATGTTCGTTGTTGTGGTAGAGAGAGACTCGGGGATCACTTGAAAATCCTCTTGTTAAAATGAATGCATTCAACTTACATCTTCCAAAATATTCGTCTCATACTTTTTTAGTGGATTTGCAGAGCAGTGTAGGAGGGAATTATTAAGGTTTAATTGAATCAAACACATAAAATCATGAACTCGTATTTCTTCGAAAATGGAGAATTCGCTTAATTTTATAAACCACTATGGGGTTTCGTGTAATGTTTGAACCACGTGGGATTTCATGCAATTAACCTGAATTATTAATATCAAGTTGTTTTTATAAAATTATCACTATCACTATGTTTTAAAAGTTGCATGTTTGAAAGGAAGCTGAAAATAGTTTAAATTTAATATCTTTCAAAATATTTATCTACTTTTTGTAGGCGTACAACAACGCACAGAGACGATTAATATTGGTTCAAATTTTATTGTATTAGATTTATATTTTGTATTATTAAATTAATGTCTGCAAATGTTTAAAATTTAAATCTAAACGTAATAACTAATAACATTGCAAATTCAGAACAGAAGAGTTGCATGATTAGTACTTATGTGCATTCAGATAAAAATAATTTTTTCAAAATTTGATTATCTAATGATAATGATTCTCACACACACAGGTGTTAAAACTACATTTTGTTTCATCCAACTATACAAAGGACAAACTACTAATTGACATGTACATCACACGTTATTCTTTTAAAAGGTTATTTTCATCAAGTATTATATACTAACTCTTTCTTCCCCACCTATCCTGCAACTGATTCAAGAGTTCAAAAATTTAAAATCCTTCACATCACATATATTTAATTCTTTCATCGCCCAAATTCCTCTCTTGTTTTATTTTTAAAAATAATTTCTCATTATCTAAAACATAACCGTCAGTTACTAAATTTCTGTGGTGACACCACACCACATACTTTGCCACCTACAATTGGTAAAATAAAAAACAAAAGTTAAGAGTAAAAAAACTATAGTTTTACTGTTTTAAGTTTACAGAGTAAAAAATAAAATAAAAAAGTTAAGAGTAACACGCGGAGAAAAATCACAGTGCTCCAGTAATTTTGTCATATCCATAAATAGTTCTGGTAAATTTTTACTTTATCAACTTTTATTATTTTATTGTCAATTTTATTCATTTTTTATGGGAACATTTTGAATTTTGATCGAAAAATGACCGGAAATATGTTGTAGCATATAAAATAACACAAAAAAAAATATTAAATATGGGTTCAGTGAGGGAAGAGAATAATATAGGTCACGACCCCCGCCTCAACATAAATTACTCGGAATTAGCCACGAGAATGAATCGATTTCGTAATTTTGATGTCGCGATTCATGGGAGAAGTGTAACCAAAACATGAAATTGATTGAGGGTTTTGCTTCCTCGATAAGAGACAGTTCAAATGAGAGTGGTGACGACCGTCGACATGACCAAAATAAAAGGTCAGGTCAATTTTCTGATCAAATTTTTAATTTTCCTGCGAAAAAGACTAAAATCCATATCAAAAGGACCAAAGTTTATAATGTAAAAACTTGCATGATTATTTGTGGATGCGAACAAAGTCACACGACTATTTGTGATTTTTTTTCTCCACTTCAATGCACTAATTGCATTGTGCAACTTGTGTAATTTTAACTATTTTTTTTAAAACAAGCTGTTTTTTTTTTTTTTTTTGCGTTTTTAGAAAAAAAGGATTAAAAGTATTAGTTCATGCAACTCTTTTTTCTTTTTCTCTTTTGGATTGATGCTCCTCCTTTATCAAGACCTTTTTTTTAAATTAGGGTTTGGATTGTGTTGTGGTATTAATGCTGGGTGTATGGAGGTATTAATTTTAGCATGAGGACATAATTGACAATTTATTAGGGATGTACGGAGTAAAATCAAATTACAAAATTTCATATGAAACTGGTTTACCGTGCACCACTCATACTATTGCTTGTAGAAATTAATACTATAGCAACTATTGTATTAGTTTTTACAAACAATAGTATGAGTACAGATCTGAAATCGATTCATAAAACCTTCTCAAATCAAAATAATACTACATGTGAAACGAAGGAGTAATACACAAACATTATTAACCGTACATTTATTAATATTCTTATCAATATTTTTTATTAATAACTCGTTATTCAGTTCATAGGATTATAGGATTATAGGGTCCTTCAAATTAGATTAAAGCTTTGTATTTACGGATCTATTATAAAAATTAACCGCACTTTGAAAATTTCGAACATGAGATCTTATAAAATGTTGCATCTGTGTACTCAAATCTAGGGGTGGACGGTACGGCATACCGAAAATTTTCTCGCCATCTGAATTATCAGCATCGAAAATTTTCGATATCGAAAAATATCATCTGTTTCTCATCTTAAAAATTTAAGATATCTGAAAATTTTCAGTATGAGAACGGTATACCGAAATTCTTGAACCTGTTTTCCCTCAAAATTTTAATTTTTTTCTCTATCTTGAGTCTTGACATATTTGGAGTTTAAGATTCAATTCTTTTGATTTTTAAGCAATTTCCCAGAAACTCAAGACATAAACACAACATAAAGGCATAAAGACACATTACCAGAAACACCAAGCAATTTCCCAGAAACACCAAAACTTAATAACTAATCACAAACACAACATAAAGACATAAATTGCAAAACAATTGTAAATTATCCAAAATTGAAAGAAATAAAAAGCGAAGGCGACGAGGGGGAGACGATGTGGCCTGGCTTGGGCGACGACGTGGTCACGTGGTGGATGGCTTGGCTTGGGCGATTTTGAGTCGTGGAGGGCGACGATTGAAGAACCGGAAATGGAGGAAGAGAATGGGTGGGCGTGAGGGGAGGTGGGCGACGGCCGGGAGAGGGGAGGCGAGACGACAACAGGGGAGGAGGAGGAGGGCGACGACGATAGGGAGGAGGGGGCGACAATGGACAGAGGAGGCGGGGTGACAGTGGCGGGGAGGAGAGAAAGGTATGTGAGTCGAGTGGAAATGGGGATGTAGACGGAGTTGTGGGTGACGACGGCGGGGAGACGGTGTCGGGGAGGCGGGTGAGAAGGGGAGAAAGGGAGAAGGCCGAAGGGGAGAAGAAACGGCGCCCCAAAATGTTTAGGGTTTCATTTTTGTGAAATTATGTGTTAAGAAGAGTGTATATATAATATATATATATAATATAATTATTATTTATTTTTTAAAAAAATATATGAAATTCAATAATTTTTGGTATACCAAAATATTTTTAGATATCGCAGATATATCAAAATTTCTATATTCATATATAAATTCTTAAAAAAATTTTGCATGCGGTACCATACCATACAAAAATTTTAAGATAACAAGAAAATTTCAATAAATTCGATATTTTTCAGTACGGTAAGTGCGGTATATCGGTATTTTCGATATTTCCTCCAGCCCTACTCAAATTCTTATCATCACAATTTTCTCCAACATACATAAATAAGAAAAAGAAAAGTTAAAAAACAACAAAAAAGAGAAGTAGAGTTTTGATGTCATTATAGAAAGAGACCTGACCTTGCTGTCCCAACTCCTAATAATATGTCCTTCTCCCTCTCTCTTCAGTTGAGCCGTACGATGAATAGATACGTACGGTCTCGGTTGGCCCCAGAAATTGTTTATTTATTTGTCCTTACGGCTTTCGTACGCTCAACCGTACGACCACACCAATTCCACGCGGTTCCACGTGGACTGTTTGTGGACGCCTTGTGCCGCCCATCTAGCCGTCGATTCAAGACAATGGACGGCTAGGATTGCACTATTCTATATGGGTGAATATGACATCATCCGTGACGTTACTACGCACATGTCGTCTTAGATTAGAGCCACTTTATTAATTATCATAGGATCCCATTTTCTCCTGAATTCTTCCTCACAATACTAGTTTATTTTGTGAAATTACATCTTAATTTCATTAAACTCATGTACGTATTACTCCCTCCATCCCATTTAAAATTGCACACTTTCCATTTTGATTCGTCGCATTTCAAGTTACACACTTCAAATATAAAAAAAAATCTTATAATCTTCACCCTCCATTCTTTTTAAAAAGTCAACAAAACTATTTTTTCTTAATATATTGTCTTGATCAAAAGTCGTATGAAGGTTGAATGGAACGACGGAGATAGATATTCGAAGCACTATCATGTATAGATATTACCATTATTATATATTGTAAATATGAGATAGTCTTGTGTAAAACAATCTCAAGTATATGACACAACTCAATTTTAATATTTAAACATTACTTTTCTTTAAAATATAATTTGAGTAGATCATAAACCATGTATCATACTCTCTTCGTCTCAACATATTTCTGATCATTTTCGATTAAAATTAAAAAAATTCAGAACCATTTTTTAATAGGGGCAAAAATGATGGAAGCATTTGTGATATTTAGCCCATTTGTAGACCCAAATTTGTGTGTCGTACTTTTAGTTTTTGTTTTTAGGAGTCACTACATGTAACGATCACTTATCAAATTTCATTCCTATCCCCCTCTCTCTCCCCACTACTTATCTGATCTCCCCCCATCTCTCTCTCACACGCCACAACGTTCGGTTAACTTACTCATGTTAATGGTGCACTCCATCACCACCGTCGCCGAATAACCGAACCCACTTCTCCACAAACCCCACTCCCCCTCCGCCGTCTCCCCTCCTTCTCCGACGGCGCCGTCCTCCCTTTCCTTTTCGTCCCAACCTGAATTCCTCCCCCACCAAAAAAAATAAAAAAATGAACTCAGCCCCGATAGTCTCTCTCCTGACAGACGACCTTCTCTTAAAAATCCTCTCTCTCCTCCCCAACGATTCCGACCGCAAATCCTTCCGGTCCACATGCAAGCCCTTCTACCGAGCCGACTCGCTCCACCGGACTCACCTCCGCCTCCTCCGCCCCGACTTCCTCCCCTCCCTCCTCCCCAAGCTCCCCCGCCTCGCCTCCCTCGACCTCTCCGTCTGTCCCTCCATCGACGACGCCGCCGTCTCCCGCCTCCTCTCCGCCGCCGTCGTAGTCGCCCAGATCCGCCGCCTGAGGCTGAGCCGCTGCTCCGGGCTGGGGTTCCGGGGCCTGGAGGCGCTGGTGAGGAGCTGCCCCAATTTGGAGAGCGTCGACGTCTCCTACTGCGCCGGGTTCGGCGATCGGGAGGCGGCGGCGCTGGCATCCGCGGCGGCGCTTAAAGAACTCAATTTGGATAAGTGTTTGAATATAAGTGATGTTGGATTGGCCAATATTGCCATTGGGTGTACCAAGTTAGAGAGACTCTCAATCAAGTGGTGCTTCGATGTCTCCGATATCGGAATTGAATTTCTATCCAAGAAATGTCATCGATTGAAGCGCCTCGACATTTCGTATTTGAAGGTCCGGGAATTTTCTATGCTACACTGCAAGACACTGACCAGAGATGTCGCTTTAATGTGTTACGTGGTACAATGTATGTGTTGTCAAATCACGTAAATGTGTTATACATTACAATGTGTGGTACCAAAGTACAAGACATAAAGGATGTGTTGTACATGCTTTAATATGTTGTACAATACATACATTTTAAAGCACAATTGGACAGTGTCATGCAGGGTAGTACACATTTGTTGGACTAGCGAGTGTTACAATGTACTATTGGTTTTGTGTTTGGGAGCTTATCTATTAGGGAAAGTGATTAATTAACGGCTTTAATTTTGATTTGTTTAAGGTTTCGAGCGAGTCATTGCGTTGGATAAGTGGAATGGAGAGGCTGGAGATACTGCAAATGGTGGGGTGTGGATCGGTGGATGATATGGGATTGCAGTTTATTGCAAATGGATGTCCTTTACTTAAGGTTAGTTTGAATTGAATATTTTGTAGCATCATTTTGGAGTGTGAGATGGAATGCATTTTAGACATGGTTTATGGGAATATTACAAGAAGTTAATTAGCTATAATTGAGAAGCCTTTCGGAGTTTAGAATCTCAAAGTTAAATGATTGAGTATCATGTTACTTGGTTTGATTATGAATTGCAAGTCATTTGAATTTCAATGCATCATATTCTTGGAAATTGCATAGTTTACAATTCTTTGACATTCAATGGCGCTTGGTTCAAATTCTTCAATGAGAATTATTGAATAGAGGATTACAATGAAAATTATGGTTACAGCTTGGAATTCTTAGGGCAAAAAATAATTGTTGGTTGATGAATAGTTGAATGATTGAGGAGAACTGCTTATAGGAGGGGAAATAGTTAATCAAAATGGTGTAAAAATTAACTTGTTTTGAATCTCATTGGACATAAGTTGGCAATCACCATGTCTTTGTAGGTTCGATCGTATATGAATTAGATTTTTAGATATACACGTAATTTTACGGTAGTATTATATTAAAGTTTTAGTGTTAAGCCATCGTATCAACATGCATATACGGCGACCAACATGAGCAAGAGAGGTTAGATAACTGAACATTTATGTTTTAAGATCGGGGAATTCTATGCGGGTAATACCTGCCTTCCACATGTGACATAAGTTGGCAAACATATATATGTTAGTAATGCTTATACTTGAGTTCCTCTAATTTTTGTCATTCATGTCATAACTTCCTAATAGGATTGATTTAAGTTTCAGTACAATTGTTTCTTTGACAATGCAAGAATGACGACTGTTAGTCTACAATATTAGGGAAGGGATAATCGATTGCTATTTTAGTCTTAAATGATAAAAACTATAATGAATTTATAATACATATTTGTTGTGTGTGTGTACACATATATTCTCTTTCTTTTTCTCTAAAAGATCAAACCGTTTAACAATGGGAGAATTAAAGGGATAGGCTGGAGTCAATTCTTGACTTTAGCTCTGATAGATTAGCTAGGCCAAGATCTGATTTTCTTAATAAGAATTGGTATGTAATATGTATTAATATTTAAATGTATATGTGTCGTATAGACTACAAATAATGTAGCTTCCCTTATTATGTTGTGCCATTATGGGAACTTGCATAACTAAGATTCCTGTACATATTGGGAAAACCAGTAGTAGTCATGTGAAAATCTCATTTTTGTAGGAATCATTGTTAATTAAATGAAAATTTTCGACGATTCTTGGCATGCTGCAGAATCTTACGCTTAATTTAACCACCTCAAAACCATTTTTTGTGTCTAAAACTAGCCATATCAGATGCTACTCACTGATATAGGAGAAAGCCTCTTGACTCGACAATTCTTCTCCCTGCAATTTGTAGAATACGTCAACTGAAAAGACACTCAAACTTGGATGAATAATACATTAAGGACGACAAAGGAAACACGTAAAGTAGATTTCTTATTTGTTTAATCAAGTAAAATTCTTGTCGCATGGTTACAAAACTAATAGATGGATGCAATTACACTTTTATTTGCATGACGTGATTTACATCTTTATCAGAAATAATGCTAAATGAATATCAAGTAGTGAAACTACAAGTTTACATTACTTGTATGATGTCCAGGTACTTGATATATCGAGGTGCGACAAATTGAGCTTCTCTGCACTAGGGCCAGTTATCGAAGGACATAATTATCTATTGTGGCTTCATGCTAGCTACTGTTTTTCTGTAAGCAATATTTGGTTAAAAAATTTCTTCAGAAGTTGCAACACTTCTCTTAACAATTACTATAAATTTGGACTATCAGGAGCTTTCATTGACATTTGTCCAACAGTTTAAGGACCTAAAGAACCTTACGGTGCTCAGAATTGATGGGGCACGAGTTTCCGATACTGTCCTTAAAATTATTAGCAAAAATTGCCGGTACTTGACCGAGATCGGGTTGGGAAAATGCAGAGCTACAGATACGGGCATTAGGCAGCTCGTTTCTGGTTGTGTTCATTTGAAGATACTTGACTTAACGTGTTGTAGTGACCTCACCGATTCAGCAGTATTAGCTATTGCAAGCTCTTGTAAGAGTCTCTTATGCCTCAAGCTAGAGTGCTGCAACTTGCTCACTGAGAGGAGTCTCGACTATCTTGGGTCCCACTGCTGCTTACTTGAGGAGATCGATCTTACCGACTGTTCTGGAATTAATGACATAGGTAAATCCATAAGAACCGTAAATTAATGGTTTAATTGCTGCAAAAATCACGACCTTTGACTTGTATTTTTTTTTACCAAACTTCACGTCTTTAACATCTCAATTGCAATTGAGACATCGGGTAATTTGGCTCCTGGCCAATACACAAATGATGCCGTTAAATTCATAATTTTTGTTGCAATTATCCAAAAGTTTGGTTAAAAAGCAATTAAGTCAAAGGTCGATTTTTTTTTTTTTTTTGCACAAGTCAGCAGGCCAAAATGACGTCGTTTGTATATCATGCCCTGCCCGGTGTCTCAATTGCAATTGAGATGTTAAAGTCGTGATTATTTTGCAATCATCCAAAAGTTTGGTTTAAAATACAATTAAGTCTAATGTCGTGATTTTTGCAGCAATTACCTTTAAATTAATCCGATTGAGGTGGATGGAAATTCTAAACTACTATATGATTTTTCTAGTGATTTAATATCTATGTTCCGCCTTCATTATATTTATATATGAATTTTGCAGGCTTGAAATATCTATCAAAATGTTCGGAGCTAGTATCCTTGAAACTTGGACTATGTAATAATATTTCAGACAAGGGGTTGTACTATATAGCTTCAAATTGCTTAAAGATACGAGAACTCGATTTATACAGGTACGATTTTGAGACATAACTTAGCCAATATTCAGGGGAAATACTCGTGTTTTGTTTCTTCTCTTAGTATCGACAATGCAGGTGTGCAGGAATAGGTGATGATGGCTTAGCTGTTTTATCGTGTGGATGCAAAAGAATGAAGAAACTAATCTTATCGTACTGTGATAGGGTTACGGACAGAGGGATAGAGTGTCTAAGCTCGCTCGATGAACTCTCTGAGCTGGAGGCCCGGAGTCTTCCGAATATCAAGGCTGCTGGATTGACCAAACTTGTTGCTGGATGCAGGAGACTAACTGAATTGGATCTAAAAAACTGTGGTAACATCGATGACTCGGGATTTTGGGCTCTTGCTTACTATTCGAGGAACTTGCAACAGGTATGTATCTTAAATTTATGAAAATTAAACAATACCGCCTCCTTTTCGCAGTAAGTGTCTTTTAAAAGCTTTAGACTCAAATCAAGGAACATAAAATTTGGACATTTTTACCCTCTGTCAATCTTAAAATATAGGAGTTGATTGAAGAATATAGGGGAGATAATCAAAGAATTCGAGGAAAGAGAAATTTTGTGGTAGACAAAGTCTTATTTAAACCAGTTTCATCATGCAACTACTTTGCATTTGTTTTTTTTTTCAAACAATGTTAGTTGTTTCACTCAAACGATTAATTGTTACACTATAAAATGATAGTTGGGAAACGGTTGCATGATAAAATGGTTTTTTTTTATCCAAACATATATAAGACCAAATCTTAATGGTACATGAGAGAATATTTAAGAATTAAAAGTATGAGATTAAAAATAAAATAAAAAAACCAAAAAATCTGTTAGGTGGGGGTAAATTGGTAAGTATTTGGGGAAAAAGAGTTAAAAGACAATAAATTAGAGTCTAAAAAGACATTTATTGCGAAGTGGTGTGGGTGTATGGTTAACAGCTTATCAAATATTTTTAGAAATGGTGGGAGTGTTTCAACATCGCGCGCGTACTCAATTTCAGAGTTCTTTTATTTAAAAGAGTATTAACCATTTCGAATAAATTGGCAGATCAATCTGAGCGGGTGTGCGATCTCAGATGTGGGGCTATGCATGGTGATGGGGAACTTAACCAGGCTTCAGGACGCAAAGTTGCTTAATCTTTCGAATGTATCAAGTAACGGTTTTGAGCTCGCCCTCAGAGCCTGCTGCGCTCGTCTAAAAAAGGTAAAGTTGCCCGCCCCTCTTAGGCGACTACTTTCTTCTGAGATAATTGAAACCTTAGAATCCGGAGGTTGCAAGATTAGATGGGATTAGAATGTTTGATATTATACATGATAGTGAAGAGATAAACTGGTAGGAGACGAAACTCTCAACTTGTGGTGTGGTTACGAAAAAAAACCCGAATCATGACTTTTTTTGTGTAATTGTGTTTTGAATGCATCATATTTTCTAAATATGATGAATATAACTGAAACGATTTATGATTTAGATGAGGAATGCTTTTTTTTTTAAGCAAAAAACCAACGTTAGTACAAGAAGGAGGAGGTATATATTCTGCAACATGTTGGAGAAGCAAATGAACGAGACACCCTATCAAATATGATGAGCTCCATATATTAGCGTAGCGAACATAAGAAATAGAAAAATTGAGGTTTAGAATAAGAAAGCCATTACCAAACGCCGAGTCATCTTCTATCGGTTCATGTGGCGCGCCACAGTACACCTTGGATTCAGCAACAATACTCCAACCCCAAGTTTTTTACCCTTGAAAAGGCTTCATGTTATAACCCCATAAACCAACTCTCGTACGCACAGTCTTCTCCGAATCAACCAACAATTAATCTGCATGCAATGAATTTTAATTACCCTCAACCCTCGGATCATGTCTATCCCTGTCTTGTGTGCCAAACGATGCAGTTTTCGATCTGCTCTGACTTGCCACCTCCCTCGCGACCGTCCACCAGTGTAATACGGATTTGGATCCGTTGCAGTACAACACCGTCATGTGCATGACTTCACAGTTATATAGTCTTTCTTTTAACTGCACACCACAGTGTTATACTCCTAGATAATAAATTCTAAAACGAAGTGAACGGAACTTTGAATACATGTCATCAAAGAAAAAAACTTGTATGTGATAGTTTCATGCATATTACAAATTCCAATCACTTGCATATTATATGATACCGGAATCATGTTTTGGAATTTAAAATGGAGCTCCGTCTCATGCAAGACTCCCTTAGTGTCAAAAAATATTTCCATTCCAATAACAAAACCTAAAATGGTGTCGAAAAGGAAATACAAATAGACCGAACGTGCATGATCAGAAATTAACGATGTCTTCCATAAATTACTGAGGATTGCTAGCTACTAATTATATCAATTAGTCACCATTATTAATTAATTAATTAACACATACTAACTTGTATTAAAGAATAAAGATATACAATTAAACATTAAATAAGATGCCAATTAAATTAAAATAACTGTATGATCATAACTCATAAACCCAACAGAACAATACATCAAATTTTGCGGTTGTTTTTCATAGTTACCTAGTAATGTTCTCTTACATCCAATTATCAATTCACGTCAACCTGAAGACCCTTTCTCCCTACGAATCAACACAACAACAATCACAAAAAATCCTAAAACTACGCTATGCCCAAAACAAAACACACAATCTCAACAATAGGCAATGCACACCCGTAGCAAACTCCCCATCCTCTTTTCTCCACGCCACATTTTCCCTATAAAACCCGACCCCCGACCCTTCCCTTCCTTCCACACAGAGGAGCACGACTCCCTTCTTCGTTTATTCGTTTGGAGGAGGTCATTCTAATCGCCTTCTCCATCGCCCCCAAACCAAAAAATAACATAGATAGATAAAAAATAATAATAATATATATATAGCGCACACACAGACCAAAACATGGCGGACAATTCCAAGAAGAAGATCGCGGTCGCGTCCGTGTGTTCTTTGCTCCTGGTCGCCATGGTGGTGGCGCTCCTCTACAACAACTCCGAAAAGGGACCAGAAGAAGGAGAAGTGTCTGCCTCTCAAAAGGCCATCACCAATTTATGTCAAGAAACCGATTATCAAGAAACCTGCCAAAAATCCCTCCAATCCGCCAACTCCAGCGACCCCAAAGAGCTCATCGAGCTCGCTTTCCAATCCGCCATCAAGGAGATAAACGACGCCGTCGCCAACTCCTCGGTCCTTGCAGACCTCGAGAAGGACCCTCGTGGGAAGACCGCTCTCGAGAGCTGCAAGGAGCTGGCCCACCGCGCCACCGCCGATCTTGAGCGCTCCTTCTCCAAGTTCAAGAACTTCGACGTCTCAGAAGTCGACACCATTATCTCCGACCTCAAGATATGGCTCTCGGGAGCCATCACGTACCAGGAGACGTGCCTGGACGGGTTCGAGGGCGTCGAGGGCGGAGCTGGAATGAAGATGAGGGAGTTTCTGACGACGTCCATGCAGATGACGAGCAACGGGCTCGCCATGGTCAACGGCGTTTCCCAAGTCTTGGAGTCGATTATCGGGCAGAACTTTAATAGCCGTCGCTTGCTGAGCGAGGACGGTGTGATTGGGCACGAGGATGATGAGCCGAGCTGGATCGATTTCAATAAGAGGGAGCTGTTGAAGAGCTCTAAAGACGAGATTAAGCCGGATATTGTTGTGGCGAAAGATGGGAGCGGCGACTACACGACCATCAACGATGCTTTGAAACATGTTCCTCTTAACGGAAACAAGACCTTCACGTTGTACGTCAAAGAGGGGGTTTATCAAGAGAAGGTGACCATTAATGCGACTATGAAGTACTTGTTGCTCGTCGGCGATGGCCCTACTAAGACTAGGATCACCGGAAACTTGAACTTCATCGACGGAACCAACACCTACCACACCGCCACCGTTGGTACGTTTTGGATTCCATGCTCTCCTTTTTACATTTAAATTTTCGAAAAAAGTGGTAAAAGTACCAGCTCATGTGATGAAAAGTATTATATGAAGTAATACTTTTCTTCATACAAACTAATACTTCTCACTATCTTTTTCAATTTTTTGGTGATTTGGTTGAATTCAGATTTAAATACATGATTTTTCATTGTTGCTTAATAATTTGAATGAAAATATATACGCTTGAATCATGCAGCCGTACAGGCGGACCATTTCATGGCGAGGGACATCGGGTTCGAGAACTCGGCTGGTGCGGCAAAGCACCAGGCGGTGGCCCTCCGTGTGAGCGCAGACATGGCCATCTTCTACAACTGCCAAATGGACGGGTACCAAGACACCCTGTACGCCCACACGTACCGTCAGTTCTACCGCGAATGCGTCATCTCCGGCACCATCGACTTCATCTTCGGTGACAGCGCGGCCGTCTTCCAGAACTGCATCCTGGTCGTCCGCAAGCCCCTCGACAACCAGCAGTGCATCGTCACCGCCCAGGGCCGTAAGGACATCCGCCAGCCCACGGGGCTCGTCATGCAGAACTGCTCCTTCGTCTCCGACCCCGAATACTACCCGCTCCGCTTCAAAAACAAGGCCTACCTCGGTAGACCTTGGAAGGAGTATTCCAGAACCATTATCATGGAATCTTTCATCGACGATTTG
Organism: Stenogyne calaminthoides; assembly: GCA_037126765.1. Lineage (NCBI taxonomy): Eukaryota > Viridiplantae > Streptophyta > Magnoliopsida > Lamiales > Lamiaceae > Stenogyne > Stenogyne calaminthoides. Next base: position 7,053,974 of record JBBCBC010000031.1, on the reverse strand, counting down.
ATCCAGCCCGAAGGCTGGCTCCCCTGGAACCTCGACTTCGCGTTGGAAACCCTTTTCTACACCGAATTCAACAACCGGGGCCCGGGGTCTAACAAAGACCACCGTGTCAAATGGGCCGGGATCAAGGAACTCCCTTCGAGACGGGTCAAGAGATTCACACCCAACCGGTTCCTGGAAGGAAGCAAGTGGATTGAAGCCACGAAGATCCCGTATGTGGGCAAATTCGTCTTTAGGCCCCCGAAGTTCGACCCGGACACCGAATACTCCCCCATCGCCCCGGAGGAAAACAAGGACTTGGGTGGCGTGAGAGACAAGTCACTCTTCATTACACCGAAGACAGGGGATAGTGAAAAGAAAAAGGATCGTGATCACGACAATCATCACGAGAGCCCCGCCGTGCCAGAGTCGCAGATAGCGGCCGCGCCGTGGATAGCGCCGTTCGCGGAGGCGCCGTCGGAGGCGCCGGCGATGAGCCCGGCGGAGGCAGGGGAGAGCCAGGGACAGATTCTGAATGCTGTGAATAAATTGATGTTCAGGGGGTGGTGATCGGAAGACATTTTTTTCTATATAAAAAGATGATGAAAATGTGTGAATTTTTTTAAAGATGAATGTGTTGAAATCTTGTTTCTGTTTCTTGTATGATGTTGGTAGGGTTTTTCCTCATTAGAATAACACAGCTACGGATATAGTTCTAACTCATGCTGCCATAACCTGAAATTTTGAGTTAGCGTCTTCTCATGTATTTCTTTTTTTGTTTCCTCTTTTATATATTTATTGTATTCTTCTTTTTTTATATTGTAATTCTTTTTTTGGATGAATATCCTAATTGAATACAGTACATTAACCTGTCACGCCCGATTCTACGTGATTATTAATATGGTCCCGCAAGGGCGGATTTCGAAATTTTGTCCGGTCGAGATACAAACTTTAAAAATCCTATGTTCCACGTGCGTATCTTCTGAATGCAAAAATAATTTTAACAGCTATGAATGTAAAAATTAAAAATTATCTCTTCAAACTTCATGAGGTAATGTATATCATGTGATGTGAGTACAAAAAATCGTATGTATTTAACATTTTTGAGTGATCAATAGTGATGTATAATAGCAGTTTATAATTTTTTTTAATGTAAATTAAATTCAAATTCAAATTTTATATATAGGGCCGCTCCTTTCTTGAATTGGATGAGTTGCCCGACCCAGGTCCAAAATTTTAGTCGACTTTTAAGTGCTCAAAATTCTATATGCATATATATAAAATAGTATATAAATTTTTATTTGCAAAACTATTAATGTATTGTGCATTGTACCATAGTGATAAGAGTATCTTCTTCCTCATTTGTTTTCACCCAAGGATCGATTGTCAGCTTTGGTCTCAAACCCTTTTTTACTTCAGCACTACCCTATTATAGTGTCAACATCATATTTCCAGCAGTTTGCACTATTTTTTGCTTCATAAATATTCATGCAAATTAAAATTAAAAATTATCATAATATTATAAGAAAAATTAAATTACGACTTCATAAATATTCATACAAATTAAAATTGAAAATTATAATAATATTATAAGAAAAATTAAATTACAATGTAAATATAAATTACGACGGATATTTAAATTACAATAAAAATATAAATGACAAAACGATATACACTCTACATTATCTTTTCAATTTAAGTATATTATTTTAATTCATAGCACATTATTTTTTAAATTACTTTAAAATTTAAAACTATAATACTAATTTATTTTGTACTAATGAAGATGAAAAAATAGTTGAAATTTATAATGTTAACATTACAAAACTAAAAAGAGTATACTACCAACCAATTACAAAACTAAATTTTTTTAATAAAAAGTAAAAGTAAACATAGCGTTCCAATATCATACTCTATATATATAGTGCTCAAAAGTTTTAAGATAGTGCAAAACTCTATTGTAGTGTTAGGATGCAGTATCGGTTGGAGGGGGAATTATAGAGTAAAACTCTATTACAGTGTCCGTTGGAATTGTTTATAGTGTTTGTTGTTATAACCTCATTTACAAGTTTAATAGTATCAGTTAATAAGTATTATAATATTAATTTATAAGTGTAGTGGTATACGATAAATAAGTTTCACCAAATCATCGGAGATCTACTCGAGCATCTCTGCTAGCTAATCCTAACTTTCTTTTTCCATGTTAAAAAGACGGCTATTCGTTCCAGTGGTTGCAATTATGATTCATTTATCATCTCTATTTCTATATATGAAGCGGTTATTTTGAGAAAAAAAAAATTGATCTCATACCTTTTCTGTAATTCATTTTAACTATTCAATTTTGGTCCTTTAATTATTTTAATTGTTCAATTTTGGTCTCATTCTCCCCAAAAAATTGGTCTCATAACTTTTCTATAATTTATTTTTAGAAAGATTAAGAAAAATTCTCCTAAATGCAGAAAAAATGAATTTTTTATGTTCACGTCAACTACAAGCTCGGAAACCCACCAATTTTAACCGATACATGACAAAAAAAGACAAAATTTTATGTTTTTCAGCAAAAATGAGACCAAAATTGGACGATCGAGATAGTTATGAAACTAAAATTGAATAATTATTTTTTTTGGGACAAAACGGATTACAAAAAAGTTATGGGACAAAAAAACTTTTTTTTTTCTATTAATTTCAAGAAAAAGAAAAAACAGATATCATTAAATTATAATAATAGTCTGATATTCCTTCAGCTAGATGATGACTCCTTCCATGCATTTGGAATGAACAATCTTGTCTACAACTTATCAACTAATCCAGATAATTTTCTTCAGAGCTATAGATATTTTTGAGTGGTTGCAATATTTTATGCCTTCTAACTTAACAAAGAGCTATAAAAATATCACGAGATAATGTGCTTTGAAATTGACACAAATAATAATAAAATGATTTACGAAAGAAATAATTGAAAAGGCATAGTGGCTGCTAAGAACAGTTCCAATTTTGCTCATAGGCTTTAACTTTTCTTCCAATATTTTAAATTAAATTTGTCGCCACTATGAACTTTTGGGTTTCAACTAGCAATAGTAAGTAGAACCACTTATAATCTAATTTAATCTTAATTTTAATTCTTCTTAACTTATTTTCTGCACGTATATAATTTTTTTATTCTGCGTGGAGTATGATAAGAAATTTATTAATAAATATATACGTACTTGAGAACTAATTAAATTATCAGGACAATTAGTAATTATGGTGTACAAGATGTCCACACCTCTAATCGTAACATTCATTAGCTTACCTGTTTCCAGTCAATTCAATCACATATTTCTTTTTAACATGTAATATCGAAAAATATATTTGTTACAAACGATTAAAAAAAAAAAAGCTTTTCATTATATCATAAACATAACATGTATGCAGATTACGTACTCCCTAATATGTGAAATTTATGTGCTTCGTGCTTGCTTGATTTTTAGATTTAGAGTGTGTGTGACAACAGATAGAATGTGTAACGAGTTTGAATCACGGCTGCCTTACTTTAGCCTCAAATAAATTTAATTTTATAAAAAAAAAAAAATTGTCGATTTAATCTAAATAATTTTAAAAATATCTAATTTTTAGCCTCAAATCGTTCGAAACAACGTTGTTTTGCCGTTTCAATTTGGGGTTTTACGGCGGATGTTGTGACATGTGTTTTTAAGTGTGTTTGACTAATTCTTGTCATCAATTCTTTTTTTATTTTAAGTTTTATTTTTAAAAAAATTAATTATACCTAAAATTTCAGCTGTTAAAAAATATATACATACATACACGTGGCAGCCCAGTCATAGCATCCGTCGAAAAGCCCCAAATTGAAACAACAAAACGATGTTGTTTAGACCGATTTGGCTAACATTGGACATTGTCAAAGTTATTGAAACTAAATCGACGACAAAAAAAAATCATAGAACTAAATTCATTTGAGATCAAAATTACGCCATTTGTGATTCAAACGCTATTTATAGCCAAACTATTAAAGAAACATAAAAGGCTGCAGAGGGAGAAGAAAAGAGGGCTTATTTTCAAAGTTGATTTTAAAAGGCATACGATTCTGTTCGTTGGGATTTTCTAGACGTCATGATGAGTGGAATGTGTTTCCACTGGAAATGGCGGAAATGGATCAGGGGATGTTTATCCTCAGCTTCAATGTCGGTCTTAGTGAACTGAAGCCCTTACGGAGAATTCCACCTCCAAAAAGGGCTCAGACAAGGCGACCCTCTCTCTCTCTTCCTTTTCCTTGTTGCAGCTGAAGGACTGAGTTGCCTTATGAATAAAGCAGTTCAGGTTGGGTCCTTTGAAGGGGTAGAAGTTGGAAGAGACAAGATTCCGATCAATCTCCCAGGTTTGCCGATGACACGATTTTGGTGGGAAAAAGCGTCACAGAGAATGCAAAAACAATGAAAGGGGTTCTCCGGTTGTTCGAAATCGCTTCCGGGCTTAGGGTGAATTTCTCAAAAAGCTCAATACATGGGGTCAACATCAATTCGACATCTATTGAATCCTTTGCGGAAATATTGGGATGCAAGTCGGGTAAACTCCCGTTCACATATTTGGGGCTACCTATAGGAGCAAATTATCGGGAAAAAAAGGTTTGGAAACCATTGATAGATCGGTTCCACCGCAAGTTATCGGGTTGGGTAAGGAAGAATATATCTATGGGGAGAAGGATCACATTGCTGAATTTTGTTCTATCGGTTCTACCTGTTTATTACCTCTCTTTCTTCAAAGCCCCGGAGTGTGTCATTAACACCATCGAAAGAATTCAAAGGAAGTTTTTATGGGGGGGGTAAAGGGTCGGTTAGGAAAATTGCCAGGGTCAAGTGGGAGTCGGTTTGTAAGTCTAAAAGTGTGGGGGTCTTGGGGTGAGGGATGTGAGGGCTTTTAATTTCGCTTTACTTTGTAAGTGGCTGTGGAGATGGGTGTCGGGTGAGAGGTCTTTGTGGGTCATCTATTGTGGGGGGCTAATGAGAGTGTCGAGTCGGGGAAGTGGTCGTTGTGGTGGAGAGATATAGTAGAGTTGTTGTCAAGTCAAGTAGGGAGGTTACTTAGGAACAACATTGTTTTTAAGTTAGGAGACGGGTTGTCTGTTCGCTTTTGGTTAGATCCGTGGGTGGAAAGCAGAGTTAGATTGTGTGAGGCGTTCCCTAAGTTATACCATATCTCTACACAGAAAAACGAGTGTGTGAGGGGTTGTGTGTCAAGTGATGGGTCGGCTTGGTCCCTTAATTGGGTGCTATTTTTTAATTTCTCTGAAATGATTGAGTTTGTGGATTTGTGGAGTTGTATATCCAGGTACAAAATTCAAGAGGACATATCAGATTCGTGGTGGAATGGATCTTCCGATGGAGTGTTCAAGACGTGCGACATGTACAACATTATAGCCTTGTCTGATTCGGAAGACGTGGCTTGGGATTTCCCTTGGAGAAAGTTATGGTGGAAGGCAATACCTTCGAAAGTGTCGGCATTCTCGTGGAAAGTTGTTCGAGAGAGGATCCCTACAAAAGATAATCTGCTAAAGAGGGGCATATCGGTGGGAGCTGATTTGGGGGTGTGCTGCCCAGTTTGTGAAGTGGCCTCAGAATCTACTTCTCACCTCCTTCTCACGTGTCCATCGGCTCTCACTGTTTGGAGCGCTATATCCTTATGACTCGATAATGGCCCTCTCTATTCAACAGTTGTCAAGGATCATTTTGCGGAATTTTGAAATTTCGGGGATAATGCTCTTAAGAGGAAGATTAGAAGTCTTTGTGTGACAGTGCACCATTTGGAACCTGTGGAAGTTTAGGAATGACAAAGTTTTCAAGGATGGGCAATACACTTTGGGACAATTTCATTGTGGCAGATCAAGTTTTTCTTGAAAATGGATTCGGTCCCATTATCCACTTTCTTTATGTGTGATGTATCGCGATTAGAGTCACAATCTTTAATATGCATTCCTAGGAAATTATCGTGGAAGTCATCGGTGATTAGACTGGCACTCCATGGGTTGAAAGACTTTGTACTCGATCAATACAATTCATCTTTACTTCTAAAAAAAAAAAAAACATAAAAGGCTGCAATTTGTGGTAGGTGAGAGACTATGTATATAAGTATATAAGAGAGAGAAAAGAAGAATTTGTAGCCATAGTCGTGTCTTCTCCTTTTCTTGAAATTAATTATTTCTGCTCTTCACATCTTCATCACCATCATGGAGGGATTAGTGTTTTTTGTTGGTGTTATAGGTACGTAATTCAACTTAATTTCCCATAATTTTAACATCTTAATTTATTTGATTACACATTACAATTACATATCTACACTTGCTGCTCCCTATGTAATTAACACTAATAAATTAACCACCCATTTTTCTCATCATTAATTCTCAGGGAATATAATCTCAGTTCTCATGTTTCTTTCTCCGGGGTAAGCTTCCAACAAAATAATCATTGCTAATTAATTTAATCATGAATTATTAGTAATTAACTAATTAATTGTTGCAGGAAGACATTTCTAAGGATTGTGAAGAAGAAATCGACGGAGGAATTCGAGAGCCTTCCGTACATTTTTACTCTCCTAAATTCAAGTCTATGGACATACTATGGAATCATCAAACCTGGAAGCTATCTTGTAGCAACTGTAAATGGTTTTGGTGTGGTTCTTGAGATCCTATACATTGCCTTATTCCTTATATATTCTCCTCCCCAAAAAAGGGTACGCATAAAAGTCATGTGTCGGCTCGTTTTGCACTACAAGAAAATTGACCTGTAATACAAGAAAATTTACCTGTAATAATAGGAATCATGTGATTATATGTTCTCGAGCTAAAAAAATTTAATGACATAAAACAATCTTTATTTTTTTTTAGCTAGGTTTATAATGATTAGGTTTCCGTCATGATTTATGTCAATACAGTTTCCAGTCATTAAATATTTTTAGCTAGGGAATCTATAATGACAGAATTTCTGTTATTATAGGTTAATGATGATAGAAATTATGTTATTATAATTTTCTACAAATTTAAAAATCTTTAATGACGATAAATAATTTTTAATCATAGGATCATTGTCGTTAAAGATAGAGAAATTATAAATCCTATAATTACATGATTACTGTTATTACAAGTCAATTTTTTTTTTTGATAGTGTTGACCTTTTTTACAACCTGACCTTGTTGATATTAATTGTGTCGTCGTCTCAACTCTCAGGTCAAGACGGCGATACTTGTCGGAGTTTTGGATGTAGGGTTTTTGGCAGCAGCTTTATCGATCACATATTTGATGATGGATGTGGATTTTTAGGATCGATGCTATTGGACTGATAAGTTCAGGCCTCAATATTATCATGTACGCTTCGCCTCTTTCAGCAGTGGTAAGAACATTAATTTCTTCAACAAATTTAAATTGAAATTTAGATATTTAAATGATAGATGGTGATTTACACAAACTAACTAAATGTAGATAAAATTATAAATGATCATGTAATTTTGGTCGGACTGGCTAATTTTTATCCTTTATATATATTTTTTTTCAATTTTGATCCTTTTGAAAATTTTATCATTTTTTTGTCAATTTTAGTTCTGGATGAAGTTTAATTTTGGTCATTTTAGATCAAAACTAGAACTAAATAACTAAAATTGAAAAAATATAAAATTATAAAATTAAAATTGAACATAACCACAAAAATTACAGGACTACTCGTGATTTTATGTCTAATTAAGTGGATCATTCGATTAAATTTTCTGGTTAACGACTTCTTTTTTTATTAGAGGCAACTGGTTAAGAACTTAACATATAAGTAAAAAGTATGTTATGTACGTCAAAGTCTTGTATGTATTAGGTGCACCGTGCAATTCGAATCCATTTTAAAAATAACTCAATTATATTTTTTTAAGATGCAACCTTTTTTTTTCTGAAACCTTTTTTTTCTTGAAACGTTAAATTTATTTTACAATAAACATGATTTTATGCATTCATTAGGAAATTGTATCACTAAATTAATGTCATATAATATGGACTGATTTTCTTTTATTATTATTTTTAATTTTTCAGAAAAACGTAGTGGCAAAGAAGAGCGTGGATTATATGCCATTTCTTCTCTCATTTTTCCTTTTCTTGAATGGAGGGGTTTGGACTATTTATGCAGTTCTCGTACAAGATTGGTTTCTTGGAGTAAGTCTATTTTCTTTCAATCTAATTTATTTAATTTTTATCCTTTAAATTTTTTTAATTACGTGGTACACTCAATGCATAATTATAATTTTTTAATAAAAAATATTAATTTTTTTTACTAAAACAAATTATATGAACAAACTAATTTGAATGAGTAGCAAAATATTTACATGATATTTCTAACATCTTCATCAATGCCTGAATTGGTGGATATGTTTTACATGATTGTTAGATTTACATAATGTTAGGTACCTCATAATTAGACAATAATGTGTGGTACGAATATGTATAACTTGTTGCTGTTGAAACCGACAATGGACATAAATAATTTGGAGGGGCCCATATTTCAGATTTTAAACGATGCTAATTTCTCAAGTTTATTTTATTCAACGGCTCAGACTCTCCTGTCCAAATATCCATCAAAATATCACAATTTTGCTCCACAAATTAAATTGTTTTATTTTTTGGGCTATTCGACATGTCACTCTCTAGCCTCGAGGGTTCCTTTCTACTATTTGTAGAAATATTTCTAAACGCAAGTGTAATGGTACAAGCATTTATTAAAAAAATGGGAGAAAAATATTCCACTGTAAAGTCACGTACTCAAAAACTTATAATTAGATATAAAGTCTGAAGAAATTTTTTTTACATTTTTCGAAATTTGAACTAAAGTATCAACGTATTTTAGTTCAAATTTCTGTGACTTTGTATCTTTTGTCAGAATAGTTTCTTCAATTTCAGATCTAGTTGTAATTTTTTCTAAAAAAAAAAAAGAGTTGGTATCTTTGTTTTCACCATGTTAAGGTTTTTTTTTTATAGACATACTTTTCAATAATATAAGTCACACTCTTTAAGAATATAAGTCACACCCTTCAGATTATCACTTCTGACTTTTTTTTGTTATAATATAAAGTTACACCTTCACTTTTTTTATGAAATATCTACTTTTATAATAAAACGTCACACCCTTTACAAAGAAAAAAGTTACACTCTTTAATAATATAAATTTCACACTCATTAACAGGTTTATTTTTGATGAAACATTCACACTATCTTTCACAAAATAAAAACCGAATCTAACCGTTTAAAAAAATATATATTTCTACTTAACTTGCTTGAATTTGCAAACAAGCATTAAATGCGGAGTTATTTTGATATAGAGATATGATAATAATAGAAATATAGTAAAATAGACCGCTCATTAGAAATTATGTTTAAAATTATATAAAATACAAATCGGTTGCACGTTAAATTTAATTTAAATAAAATTTATTTTTTTAATAAATTTTTTATGCATTAATTGCACGATATAATTGTGCACAATTAAGATCTTTTAATAAAAATACTTAATATTACTTGGTGAAAACAATTGATAATGACCAACTAATATTTTTCAAAAAAGGCGACTATACAATTAAAATTGTGTTTGAATTACATTGTGCACCTGGTGTATATTAAATTTTTTATCTAATAATAATATTTGAAGATATAATTTAATCAATACTAAACATTTTAAATTGTTCTTGACACTATGAAGCTCTTGTAAATTAATTTCACTAACAAAAAAGCTTTTGTGATCCTTGACACAATCATGAATCATCCATGCATATCATTATATATCATATAATAATATTTTATTTCGAGTTTTGCATTGGGAAAACGAGTTCTTCGTTTTCTCTTCCTCAACTACTCAATAAATAAATTGGGTCCATATATTAGCTGGCTTATAAATCCAACAAATTAATAATAATCAAATAGAAAAAATGGGCCATATTAGTTTTGGAAAAGCACAATCCACCACAAAAATTATTAATGATTACAGGAGTGAGAGATAGTGAGAGAGTGTGATCAGATCGATTTATCTGACAACAGTTTGCATGTAATACAAACAAATTAAGACCTTTGGACCTACAATATGTGCATTATTATTGTAGATATTATTACTAATTTATTGGTGATAAATGATTAGATTTTGCCAGGGTTTACGATCTCATTTTTTAACAAGAAAAATTTTGATTTGTTATCCAAATATATTTACTGAATAAATATTAGAGTACTACTGATAAATTTCTTTTCTGAAAGGAGTAAATATCAACACTTTATTACACGATATTTCCTTTATAAGCTTATAGTTGATTCCTGAAATATAGGATGAACAAGTTTTATACCAAGGATCTGTGAAAATAATTAAATGAACACTTTCTCTACCAACTAACTCATTCGGGAATTTCTTCAAATATATAATCCATATGTCTTGATCATTTATCTTCACTTGTAATTAAATATAACAACAATTATTATGATTGAACTTGGTTTGGCAGGTACCAAATTCAATTGGTTTTATTCTAGGTTCACTGCAGCTGGTGCTTTATGCCCTTTACAGGAACCCTAAGCCTTCAAGTGCTCATTTTCCACCAGATTTCACCCACAAGTTGCAAAAGCAACCCCTTCTTCAACACTCTTCAAACTGTTAAATTTGAATTACAAAATATATATATATATATATATATATATATATATACTATTATAGATTATTATACCATTTAAAAAGGGAAAAATGTCAATTTAAGTCGAAAAATATAAGAAACTATCAATTTAAAGCGCCTTTAAAGATTTTTTTTATCGATTCGCCAGAGATAGAAAACTATCGATTCAGGGCCCGAAAGATAAAAACTATCAATTTGAGGTTCACACATTTTAAGGCCATGTTTGACACTTATATTTCATATCCTTATTTCATGTTCTTATTTTTAAAATTTTTAGGGTTTACGGTTCAAGATTTACGTTTCAGGGGGTTTAGGGTTCATGGTTGAAGGTTTAGGGTTCATCGTTTAGGGTTTAGGGTTTAGTGTTCAGGGGTTTACCTTTTTTAGTGTCAAACATGTTTTTAAAATTTATAAGCCTAATTGATAGTTTTTATCTTTCGGACTTGAATTGATAGTTTTATCTTTCGTTTTGAATCGACAGGAAAAATCTTTCAAGCCTTTAAATTGATAGTTTTACTCTATGTTTTAAAAACCGGAACCGGAAGTTGAGCCGGACGACCCCAAAAAAAGGTTGGACCGGGGTCGGGACGGGTCGGACCGGATTGAGCCGGATTTTCGGTATGACGTCATAATAAATATTATATATATATAATATGCATAATTTTAAAAAAATTCAAAATTACATCTCATTTCATTACTTTTTACCCACAAAAAGTAATTTACTTTTTACATCCCATTTAATTACTTTTACCCACAAAAAGTAATTTACTTTAATAATAAAGCAAAAAAAAGATTACAATATTTCCAACCAAAAATAACTTTACCACTCTAAATATTAATAAATAATTTTCACATTAAAACTCGTCTTAAAAAACAAATGGATAAATAAATTTAGAAACGAAAAGTAGTATTAATTACTTGATATTTAAAATTTGGAGATCAATACTAAAAAATATATAGTATTGAGATGATATTATAATTTTTATTTTTATTTTTTGACAAAAGAGATGATATTATAATTACACTTGAATTCATTAAATTTAATTTTTTAAAACCTTATAAAATAATATTTTAAAATTTGAAGACACTTAAATTCTTTTTAAAAAAATACATATTAATTGTATTTTATAATTGAAAAATGAAAAGCAAAAGCCCCAAAATTGATAAATAAATGGGGAAAAAAAAAAAAAAAAAAAAAAAAATGAAAAAAAAAAAAAAAAAAAAAAAAAAATGAAAAAATGAAAAAAAAAAAAAAAAGGTTAAATAACCTAATCTTCTCTTCTCTTCCTTCATTATTCATTGTTTCTTCTTCAATTCCCTGCGCCTCCAAGCCATCTACCATTTTTTTGCCACCATTTCACCACCATCCACCATCCACAATAATCCCGGTTTTAGGGTTGCCAAAGCCATCCACCATCCACAACCATCCACAATTAGGGTTAAATAATTCCACCATTTTCGGGTTTACGCAATGACCCGCCGTCGGGAGTTCTGAAAAGGTCGCCGCCCATTTAACCGAGCGGGCTGGGCGTCGGTCCTCCTTTTTTTTTTTGGTTTTTTTGTTGAAACCGGTGAAAACCGGCGGTTCACCCGGTTCCGGTTTTCACGGTTTTTAGGCAATTTTCTTTTGAGGTGGGCGGTCCAATAGCGGTTCTCTCTAAAAGGCCGCTTTGAGCGGTTTTCGGAGATAGGACCGAAGGCCCGCCGGGTGGAAAAAACATGGTTTTTCTTATCTTTTCAGTACTGCTGAATTGATAAAACCTCTTTAAAAATAATTAGTTTTTGTTCGAGTAGCACTTTTCTCTAGTATATTAGCAATTATGTTGTCTATTAGTTAATACTGGTGGTATAACCACTTGCTCCATGTTATTGCCTTTATAATTTAATTGTGTATGTCTTTGATTTTTATTTTATTTTATTGTAGTAATTGAATCCGTGCATGCGATACACAACTATAATTGCACAATTAATTTTAAAATAATAATAATATAGATTTTTTAAAAACTCTATAATAAAAAAATTATGAAAATAAAGTGAAAGAAACTAACGACTCTGAATTCGTATTACACACACAATTTAAAAATAATTAAAGTAAACAACTCGCTAAAATCAACATTTTTTGCTTGCTCCACTCGAACACAACACAACTCACCTCAATAGATTATGAATTCTAAAGCACATTCACAAGAGTTCCTGCAGCAATGAAATAAGTTCAACATTAATCTAAAGAATTTATGAAAAATCTCATGAAATATAAGTTGAAACACACATCCAAAGAGTACTCGTACGAATGAAAGAAGCTCAGCATTAATCTAATGAAATTATGACAAATCTCATGAAACACGATAAAAATCATCATCCCACTAACAAAAGTACAAGATAATGGAAGCACAAAATAGTAATTTATGGGAGAAATTAAGAAGGTATTATTTGGGAAAAAAGTAATGTAACTCAAATCCATATATAATTGTTTATAGATTTTTTCGATTATGTTTCCAAATTTAAATAATAAAATCTAAATAATTTGTTAACATTGTTTCTTTTTTTTTCCAATCTATTATTAGATTGTTAATATTTTTTTCTTTATTATTTGTTAATATTTTTCAGTGTTTTTATACTGAATCGGCGATCAAACCGGATTGGGTACCGGTTGGACCAGTCGGATCCAACAGTTAAAATGATCTTTATCAATATTTTTAAAATATTCTCTATATTACATTAAAAGTAAAATAAATGTGCATTTATAATTTTTTTAATTATATATTTATAAGTTTCACTTTGAAATAAACACAATAGAATAGAATCATAGACAACACAATACAATTTAAAATAAGGGTGATAAAAATAAGAATTAAGTTTTAAATTAATTTAAAAAAAAACTGATTTTACCTGGTTTCCCAATTTTGGCCGGTTTTTCCAGTTATGGTTGGTTTTTTTTCCGATTCAACCGAAAAAATGATTTTTTTAGGGTAATCGGACCGGTTCCATGTCCGATTCCCGGTTCAATCCGATTCTGAAAATAGTGATATTTTTTGTCAAAAATATTTTCTCAATCCATTAATATTTGTTAATATTTATTCCGAAAATCTTTTCTCAATTTAACAAAAAAAATTACGAAAAAATTCAATGGTTTTTAAATTTAGGCCGGATATTTTCCAAACTTAAATAATAAGATTTAAATAATCTGTTAATATTCTTTCCTGTTTTCCCAATCCATTATGACAAAAACTTGTATGCGATATTGCATACTAGTGTTATGTGCAATTTGACTTTTTTTTTCTCACGGGTCATAAGAAGCGGGTTAGGGCAGATTGACTTTCTTCATCTTCGCGGCGCTCATCACGAAATCTGTCAAATTTCTTCTTCTTCTTCTTCTCTTCAGATTGCTGGTGGATCTCACGGGTTCTTCTTCCGCGTTCGTGCCCTAATTTCTTGTCCAAATTAATTTTCTTCAATTCGCTCCGATTATTGGATGAAATTGGATTGTTCAATTTGAATTTTGGAATGGATTCTACGAGAAGAAGGGAGAATATGTGTGTGGTATTTGGATTACACATCAACACAAATGTGTACTGAAATTCAGATCCTTCTGCACTTTTTTCACGCTATTCTGTATATCTGTAATTTTAGACTGATGATTTTTTTTTTCGCGTTTGTACTGGTTTTGTTCATGTAGTAACATTCTTTTGCTTATAGGGTAACATTATATTGTTCATGTAGTAACACATCAAATTGTTCTTTAAATCTGTAATTTTGGACTGAAAAATTCTTTTCGCTCTTTGTACTGATTTTGTTCATGTGGTAACATGTTTTTCTTCATAGGGTCACATTTTTTGTTCATATAATAACACATGTTTTTTAGTAGTATGTAACACTGTTCATATATCGTCGTAAAACTATGTGAATACTCATGTGTTACCATATGAACAATAATGTGTTACGTTGTGACCCATGTTACCTTATGAATATTTATGTGTTACGATATGTTTTATTACATGTTACGTAAGATATGAAGTTTTTCCAATATAACAATGTAACACTTATACTATTAGATGTAGTAACACACAAAAATTTGATAAAAAAAAAAAATTATGTGTTCAATAGGAATCGAACTTGCGACCAGGCTACAACGCATATTTGATAAAGATATCCTTCTATAAATACATATGCGCCCATGCTAACCTGAAACCCATTGTTCGCGCCTTGCCCGACCTGTCCGCGCTCGACCCGCGCCGCCCCCTGACCCACGAAATTTAGTGTTTTTTTATCTTATTTATGTTGTATTGCACATAACATTAGTGTGCAATATTTCACACAAGCCTTTCTCATCTATTATTATATTGTTGCTATTTTTTCCTTTATTATTTGTTAATATCTATTCTAAATTTTTTTTTCTCAAACCATAAATTTTGTTAATATTTATTTCAAAATTATTTTCCTATTTTTGGCAGGAAAATTCAATGGTTTCTAAGTTTAGAACGATTTATGCTATTATATATAAATATAGATGACTTTTTTTTTTTAAATTTCTAAAATGGGAAACCTACCTCAATATCCATGTATTATAAAAGAAAATAACCAGAGGTTTCGATCTGATTGTGGCAAATCAATTTAGGCACTTACGTTGTGGCAGTTCAATATTTCATCTAGAAATCAGAATTAATCATTTTAATATTGATTATTAATTGATATTAGAGAATTTGTCTTCCTTGGCTCGACTACAGCAAATCACTTGTACAGTATAACAAGATACACAAAAATTAATGATGGGTAATCCATGATAAAAGCTAAATCTTGATCAAGTTTAGCGTTAGAAATGAGAATCCCATCTATCTAATTCGAATATGGAGATACAGAGATTAACAAAACAGAGCGGCAAAAAGAGAAGTGAGAATGAATATACAAATGATAGTAGAAAAATCACATTAATTAGCCAGCCAAATTAATTAATTTAAACAAACAAACATTTCTTAAATTTCCCAACACTAAGGGAAGCCTAATCAACGAAAGGGAAACACATCAGTTCTCCAATTTACACATCTTTCTTTCTTGCCAATCCGTTGTAATAAATCATCCTCAAAGCCCATGCTTTAAGGTTTGCTATGAGTAATAAATTTTCTTCATGAAAACAGCTTATCAACAGAGAGAAAAGCACCATGCAAGCTTCCCTTTCCATCTATTCACTGCAGCATCTGCACTTCCTCATGTCTCAGGCACCTCCGATTTTCGGGGGCTGCCAATTGTAGAGAGAGAACAGGCAGTAAGTGAGATGTTCGAATCACAAAGCAACGATGATTTGTGGGATGGACAAATACTTCTATGCACCGTGCAACATAATTGAAATGATATTAGTTTTTTTTTTTTACAAAAAGGTATTAGTTGTTTTCATTGAACAGTATCAGTTGTACATTAGTTGCATGGTGCATTTGGTGCACCCAAGTGTTACTCTTGTGGATGAAGGGAAAATAAGGAAGTTTACCTTTTTCAAAGGTCCCTTCGAACTGGTTGCTGCAGGTTTCAGTATCTCGAAAGAACATACTAGTGCTTCATCGACACTAAGGAGGGCACCTACGTTGTCAAACTCACCCCCATAATTTGGAGCAGAAAATATGGTAACTAACCTTCTTTTGGCAAAGAACTCGTACCCATCCTCCACCACCTGCATTAAACAAATCAGTCGACCGATGATTAATCTTTATTCTGCACATGATTTAATAACCGACCATGAATACAAGGACAAATGAGTAACAGAGGAAAAAAAAATATGTTATAAAACTAGGTTAAATATAAATTGGCAAATTTCCAAACTTATAAAGTTCCGATGGCTTTGGAATAGGTAATCAGGATTAAGATATACTCCCTCCAATTCATAACAAGTGTCGTTTTAGAAATTTTGTAAATTTTGACATATATACCTCTCCAAGTCAATCTTCTATAAATTCTGAAAGATATTGCTATTAATTAAAAAAATTAAGAGATCTTTAGGATACAGATAGGGATAAATTTGGAAGATATGTGGAGTAATTAATTAGAAACAAAATTTAACCTCTAATACGAGACTTATTATGTAACTGAGGGAGTATAAACTACTAGCTTGACAAGATCCGAAGAAAAGAGAATAAAGATTGGCACAACGCATCAACAGATCCCTAAACTATCAACTTTTGTTTCGATAGTAATTTTTGCTTTAAAAAAACCCTTCAAGTATTGAAATTTATTTCACGAGCTCCCTTGAGACGAAATTGACGGATTTTTTATTTATCTTAATAGTCGTGTAAAATAATATGTACATTAATTTCATTAATATCCAGGCAGGTGTGTTTTGTGCAAGTCGTTAACCCCAATACTTCAGGTAATACCTAAAATGGCTGGCGGAAAACACTTTTGTATACAATTAAAATAAAATAAAATGACATTTACATTATTTAACGAGACCATTAAGGTGAATAAAAAATTCTGTCAATTTTCGTCTAGAGGGAACTCGCGAAATAAAATTTTGATACTTATGGACTTTTTTTAAACAAAAATAGTTTAGGGGCCTATTGAAAAAAAAGTTGATAATTTAGGGATTTTTTGATGCATTATGCCAATACATGTTGTTGCCAACTAACACCATGTATGTAAGCCTTGAATCCCTATTGCAAATAATTAGTATTTCATTTCAATTTCGAGATTTAGAAAGCCTCTCCTTACCCTAACTAACAAAATGAAGAAAGCTTTAGAAACTAATGTTGTACCTGATGGCCCCTACAAATTAGGTCAAGATCATTACTTTGCAAAAATTCAGCAACCGCATCGGGCCCAAACACACAGGAAACACCTCTATCACTATCACCCCAACCTCGTATCCTAGAATCAGGATCAGACCAAAGCAGATCGCATAGGAGCCCACCATCGGGAATGTCGGTTGGCCTGGAAATCTCGTTTATTTGATCCAGACTTTTTAGCTCAGGAGAAAGTCCTCCATGCATACAAAGTATCTTTTCATCTATGAGGGCACACACAGGCAAACAATTAAAGCACTCGGTGAATATCTTCCACAGACGAACATTGAATCTCCTCTTGCATTCATCATAAAATCCATATATACGGTTGATTTTTGCATCTTCATGGTTTCCCCTTAAAAGGAAAACTTTAGTTGGATACCTTATCTTGTAAGCCAAAAGTAAGCATATGGTTTCCAGACTCTGCTTCCCTCGATCAACATAATCTCCTAGAAATAGGTAATTTGCGGCAGGTGGGTACCCACCATACTCAAAAAGCCTCAACAGATCTTGGTATTGCCCATGTATGTCACCTGTTAGAATATAATTTCAATCGGTTAATGGGTATAAGCTGGAATTATGAACACAGTGGTTGATGAGCATATTTTCAAGTACATTCAAAATAATGAAGAGTCAGATTGTAACTTTAGTTAATGTCCTCCATAACCCATATTAAGTCACTTATAATTGTTTATATATGTGGATTTAGCTGATAATTATATATTAGTTTTTAGTCAATTATTTAGTTTGTACATAATAGAACTAATAGATAGTCTGGATCAAAAGATAATGATGGATAACAATAAACTTGGTTTTGCACCCTGCCCCATACTAAGGATAGGTGAATCATAAATTACAGGTTTAATCAGACAACATAATGAAAAGAGATTGTATAAGACCTTAGATGCTTAAAAAAGGTCATTACTTTTATCAACACACACATCAACATTACTGGTTTCCCACATGACTGCTAGCAACTGCATGATTTTTCTGTACAAAGAGTCTTACAAATAGCAAGTAATTTTTCACAATTGTGTAAATGAACCAAGTGATGCATAATGCATTCTCAATATCATGACCATTGCTCTGAAGGTTCATA
Source organism: Stenogyne calaminthoides (assembly GCA_037126765.1). Classification (NCBI taxonomy): domain Eukaryota; kingdom Viridiplantae; phylum Streptophyta; class Magnoliopsida; order Lamiales; family Lamiaceae; genus Stenogyne; species Stenogyne calaminthoides. Next base: position 7,035,470 of record JBBCBC010000031.1, on the reverse strand, counting down.
CTTGGATAGTGTTCGACAAGCATCTAGCAAAGGAAAAAAACCACTCAATAGGACAGTTAAGAGTTTCACATATTCTAGCTCATCCTCAAGATTATTAACTAAGTAGAAACTGTTAACATAACTAACAGGATTCCTGAAAATGCAGAAAAAAATCTCCTGCACGGTCACAACTATCAATATTAAATGACTTCAGAAGAAGATCCTTCACTTTCCTATTATTCAGTAAAACAGCTTAGTTACAGAATTAATCCGCAATAAATTGTGTAGCATGTCATTTAAATATTAGCACACAGAATTTCATCTTACTTGATAAACAAATAAAGAGGAATTACTAACATGAAGCAACCACAACTTCATAAAACACTCATTTCCTCCTCCCACCCCCAATCTTACCCCAAAACCCAAAAACAACAGGAAAAAATATCGAATTCATCAATTCAATCAAATCACTCCCAACCGAACAAAAAAACTGCAATCAATTCAAGCACAACGAAGAAACAATACCTAGCCTAAATCCCCAACCAAATTTCTCTTGCCTTTTCTACATAAATTCCAACATATGACATGCAAAATCAAATACGAGCGAATTAACATCACATGACGAAAAGAAAAGAAATAACAGACCGCAGATCCTAATAGGCGCTCGGAGTTGAAGGAGATTAGGCTCCGAAAGGAAGATTTGGCGAGCGTTGACGCAGAGCTGCCGGATCTCCGCCTCCGACAGCTGCACCTGCTTCCCACCTTTCCCCTCCAAAAGGCGGCGTATTACGTCATCCAACACCCCGTTCTCCATCGATCCTTCTATTGTCATCATTTTACTACTGTTTTTCCGATAATTCAATTCGATTGCGTTGAAAGGAGAAGAGGAAACCGAATGATTGTCATCTATTTACCCTAATTTTTGGGGGAAAGGATATATGATTGTGTGGAATTTGGGGATTTTTAATAGAGAGAGATGATAAAAGTTTAGAATTTCTTGTTTTTTATCCAAAAAATGAAGACTTGGTATTGTGTTTTGCAGATATGCTGTCAAATGTCGTGTGATTAGTGCTCTCCTCGTTTCTCTCTTGTAAGTTGTAACACCCAACATTTCTTCTTTATTTACGAAATTTTAAAAAATTAATTATTAGAGACACCAAATTATGTTATCCGGAATTTGTTCAAATTAAAAAAAAAAAAAAAAAAAATTGGTCTAGAAAATACTCCAATTGATTTTGGAAGAAAATAAAATTAAATAAATACTTTTGCACTTTTTCCATTTTTGATATTAAATCAATGGACGTTTTAGTATTGAGAAAAAAGTTTCTTAGTACCGTAGTCTTATCACTTTTATATTTTGGTTATAATGACTTTTATATTTTGATTTTTGTAATGACTTTTATATTTTGATTTTTGTCTTGTAAATTACATATTTTTTATTTTTTAATTCTTTTAACTTTTTTTTGGTCATGTAACTTATATATTTCTATTAATTTTTTATTTTGATTCACGTAAATTATAGGTTGAAAATTAAAATTAAAAATTTAATAGGATCAAAATTTCAAAAATTTATTAATTATAGGACAAAATTTTTAATTTATAAGACAATATGATTAAAAAAAAAAGAGATAAAATTGCAGGCAGCTACGAGTTCATGTAATTTATTCAATAATAATATTTTCTTGATACTTAATTGAGAAGATTTTAGTTGACTGCAGCTTAACATAATTGATAGTATTTTAATATAGACAAAAACTTGTGTAAGAGGATCTCATATATAAAAATAGCTATAAAATAATATTAATTTTTTTTAAAGTGTTAAAGCATCATGTTCACATTATGATCCGTTTCACCGTGAAATTTTTCAACACAAGTGTGCATCTTTTATATGTTAGTCTTTATAATTAACTAGCACATTACCGCGTACGATGCGGGATTTAAAATATTTTTTATATTATTTATTTTAAATTAAAGATTTAATTATAAATGTAATTTTTTAAAATATTATATATATATATTTTCACTCATTTCATATTTTTAATCAATTTTATTCGAACTAGATGGCATTCTAGTCTTTTACATTCTGCATTATTTACATGATATATGCCGATTTGATATACCCCCTCCCCCAATCTCATATGTACTTATAATAATTAATTTTATAGTCATTTAAAATTTTAATATTTTCTACATTATTTACATAATACATGTTATTTTGACATTTCTTCCCCCCCTCCCCCCTATCTTATATATACTCCTAATAATTAATTTTTTGGTCATTTAAATTTTTAATTTTCTTACAAAATGTGTTGTGTAATTTTCAGTCAATAGTAGTTATTGTTAAAAATGTCTAATTATTTGGCATAAGAAAATATTCTTAATTTATCTGATAAAACTAACAATGACATCTAAAAAGAAAATGAGGGAGCATAATTTATGGAGCATGTATTTAATATAGTATAATATATAAATGGACGGTAAAGATTATAATTAAATAATGAATGATTGAGATTAAAAAAAAAATTAAAATATTAATAATACCATAAATAAATTCTCACAGAAAGTCAAAGATTTGAAATAAAGTCACCATATGGTTCACCTTTAGTATATAAAAGTTAATATCATAAATATTTTTTTATAGAAATTTAAATTTTTAAAATAAAATAACCACATGATCCATAGAGGGTGATTCACAATTAATAGATTGTGGATAAATGGAAAGCAAAGATCAAAATTAAATAATTAATGACTAAAATTAAAAAAATAATAATAATAATACCATAAATAAATTCTCACAGAAATTCAGAAATTTGAAATAAAGCTACTATATGAATTTGGGTGATTCACCTTTACTAGAGAAAGGAAAAAAAACTTGCAAGTTTTATTGACATTATAGTTAATTAAGTGATTTCAAAAAGTTTGTTCATGAATCATAGTATGAAAGCTCATAAATAAATTCTGTTTACGTAAAAGTCGATACCACTACTTATAATTCTATTCTACTAAATCTTAACAATAAAACATATAGAATCAT